>JARLTB010000060.1:1950000-2405000 GCA_030141615.1 Unio pictorum
CCCACATACGATATTTAATTGTCCCTTAAGTCAGGCCACAATATAATCACAATTTATCAGTAACTAATGAAAGTGACATTTCTTCCTAGATCTGTTGAATTTATTTCAGTTCACAAGAAAATACAGGCACAAAGGAAAAGAGTCTACCATATTTTGATCAGTAAACATCATCTACTCAGTATCCCCATGAAATTATTGGTAAATATAACTCAGAATGGTTGCTGAGTTTGTAATGAAACAGAAACAAAAATGGAATAGATATGACAGGAAAAATATTGACTGTAATTTTCCCAGTCGGTAAAAAAGTTCAGTATTTTTAGCTGGTGGAATAGTAGAATGTCTGTCCTAAATAATATGTAGAGAACAAATGAACTGATCCCAGTTTGTGCAGTCGAATACTAACCCTGGCATAAGACAAATGGCAAAATAAATTACAGAAAATTAAAGCACATTTGCTAGAATAGAAGGATAAATTGATTTTAAAAAAGTGCATGAATAAACTTTAAGTCCTAATACCACATATTTAATCTTTACAAATCTATTAAATCCGTCCTATGTTAGATGTATTGTGACTCTTTGCAATTGTTGGTCCCTTGTAATTCACATCATTGATGCCCCATTCCAATCGAAAAATCCCTTATAAATAAGTATAATCTGAATAATGTATACCCAGTCACAATCGTAAAATGCCTTATAAAAAAGTATAATCTGAATATATGTATACCCAGTCACAATCGTAAAATGCCTTATAAAAAAGTATAATCTGAATATATGTATACCCAGTCACAATCGTAAAATGCCTTATAAAAAAGTATAATCTGAATATATGTATACCCAGTCACAATCGTAAAATGCCTTATAAAAAAGTATAATCTGAATATATGTATACCCAGTCACAATCGTAAAATGCCTTATAAAAAAGTATAAACTGAATACATGTATATGTATACCCAGTCCAAATCATATAATGCCTTATAAAAAGTAGACACAGAACATATTCACACTTTAGATAATATATGCTATGGTTGTGATTGTAGATTACTAAGTTTATGTACCATTCACCAATACTGTATCTACTATCTTATAAGATAAATACAACTGCAACTACACAGAACTGAAACCTGCTGTCACAGACCCTGATATGCCAGCAAATTATGTGATGCAGAACTGAAACTTGCTGTCACAGACCCTGATATGCCAGCAAATTATGTGATGACAGAACTGAAATCTGCTGTCACAGACCCTGATATGCCAGCAAATTATGTGATGACAGAACTGAAATCTGCTGTCACAGACCCTGATATGCCAGCAAATTATGTGATGACAGAACTGAAATCTGTTGTCACAGACCCTGATATGCCAGCAAATTATGTGATGACAGATCAGGGTCTATGTTGTCTGCAGTTGAGATTGACATACAAGGGAGTATATATGGTACGTATATCTGACAATTTAAATCCCATTCAGTTAAAGTTAATATATGACTTCTCCATTTTTATCAATGACATAAAATTGTTATATGTCATTGAAAGCTGATTCTTCTCTTTCAACCAAGAGAGGGAGATGTAAACATGATGTTCAAGTATAATTAACATTCACCCTGCTGAATAATACTATCCCATTCAGATGTCAGCTTTGTTAGGTTACATAAAATACAGTGATACATGTTTAATGGATGCAGTGTTTTTTGAGATAATCAGTACCAGTTAAATATTTGATGTGCGAAGCATAATAATGATGCATAATTTCTTGGCAAATTCTAGTTTGGACACTATAATATATTTCAGAGGTTGCATAATAGTCCAAATAAGTATAAATGCTGGACCTGAACTTTCACATCTTTCATTCAGTCTCAAACCGGAATGAATATAGAGAAAGTATCAACACATACCATATAAGAAGCTTGTACATTGTGAAAAACAAGCTAACCATTATTGTCTGAGCAGAACTCATAGTAACAGATCTGATGAGAGGGAGTTCAATATAGGAGTCTTCTGTTACTGAGTAGACATGAATAAAAGAAAGACAAGAAAATACAGAGGAAAAGACAAGCAAATATTTGGACAATCACAAAGTATTCTTACAGAGAAGGTGTGGTCACTGAATGGGTGGTCACAGTAGAAGATGGGATCCTGGCATAGAGATTGGAGTCCTCAGGAATGGGTGATGGATAGAAGACGGGAATTCTGACATAGAGACTGAAGTCCTGGAATGGGTGATGGATAGAAGACACAAATCCTAACATAGAGATTGGAGTCCTAGAATGGGTGATGGATAGAAGAAAACAAGACTCCTGACATAGAGATTAAAGTCCTAGAATGGGTGTTGGATAGAAGACATGAATCCTGACATAGAGATTGAAGTCCTGGAATGGGTGATGGATAAAAGACATGAATCCTAACATAGAGACTGGAGTCCTGGAATGGATGATGGATAGAAGACAAGAATCCTGACATAGAGATTGAAGTCCTGGAATGGGTGATGGATAAAAGACATGAATCCTAACATAGAGATTGAAGTCCTGGAATGAGTGATGGATAGAAAAAGACAGGAATCCTGACATAGAGATTGAGGTCCTTGAATGAATGATGGATAGAAGAAGACAGTGATCCTGAATGGGAGAGTGTATTCCTTGAATGGACTATCGATAGAAGAAGACAAGGATCCTGACAGAGGGAGTGTACTCCTAGAATGGGTGATGGATAGAAGACAGGGATCCTGGCAGAGGGAGTGTAGTCCATTGGTGATGGATAGAAGAAATCTCCATATAAACCATGAATATTTGCTTTTAGGCAATACTATTTGCAAACAGAAGAAAATAGATGACTACAATGTGTCTGTGAACAGGGTCAATGCACTTCTACAACAGCATGGTTTATCAAATCCTTGAAACAACCTGAACATTTGGAGGAAAAACAGCAATTCATCATTAAACAGCGTAAAAAGATACTACTTTGAGTTAAACCAGATAGAAAATGCTGCCTAGATCAGTAGATGCCTTTGACAATTGAACTTCATCACATGAAATGGGCCAACATCACCACAACTGGCAATGGGAAAAATCATTTTACAATGATGATTGCCTCTACCACATATGGTGGAAAGCTATCCCCTATTTTATTATTTTCAAGAGGAAGGCACTTCCAAATGGTCTAGTTTGGTCAGAGGTTCCTTATCAGGTGCCAGAGGAAGTTACACCATAAAAAGGATATTAATTTTGGATGCCTTCAGATGCCACAAGTCATATGATGCCAAGGACCTTCTAAAAACTGACTACCACACCTCTTTTGGCATAATTCCTGGTGTACGATATTGATGCATCAATCAGGGATGTCTGCATCAACAAGCCCCTGAAAACAATGATAAACAAAATGGTCTGACTAGTATGCCAACAGTCATTTGCACCATCTGGAAGAATGAGGAAACCTGAGCGGATTGATATATGCCAGTGGAGTGGGTATATGGGATATGCTGAATCCAAGGAACATGATTCATGCCTTCAAAAGGTTCTGCATCTCAACCAAAATGCAAAGCTGCCAACCCTCATGATTTTGGCATGATTTTGGCATGAATTTTATGACTTTTTCAATGATTCACAAATTCAGGTGCGAAAAAATCATGAATTCACCAATTCTTAATTATTTTAAATCTTTAATAAAATAGCAATTTCACATTTAGCACTAGTCATGATATTGGCAGTTGCCAAAACAGCTCAGTACTAGTGGTCATGATATTAATGGAACTATAACTGATTGGTACAGTTGGCCTGGTAGCAAGCATTTTAGCATATTTTAATCTATATGTATAAGAGTAGTTTTACAAATGCTTTTGAGAGTAAGAGGGGCCTCACCAGAATTTTGCTCTGCACATGCATCGCCAACACTGATTTAAATTAGCATTCGGCATTGCATCTTGAAAATGTCTTCACCACCAAGGAAAAAGAAATGTATTGCACAAAAAGTTTGGTCTGGATATACCAAAAATTGGCTGTGCCTTCAGCCATGAAACACTGATATACATTATGCTTTTTTGCACGCAGTGTGCCACAAATGTTAGCACTGGGCATGGTAGCAGAGATGATTTGCACATTGGTAGCAAAAATAACATAGAGGTTGGGAAAATTAGAACTCACAGCAGATTTCAGCTCTGGAATATTTTAAACCATTGACGGAAAACCAGCAAGCTACTAATGCTGAAGCATTGTTGTGAGTTTTCTTACTGAACACAATCTACCTTTATCAGCTAGAGACCATGCTAAACTTTTGTCCCGACAAATATTCCTGAACTCAAAGATTGCTTCATGAATTAATGTCAAAAATCACTAATTTTTTCCAATTGCTGGTGTGGAGGGTTGGCAGCTATGAAAATGGATATCACAAACACAAAACATCTTTGGGAGAACAAGCATCACCACCAGCCAGGCAGTAAGGATGAAGATGGAGATGAGAGCCGTTATGCACCAATGCATGGTATGGCAACAGATAAGGACACACAGCAACTTTGAAATTTTTAAGATCTGATGAAACAGACTGAACGTGTTCAACACTTTAAACTTAAAAAGAGCTCTTGTGAGAATATCAGAATTATATACTTTCACTATTACCACATTTTGTATTTCTTTCTTTAATAATACTAATTTTTAGAAAAAAATCATTGGTTATATCCTGTACTTTGTGCACTATCGACACTGGCACACTTATGTTGTGCAATGATAATGACATGAAATTATCAAGATTCTGAAATGTATCATATCACATGTTGATTTTATGGCAGAACTCTTTCACTTCATTCTGGATAGAAAATCTGGGTATGCATTTAACACCAGAGCAAATTATGATTTTACTTTATCAACATTGCAGAAACAACCATTATTTTGGGTGACTCCAGAAATGAAAAGTGTTTCTGATCTTGCCCCATCGTCTGAACAGCCTAAGTTGTACAGTTTTGATTGGAACTATTTACTTTGTGGACACAAACAAGAATAATTTGTCTGTGTCTGAAAATACTGGGTAAAGATAACTATCTCCAAAAACATTGGTCTTTTAAGTTAGGTATCACTAAGTAACAAATATTAATCATACAAATAACACAAAAATCAACAAATTACAAAACTAAATATGAATAAATTTTCCACATGTTGAGAGAAACAGAATTGTGGGAAGGTGAACCTGGAATCTTACCATTGACAATATTGTATTTGTTAGCCAGCAAAGCTGCCTGCACTCCTTTACCAGAACCTGTAGGTCCCAACAGGATAACTCTTGGTGTATGTGGTGCATTGGTACGGGGCATGCTGCACAAGAATGTGAACACTAAAACAAAATATATATCTAATTACCTTGAGATTATACAATTGGCATACAGTAAGACATGGTACATGTTTATCAGATATCATTGTATAGCAGTGTTTTGAAAATACTGATTACTCAAAAACCAGACAATATTACTCACCCAATACCAGTAAAATGTCTTGTGTTCTATCTACCACCTTAAAAACTCGACCATAAATTACTTTTGGTCTCACATGTATGTGATTTTGTATAAACATTTTTATTAAAAAGATACCATGAGTTAGTGTAATTTTTGCAAATCAGATTCACTAACCTAAATAGGGTGTGCAATTTCTGCACTTATTTCATTTTATGCAGTATGTTAAATTTTACAAATCTAGTGCCTTTAACATCTTACACCAGATGTTGTAAGGTAAGTAACATTCAAAAAATATACAGTTGCGTGCCATATTTGTTTGAAATACAACAATCCTTTGTAATATAATGCTGCAGGAACCAAAGTAAGTAGACAATCAGGGGCTATATCCCCAATAATTGATTTGTAGAATTTCAAAAATCAAACTAATTCAAGGTTTTTATCCACATAAAGAAGGATGCCTAGCAATTTATTTTAAATCCAAGAAACTTACAGTTATTAATGCTCCAATTATGTCTGAAACTTTAGAAACTAATTAAGAATACTACCTAACAATTACCTTAGTCATAGACGGCAATATTCAATAAGTTATGAATTCAAGGTAGAATATGACAATGAGTACAGGTGTTCAAGTAATGTAATTATAAATTAAGCATAATGTCATTTTTAACAGTAAACCCAGGGTTATCTGAAACCATTAATATTGCCTTCTCTCAAATGCACATGTAACTAGCCTTTGCCTTTATTATTTTATTATTATGACAGCTTATATTATTATTATGACAGTTTATATTATTATTATGACAGCTTATATTATTATTATGACAGTTTATATTATTATTATGACAGTTTATATTATTATTATGACAGCTTATATTATTATTATGACAGCTTATATTATTAAAGCCTTAGCTATATCTGCATTTATTTGACTGATGTTAATTTTGCTACACTGTTTTTTCTATTATCTCCATGTCCATGTTTATCTGGATATGTACCTGTTAACTAAAACTGACCATACAGGTCATATGTTAGACTGGTCAGTTATTAAAGTGCACTACAGATATTATGAACCTCTGAGATAGTGGTGCAAGATTTTTCTCTTGCATATACTTTATTTTACAAATCTTGATACAATTACAAAAATAAAACTAATCTGTAGAAACATGTGAATTGAATTAACATCAGATAAGTATGTCCTTATGTATGAAAAGATCCAACAACTGTTCCACAGAATATGGTGTCTTGCCTGCGTTCATATTTTGATATATCACCCTTGTATCTGACTTGCAAATATGTAAATTTTACTGAAAACTGTGATATATATATATATATGTCTCATCATAACGACACAAGTAAGGCAACAAGACAAACTTCTCACTGAAGTTTAAATATAAATAGTTTCAATAAATACGACACTACTAATTGAGGACAGAGGAAAAGTAACGAGAAAAACTTCTTTGTACTCAAATAGACTACTAATTAATGACACAGGTAAGAATACAAGAAAAACTGCTCTGTACTTAAAAGTAAGACACTAATAATTCTGATATCTGTTGACAAATGTGCACAATGTATGCATGCATGCATTAGGGCTTAATGGCATGTTACCAAATAATATGATTTATGTTGCAAATTAAATGTTTAAGTTCTACAAATAGTAAATAAATGTATCAAAAATTGCACACACAAAAACCATTTGTAAAATTAAGTGTTCCAAAATAAAAATAAACATGAATTAAAAACATGAATTATAAAGATCTTAAACTTCTGTAAAATATATGTAAGATAAAATATAAAGTTAAACAATATAATGATCTTAAGTCTAAATGGAATACATTAGTATAGACATTTTAAAATCATCTTCATTTTTTCAAAAGTTTTTAAAATGCATTAAGTTAACCATAAGATCTGACACAAGAAAAGAAGGGGCCCAGAGTGGCTGAGCAGTCTAAGTGGTCTAAGCGCTGTCCGTTACGGATCACTGCCATCTCACCTCTGTCTGCATGGGTTCGAGTCTAAGATTCGGCTAATGTAGTTATGTGAGAAAGCTTGCCAGTAGCTTCTGGTGGGTTGGTGGTTCTTTCGGGTTCTTCCTCCACCATTAATACTGGCCACCATGTATAGCCTATATTGTGCTTAAAAATGGCGTTAAACCATAATAAAAAAAACAAGAAAAGAAAAACAAATTACTGTCATATTCCTAATGTTCCAAGATATCTTACCAAAACATATATGTTTTAGGCTTGAAGCAAATGAAAATACATGTCTAAGATTGTAACATTGGAATGGCAAGAGCATGTGTTTTTCATTGAGAATCATTTTGTCAAACCTCATGCATACGAAAGCTGCAACATGGGTTGTAAAAAAAACATACCTTGAGAAAATACATCTCCCTTGGGCTGATCTGCATTTATGGTTTTGGTCACCTTTGAAAAGCAGGCAAGAATGTCGGTGATATGGCGATCATATTCCGTCAGCTTTTTGATCATATCATCCTCCTGATAGCCTGGCTCCTCTTGTAAACGGTTTTGTAGTTCACTATTTGTTGGCCAGTCAAACGTTATGTGATATATGTCTGTGAAAGTCAAACAAATCAATCAACTTGCAAGTTTAATTTTATACTGCTATTAATCAGAAAATAATGGCGAGGTTATAGGTCATATGAAAGGGTTTGGTTTGTAGATATAAGAGTTTACAGAACATGGAACTGCACCAGAATATCTTCAGGACTTTTTCAGGCCTTTATCAAGACAATACCAGTTGAGATCTATTTCACATGGAAACCTTGTAGCACCAAAACCAAGAACAGAGCAATTTAAAAATAGTTTCCAATACTCTGGTACAGCTCTTTGGAGCAAGCCTCCAATAAATGTAAAACGTGCTGAAAATATTACAGTATTTAGGAAGAGATATCATGAGAATGTATGCGTTTCGAATTGATAATGGAATTTAGTATTTTAATGAACATGTTAAAATAAACCGTAATTATTGCTATCTTTGTATAATGTGCATTGTTATACTCTTTTTAAGAGGGCTTCAAGGGATAATAGTCTCTGACTAATGAGTCACCCTCTATAAAAAAGTATTATTATTAGGGCATAACCGATTCGCATTTTTCTACCGATTTCCGATTCCGGATTTTGGGCATGAAATTTTTCCGATTCCGGATACGATTCGATTAATCGGAAATGCTAAGTCCGTATTTTTTTTTCTAAAAAAATGTCATCTTCCGTTTCCGGGTTTCTGGTATCTGGTTTTGCCGTGTCTAGCATGTTACTTAGTACTTTACCATATCCGGCTTCATTTCCGGTTTTTACCCGCCAGTTCAAATAGATTGTCTCGCAGCGTGGTTTTGTTGACCATATTGGACTTTTCTGACTTCTTATTTAACTTTATTAATGCACTATCGAATGACACGCAGTGTTAGACACGGTGCTATAGAAATTCAACTTTATTATTTTAATTATCCGAATCGGTCGTTCCTGCCTTGTCCGACTCCGATTAATCGGAAGTTCATACTATCCGGTGGAATCCGATTTCCAGATCAAAAGTCGGTTATGCCCTAATTATTATTACTATTATCATTATTATTATTATTATTTAGTATTATTATTGTCATTAAACTGAGATTCCCATCATTCAAAGTCTAATAAATATAATAAGGTGCATGATACTTTTGTCTGAAATGCAATGTTCCTTAGTAAAGTTATGCTGTGGAAAGCCAAGTTAGAGGATGATTAATCAGGGGCCACAACTCTTTTAACTGATAATGAGGAACACTTGAAATGAAACAAAGTCAAAGTCTCATAAATGTTGAACAGTATGCTGTTTTTTGTTGAAGTGTAACAAAGCTTAAAGTTCTGCTTATGAAAGCAATATCTACAGGACTGGCAAGCAGGGACCATCGCTCCCTAGTGTACATTATGTCATGGAACACTGGATATAATATCACACAGGGTGTCTTCAATCTTAAGCGACATGACCAATTTGGCTAAAATCTAAAAAGTCTAGAAAGTTGTCTTGTAGAAACCAATAAAGTCTAGAAAGTTGTCTTGTAGAAACCAATGTCAGAGGATGAGCAATCAGGTATGTGGCCCACAACTCTTCAAAACAAAATTAAACTGATACAAAACTACATGTGCACATGTATACCTGTTAGACTGTGTTCCAAACTGCATCAGAATAGGTTGTAAGGCTCTTAAACTATGCTAGCTATTGGCAGCATCCCATGTGAAGATATGAATTGTCGAGGTTCATAACTCTTTCAGAAAGGTGTTAACAAAATAAAACAATAAAGACATATCTATATCAGCAAATGTGCACACCAAATAACATCAGATATGTTGAATGATTCTCAAGTTATGCTGGTTACCAGGTTCTACTTTATTATAGATGTAAACATCATGGAAAATGGGCAATAACTCTAGCAAAATTAGATCCAAAGATCAAACCTTTGAAAGCCATATCTACATATAATGGGATATTCATCTACCAAATAGCATCCAATCATGTGTAAAGGTAACAGAGCCATGCCGGTTACAAGCAAAATCCGAAATAAGGGCATGAAGTTAATCGCCAATGGCAAAAATCTTTCCCACAACAGAGCTGACATGATAAAACTCATTAAAAAACACAACTGTTGGACTCCTTACCTAAGTTTTTAATTTCTGAGACATACCATAATACATATATTTTGGCTCTATAAGCCTCAATATTTAAGAATTTGTGTATGGAAAAAAATGGGGGGGGGGGGTATTAGACATGTGGCTTCTATTATAATAACTAAGGTATTTTTATCATGTATGTATGATTTTTATCTTTGAATAAAACGTTACACTTGCAGTAACAATAGGGTTGGAACCTTAGTTATAATAAATATTTAGGCCCTGAATTAGTATGAAACTTCCAAGTTTACCAAAACAACTTTCTATTTTCATTTCAGATAATGTACATACATACCTCCAGTTCTGGGGTCAACTCGTCGACCCTGAGCTCTCTCTATCAATACCGTACCTGGTGCATCCAACACCACTGCAATGTAAAGAGTATCTAAGGATGAGATGAAGCTCAAAAGACTCAAAACCAAGATACAAATGGCAAATTTCTCATACAGTGCTCTCTTAGAATATGGTACCTCATGTTAACACAACCTCTGTTTATAAGGTATATGCATGGATGTCATTACATTGATGTCATGTACTCCAATATGTACAGGGATGTCATGACATTGATATCACATACTCCTGTGTGTACATGGATGTCATTATGCTGATATCATGTACTCCAATATGTACCGAGATGTCATTACATTGATATCATGGACTCCAGTGTGTACATTGATGTCATAATGCTGATAAATCCAATATATACAGGGATATCATGACATTGATATCATGGACTCCAGTGTGTACATTGATGTCATTATGCTGATAACTCCAATATATACAGGGATGTCATGACATTGATATCATGGACTCAAGTGTGTGCATGGATGTCATTATGCTGATATCATGTACTCCAATATATACAGGGATGTCATTACATTGATATCATTGATTCAGTGTGTACATTGATGCCAATATGATGAGATCAATATACTCATACAAATTTGCAGATTGATAGAAAGTGTGACAGACAGATTAAGTTACTGAATTTTTATATTAAGCTATCAACAATAAAATACAAAAACATCAAAGTATGAACTTAAACACAATTTACCTCTGGAATATATTCACTCATCTAAATTTAAGCAATTTGTTGATAAGATTGTTTTAGGCAAACAAATTTCAAATTCATATCACTGCCAAAAATCATAATAGATGTGTATAACTGTTCCTTCTTTTTGGATCAGCATGTTTTCCCTGCCACCCAGGCTCAGATACTTATATCACACAAATGTTAATTACAATATCGGTTTTTACAGTAAAGCGGCAAGTGTCCTATTCATACTTTAACATGTTTATTTTTAACTTAATCAAGCACATCATAGTTTGATTACTGGCAAACAAAACAGTACTATTCTACATTAATTAGTAATTATGATTATATTTTTTAAAAAATTATCTCATTAAATAAAAAGTTTGGGTTCACACCATTGTAGGGGCTAACTTTTATTACACTGTTGTAGGAAAGGAGAGTTGTTTTCTTCCTGTTTTCTTTCAGGTACCAAACAATAATTCAGCATATCTTTGGACAGAAATATGGTGTTTTTTTTAATATTATTTGCCATCTGAAATCATGCATAAAATATGGTTTAAAAAAGTAGCAGAATCTATATTATTCTTACCACATTGTTTGGCATATATGCCAATCTCCTGCAGAGCTAGAGCTTGTTCCCTTGTCTCAGGAAATCCTTCCATTATCCAACCCTTCTTGACACAGTCAAATAGTTTCAGTCTCTCTCCAATAATCTTAAGCCATAATTGTGTTGGTACAGGCTGTAGAGCAAGAGAAAAATATAAATTTATACATTAAAATGTCCACTTACCATTTATTTTGATTATGAGGTCTATTGGTGTATTCCAAGTTACAAAATGTATAGTCATTTAATGTACCATATATACTCATTTATAAGTCAAACCAATTGCAAAAAAACACAGACCCTGATAATCTGTTGCATCAAGTGCCAGCAGATCAGGGTTTATGATGTTCACTGTACTGATTACTCTTAAGAAATTGCAGAGACCTTCATCTGGGTCTATTATGGAAGACCTGGGTCTGTGCAGCCTGCGGTTGGAGGCAAGTATATATGTTAAGACAATCAATTATCCCATGCAGACAAAATCCATGCTGCACAATTAGTTTTGAGAAACATTGCTTTACTGTATCACAAAATTTAAAATCTGTATGCTTTTTATAAAATGGGGCCCCGAGTGGTCTAAAGCGCTGCTTGTTACGGATCACTGCCATCTCACCTCTGTCTGTGTGGGTTCGAGTCTAAGATTCGACTAATGTAGTTATGTGAGAAAGCTTGCCAGTAGCTTCTCGTGGGTCGGTGGTTCTTTCCGGGGGTTTTCCGGATTCTTCCTCCACCAATAATACTGGCCGCCATGTATAGCCTATATTGTACTTAAAAATGGCATTAAACCATAAAAAAACAAACAAAAACCTTTTATAATACCCTCTAAAGAAACACAAAGAAACCATCCATACAACCAGCTGTATGATTTGCATTTCGATGATCAAATCTTCATGGAAAAGACACATAAAAGAAACCATCCATACAACCAACTGCATGAGTTGCATTTTGATGAGTAAATCTTCATGGAAAAGACACTTTTAAAAATGCTAAACAATCTCCCTAGTCTGGAGCTTAAACAATAAGTAACTAACAAGACGTTTTATAATAAGTACATTTTTTTACATTTCAGGTTTAAAAAAGTAAATGTGCCATCAAAGTGACTACTAATGAAGTGTCTTGTCAATTAGGTAATAACACCATTTATATGTCATTGAACATTGGTAAATACACAACACTTTTTTCTTTTTTGACTGGAAATGGTATTAATCGGGCCATTCTTTCCCTCCTCCAAAAGTAGAGGAGAAAAATCTCTGTAATTGTTTACCTAATGAATGGAGGAGACTTGAGTGACTGAGTGGTCTAAAGCGCACTTCGTTCCGGATCACTGCCATCTCACCTCTGTCTGCGTGGGTTCAAGTCTCAGATTCGGCCAATGTGGGTATGTGAGAAAGCTTGCCAGTAGCTTCTCATAGGTCATGGTTCTTCCTCCACTAAAGATATAGTCTATCATGTGCTGAATAATGGCATGAAACCCTACAAGAACAACAACCTAATGAATGTTAAGTAATTTTCCCTAGCTTTCCAGTCTTCTCTGCCTCAATGATTACCCAACTGAAATATCTGATGCACTGAAGTGCAGTTCACATACAGACATACACTGGCATTTGCAAGCAGCTGCAAAATGTGGTTGTTTGCAGGAATCTGATGATCTGCAGGTCTGTCAAATAATTTTATGCAACTCAGCTGTATAATTCTGTCAATTTTTTTCCTTAATCTTTAAAAACCGTTTATAATTGTGCATTAATGATTACACACTTTAATTCTGTTGATGCCATCTTTCCACAGATGCCTTAACCCTTTGAACCCTAATCTCCGCCATATTTCGGCACCATAACCCGGGCCTCCCCCGGCAATTTTTGAAAATTTTATAAATGTGCTTGTGACTTCCATGTAATTTACCTTCTTTTTGTTAATAAATGTCTGTGCTTGTGACTTCAGGTCATGGTCTGCATCACCAATAAGGTTTTCTTTTGTTAGGTGGGCTGTCCTTAATTTGTTGGCCACCATCTTGGATATAGTCCTTTTCCCAGAAGCTGGGGGACCCAAAATGATAACTTGTGGTACTGAAATGGAGCATATAAAACAAATATTATACAAAGCAATATAATAATACATATCAAATGATTTCTATACAAAGCAATATAATAATACATATCAAATGATTTATATACATAGCAATATAATAATACATATCAAATGATTTATATACATAGCAATATAATAATACATATCAAATGATTTATATACATAGCAATATAATAATACATATCAAATGATTTCTATACATAGCAATATAATAATACATATCTAATGATTTCTGTACAAAGCAATATACATATCTAATGATTTCTATACAAAGCAATATAATAATACATATCAAATGATTTATATACATAGCAATATAATAATACATATCAAATGATTTATATACATAGCAATATAATAATACATATCAAATGATTTATATACATAGCAATATAATAATACATATCAAATGATTTATATACATAGCAATATAATAATGATTCTTTTACAAAGCAGTATAATAGTAAGAAAAATATCTGCTGCAAATACTGTCCGCACTTGACAGACACAATATATTTTATTTTTTTTTAAAAGAGGTACTTCCTATTACACAAATATTTTAATTTCCATTGACAATGAAGTACCCTTAAGTTATGTAACATCTTATATTTGAACACTTATTCCAACAAGTGAATTAAAAAAAATTCAAATGTTGGTAAAATATGATGCGAAATTCAGTAAAACGTTTAACTGTAATTTAAACTAAATTTAAGCATATTTGTTAATATCAATAGAAACATTACAGTTCTCTGTGCAGTGTAAATCATCACCACCACCCTTCTCAGTAAAGGAAACTGTATGAGAAAAAAGGAAATGTGCTTTGAAGCTTACTTCATGTACCCCATCAAAGAAGACTACATAAATCTCTCTCTCTCTCTCTCTCTCTCTCTCTCTCTCTCTCTGATAAACTACTTATTTGTAATATAATTTTAATTATAACAGCTTATTAAATTGTGCATTTTGGCATGGTGATTCACAAATTAGTTTCATCAACAGTTACATACTGAATTATAGTTACAGGTACATTATAATATGGCAGAGCACATGGTGTTTGCACAAGAGAATATAAATGTGTGAATTAAAGCTTTGAGAGGCACAGGACACTAAATATATAGATCTACAATTACACCCTGAAAACTGTCTGTAAAAAGTTATATTTGCATTTCATTCCACCATTATTGTGGTGATTGTAAGCATAAACTTTTTCCTTCAAAAAGAAAACTTTCATGTAAAAATAAATATGTTGCAGTCACATTGGAAAATGCAACATTCCATCATATTCCATTGCAGTTTGGTGCTGACTTTTTTTATCAAGGGTGCATGTGTTTTTGAAGTCACCACTAAAGGTCAACTTTAGAGGACCAAACAAATGCCTGCATGTTATTGTGGTGGAAACATTAAATTATTGTAGAACTTTGATCTAGTCTGAAATTGTTTTTATTTGCTTTAAGTTATCGTACAGAATGATATGTACTTCAAAGGTAATCATTTTCTTTAAGTTATCATACAGAATGATATGTACTTCAAAAGTAATCATTTTCTTTAAATTATCATACAGAATGATATGTACTTCAAAAGTAATCATTTTCTTTAAGTTACTCATACAGAATGATATGTACTTCAAAAGTAATCATTTTCTTTAAGTTACTCATACAGAATGATATGTACTTCAAAAGTAATCATTTTCTTTAAGTTATCATACAGAATGATATGTACTTCAAAAGTAATCATTTTCTTTAAGTTACTCATACAGAATGATATGTACTTCAAAAGTAATCATTTTCTTTAAGTTATCGTACAGAATGATAAGTACTTCAAAAGTAATCATTTTCTTTAAGTTACTCATACAGAATGATATGTACTTCAAAAGTAATCATTTTCTTTAAGTTATCATACAGAATGATATGTACTTCAAAAGTAATCATTTTCTTTAAGTTATCATACAGAATGATATGTACTTCAAAAGTAATCAGTTTCTTTAAGTTATCATACAGAATGATATGTACTTCAAAAGTAATCATTTTCTTTAAGTTATCGTACAGAATGATAAGTACTTCAAAAGTAATCATTTTCTTTAAGTTACTCATACAGAATGATATGTACTTCAAAAGTAATCATTTTCTTTAAGTTATCATACAGAATGATATGTACTTCAAAGGTAATCATTTTCTTTAAGTTATCATACAGAATGATATGTACTTCAAAAGTAATCATTTTCTTTAAGTTATCATACAGAATGATATGTACTTCAAAAGTAATCATTTTCTTTAAGTTATCATACAGAATGATATGTACTTCAAAAGTAATCATTTTCTTTAAGTTATCGTACAGAATGATAAGTACTTCAAAAGTAATCATTTTCTTTAAGTTACTCATACAGAATGATATGTACTTCAAAAGTAATCATTTTCTTTAAGTTATCATACAGAATGATAAGTACTTCAAAAGTAATCATTTTCTTTAAGTTACTCATACAGAATGATATGTACTTCAAAAGTAATCATTTTCTTTAAGTTATCATACAGAATGATATGTACTTCAAAAGTAATCATTTTCTTTAAGTTACTCATACAGAATGATATGTACTTCAAAAGTAATCATTTTCTTTAAGTTATCATACAGAATGATATGTACTTCAAAAGTAATCATTTTCTTTAAGTTATCATACAGAATGATATGTACTTCAAAAGTAATCATTTTCTTTAAGTTATCATACAGAATGATATGTACTTCAAAAGTAATCATTTTCTTTAAGTTACTCATACAGAATGATATGTACTTCAAAAGTAATCATTTTCTTTAAGTTATCATACAGAATGATATGTACTTCAAAAGTAATCATTTTCTTTAAGTTATCATACAGAATGATATGTACTTCAAAAGTAATCATTTTCTTTAAGTTATCATACAGAATGATATGTACTTCAAAAGTAATCATTTTCTTTAAGTTACTCATACAGAATGATATGTACTTCAAAAGTAATCATTTTCTTTAAGTTATCATACAGAATGATATGTACTTCAAAAGTAATCATTTTCTTTAAGTTACTCATACAGAATGATATGTACTTCAAAAGTAATCATTTTCTTTAAGTTATCATACAGAATGATATGTACTTCAAAAGTAATCATTTTCTTTAAGTTACTCATACAGAATGATATGTACTTCAAAAGTAATCATTTTCTTTAAGTTACTCATACAGAATGATATGTACTTCAAAAGTAATCATTTTCTTTAAGTTACTCATACAGAATGATATGTACTTCAAAAGTAATCATTTTCTTTAAGTTACTCATACAGAATGATATGTACTTCAAAAGTAATCATTTTCTTTAAGTTACTCATACAGAATGATATGTACTTCAAAAGTAATCATTTTCTTTAAGTTATCGTACAGAATGATATGTACTTCAAAGGTAATCATTTTCTTTAAGTTACTCATACAGAATGATATGTACTTCAAAGGTAATCATTTTCTTTAAGTTATCGTACAGAATGATAAGTACTTCAAAGGTAATCATTTTCTTTAAATTATCGTACAGAATGATATGTACTTCAAAAGTAATCAGTTTTCTTTTAAGTTTCAGCAAGACTGTTTTTTGGGGTACATTTAAAACACAAAAATAGGAATTTAGCTGCTGTTTAGTCAGCTGTATCCAGCTATGTTCCAGCCTTCAAACGTTGGTCAATTGTACTTAGTAGCATGACTATCTGAGTATATCAAAGCATACAATACACAGACCACCAGATCATAGTATAAGCAGATTGTGATATAACAAAGCACTGTTAAGATGGTTGATAAATATGAATAAAGAATTTGTTTATGTAATAGATTGATTTCAATTCATTCCTTTCATGGTGCCTTTGAATTTCTACACTCGAAACCCAAGACTGTATATACAAGTTTAAATAGGCAATGATGATATTACTCAAAAAAATTGCCAGCTGGTATATTTGTTAGCAATAAGGATACAAATTGTAATTTTTTATGACATTGGTGACATTGAAATTAATTTAAATTACCTTATACTTTTTGCTGAATTTTGCATACTTTACTGACATTTCAAACAGCACGATCCCAAAATAAACTCATTATTTTTAATACTGAAGAAGAAAAACAATATAGTTTGTGTACAAGAAAAATACATGTACATGAAATTTTGGGACAGGCCATGTTAATAATATAATGGAGTTAACTGTGGCAAAGTCACGTTGTACTACAACCACTCACAAATACACTTTGTAATGTACATGTATATGGTCTGTAAATCCTGAGGATAAGTATATTTTCTATACTGTTTACTAAGATCAATCAATGTACCTACCATCAATATTTTCCCTCTTCAGCAATTCAATCAGAAAAGTAAGTGGGTTGGCAGGTTTGTGAACAACAAGTTGTTCCATAAGTCTCTGAAATGACAGGGATAAAATATTCTTTTGAATAGAACATTTGATTGGGTATTTACTAATTGATATGTAAAGAAATTTTGATAGCATGATTTGCTACAAAAGCATTTAGTTTGCCATAAATAAAAAAATAGCAACAGTATTGTCACTGTTTTGTGAATCAAAGATAATAATTGCAACGGCTTATGGAATGTAATTGACAAAAGTGCTGTATATACTTGCTTATAAGACAAGTCAAACAGCAAAGATCTTGATCTCCCATCAAATAATGTAAATGCAGATCAGGGTCTACATTGTTTTTCTATTATTACTCCTAAAAAACTGCATAGACTCAGATTAGCCAGAACATTGTGTGACAGCAAATCTGGGTCTGCACATTTTGCATTTGAAAGTTTCTTATACACATGTATGTATGGTTTTGACTGCATGCTTCCATAACTGTATGATTAACTCACAAAACTATGATGCCATTTATTGTACAGTACTATCTATAAAAAAATGATAAGTTCATCCTCTAAATTGTCTTATTCAATATGTTTGCTTAATGAGTAAGTATGGCATTTTCCCTAAAATGCATCAATTATATTTTCTTCCAATTGTATCACATCATATTCCTTATATCATATTCATGACCTCATGAATCAGTTTAAAATATGAATGCTGTAACACCACATTACACACATCATGTCTATTCATGATTTAACACCAAGCAATCTCATATGAAAACTTAAGCAATAGGGTTGAGGTACTGTTAAGTGGTGTGTGGATAAGGACAGGTGAAATGATGTTTTTTTATTCACAAAAAAAATTAATGTCTTATGGAAGATCAGTACCTAAACTAGACTGCAAGCTTGCAAGGCCACATACTTCAAGTCTATATGCATAAATACATTTTAGAAGCAAAATCCTAATAGATAAACTCACAATCATTCAAAGATTAAGATTATCAATTCCATCTTTTGAAGTCTATTGGATCAAACCATTACGTGATAATTCTACCCCTACTCCAACTATGCCTACAGGATCACAATGTGTTGCATGAAAAACATGTTTCCTTTTACATGTATTTCGAAATTATCTGACAGGGTCATATTTATCACAACACAATTTTAAAGGAAATTTTCTTAGAATTAAACAGAAACCATTCATGACAGATACCCGCAACCTGTAGCATGTATTAACAGTAAATAAACAGTCATGAACCGCATAGCTTCACATTCAATGCTTACGGATTATTATCACTCCCGGTAGTTTATACAATTAGCTGTCATAAAAGTGATTAAAAGGTAAAGCTGATCCAAGATAAACCCAAAGATTATTTAACTGACTTTAAATATCAAAGTTAATTTGTTATTGCTAGTCTTTTGAGCACTGCCATGAAAAAACCCATTAGGCTTATTTTTCAGATGGTAACATACATAAAAAGGAACCAACCAATTTGCTTTTGTTTGATATTCAGTTAATCAGAGATGCATGCAGAAGAAACAGAAACTATTACACTCTGTTGCCTTCAAGGAAAATCTTTCATGTTTTATGAAAGATTACTAGCTTAGGTTATAATCAATAGTTACCTTTCTTGCATACTCCATACAGAAAATGCAAAACATCATATTTTTATTAGTTGAAGTGTATTGTTATGAGCTTTATTTTTTAAGGGAAAATGTTGAGATTCATGGAAGAATAAGCTGTCTGTGATGTTAGGACTCACGGCTGATAGTATATGAGTTTGCGAAACTGAGCAACAAGAGAAGCATTTTATTGTTTTCACAGACTGCAAATGCCACACCAACATTAGCCATTCTGGACTACACGTATATGGAATCTGTCAATGAAGTAACACCACTCTGCATCAAGGCAGAAGCTGAAAAAGTATCTTCAGCACACAGAAGAATTCAGCAAAATTGTCAGCGATGTATAAACAATGGCTAAATATCCAGTTTATATGAGGTCAAAGAGGAACGGAATAAAAGTCTATAATCGGTATTGTTTGTTTGGATGTGTATTAAATTCTGCAAATAAAACATACATTTTATTTTCTCTTATTCAAGTTCAAATTTCCAGTCATCTTCTACAAACATAAATGAGAAGATAACCTATTTTCAATAGAACAATATTTCTTATTTGGGTCATACCGAATGATCCCAGGTTCAATGAGACAACAAAACATATCTGAGTCTCATAAAAAAAAACACTATTTGAAAAGCCTCCTGACAAGCTCAACAGTGTTCAATGCATCAATCCATGAACAGAATTGTCCCAAATAAACTAATAATAATTACATTATTGGATTGAAACAGTCATTATATCACCATTTATGGACAAAAACAGCCATTATATTGAAAAAGAACAAAATCTGTAGCCATTCTATGTACAAGATAGATTTGAAAAAAATAATTGCCCAAAACGTTTGTACTCTACAAATTTGAACTTTGCATAAGGCTTGATTTTTAATGAAAAGGAATTTCACAGGCCTGGTACATCTTAGTTATTGTTAAAGTAACTTTTAATTTCTTCTATTTTGGTGTATTATCAATGGGCATAAATATGACCATTTAGTATATAGCTTGGCCTTACTTCAGATATGCCCCTCTCAAAAACATGAAAACTCCACTGTATCATTTTTACTTCCTGATATGTAAACTGGAAGGAAATAAACAGATGCTCAGTTTTTGGTTTTTATTTATTTTAGAAACCTGATTTATTGCACATTCTGAAGCTGGTAGAATTCTTTGTCCTTATTTTAATAGCTGCTAAATTTAATGCACATTGGATTACTTCAGGCTCAGGTATCATGCACATGATAGCATACATTTTGTCAGATATCTGCTTTAAATAGTACATAGTTTCCATAATTACCACCTGTAAAGAAATTTTAGAGTACATTAAAGCAGCAGAGCTATGCGATCATTCTCTACAATATGCATGTTGTCAGTGCAAACAATTCGACGTCATACAAGTCTGTCACAAGTACAAAATAAGTGTTTATAGTGGAACCAAATTAGTGTCAAACATCATAAACTCCTTTATTGATGAAATAATACAACTATTAAACACACTGCAATGGAATGAAAATCCATGCAATTCAAAATTGTATACTAACAAATAATCAAAATTATTTTAAAATCACTTACTATATACCAGAGAGAATTAAAGAAATGTATATGTAACCACCTGTGATGGGAAGAGTAGTGCATGGATTGTCGATGAAAATAGACAACAAACATGAGCATGAAAGCACATGTTAAGCCCAGACTGTTTAAACTCCCATTTTCCAATTAAAAGTAATGAATCATGTACAACAAAGTTTTAAAGTCAACACTTGTCAGTTGTTAAGGCCACCAGAAGGAAAAAAACAACTGTCAATAGTTCACGTTTTGACTCTTATTTGTTACCTTAGATTTGATCGCTTGGTTCTTGGCAAATACAGTAATCATGTGATCTAACTCTTGCATAACATCATTGGATTTTAACTGACATCAAACTGGTTAACAGATTTGTTCTAGCGAACTTTAAACTATTTGAAAACATGGGGTAAGGACATTATTTTGAAACAGTTATATTCATTGGTGTAATTTTTATATAGTGTACTCGTCAGAGATTTCAAGATTGTCCCGAAATCAGCTGGTCATACAGAACTTGTAAATTGTGGTCATGTAGTGTATATAAATACAAAAAGGTGGCGCTGTGCAGAAAAAATACCGACAAAGTCGAGTACACTGATATCATTGAACTCACGATCTGATATGAATTTAGGAAACTATCATTCATGTACTGATTATGTTTGGCCATGTTTAGTCAAGAGTTTCCCCTTAACCTTGCCACCCAATTTTTGATATTTGGACATTCATGTTACACCCCAACATGAATGTCCTAATATATAATATTTAAAAAATGGGGTGGCAACGGTCAGAGGGAACTCAGACTAGGCCATGTTGAGCTGACGTGACTTTTCTTTCCACCTTTCTTGGAAATTTTAAACACGTACGTCTCCGCATATTGACACTATCAAAACATATTGCCAGAACCCAAAGAAGACGTACAAGTCCCAAGAATTACTAGTGAAGTAAAATATACAGTACGTACTGTACCAGTATAGTGAAATACACGGAAATATGGTTCAGAATCAATGATAATGACTGGTTCGACAAGAATGCATATTTGTTCTACATTTAGCTTTAAGAAAAAAGTGTTACCTTATATAAATCAAACAGACCATGCTTTTCTGAGTAGGTTGCAAATTCTGGTGGCACCAGAAGCGGTCTTTTTGTCTGATCCATTGCGAAATATTGTGCTACCGAATCTCAAACACATGTACACCGCAGTTTTATCGTTGCTAGGTGAGTGAAAACTGTTCTAAGATCAAAGATGATTGGATCTCTGCTTAAAGCACGTCTGCGATTGGCCAAAGTTACACATGAGGTTATTAAAAGAGTATGCAAGGGGAATAACTTTGAGAATATTTGACATGGGATTATTTTTGCTGGCAAACAA
This sequence comes from Unio pictorum, assembly GCA_030141615.1. Classification (NCBI taxonomy): domain Eukaryota; kingdom Metazoa; phylum Mollusca; class Bivalvia; order Unionida; family Unionidae; genus Unio; species Unio pictorum. Next base: position 1,972,716 of record JARLTB010000060.1, read on the forward strand.
TTATAATATCTATTTCTGATTTCTGATTTCTGAATTAATATCGTTGGACCGAAAATTAACAGGAAAACCGAAATTAAACGTGATAGCACAGCTGATTAAAAGATAAATTATTTAATGGATGGGGCGGATGACGAGAATTTTATAACAGATTTGTTATTATTGTGATTTTACAGCCTCGTAAATTTAGCCTTGTATTTTCCTTGACTAGTAATATATACTGTTTTTGCTAATAATTTACAATCTGCGCGTTCTGTCTCTCAATTTCTGTTTCATACTTGACCGAATCAAATTGTAATTATTATTGTTATTATTGAAAAATAAGTGCTTGATGAATTTCATATATTTGGCACAAAAGGTAAACCGAGATTTGTATACATTCTATGTGTAACATTAATAGAATGAAAGATTTTGGTTTTTTAAAATTATTTTGTTTAATTTTTTTAAGATTACTAAAAATTGTGTTTTCTCGAAACACGACCGTGTCAGGAGTTAGGAATCTTATTTGTTTTTGCAAAGCTTCCATTTGATTAAAGTCAGATCTCAATTTCACATAGGACAGTGGTGGCTTGATTTAGACTGTGATCTTGAAAATATATTTACTCATTTCATCAGCACGATCAGTGTCGGGCTGTCTTATTTTTTTATTAGCACTGATGGTGTAGATAAAAAGATCTGTGAATTGATTGCTGCATTTTGTGGTCACTTACTCGACCTTCTACCTATTTTTGCAATTCATACTTTTAACACTTTTCCCAGTATTGAAAATATCCAATTGTATGTCTGTAACAGTTTCAATTTTTAATCTAAGCCTAGCAGTTGCGTATGTTGTTGCACTGAAATCGACTCGCTTATAATGATGTATCCATACTTTCTTTGTGCCTTTATCGTTTGGAGAAAAAAAAAGAAACAACTGTTGTCCACAGCCTTTTCTTAATGTGTTATTTACACCTTTAATCAATGCAAAACGGTCAGTCGGGATGCTGGAGTCGCTACTATGACATCACATCACGAGAGTAGCCGAATAGGTGCGGAAATTTTGCATACGAGGTAACGGAAATTCAGCTCCTTGAACATATGCCAATATTTAAATATTGGCATTGCCGTCGCATATGATACTTCAGAATAAGGTTTTCTTATATAGTGCTGTTATTATTATAATATATTTCCAATGGTTTCTGGTCTCCTTTAATCTCGTTTAATTTATTTAATTTTTTAAAGTTGACGCTTCAAGTTTGCCGGACTGGTTAATCATTTACACCAATTCTTTTCTGCAACTGAAATTCCAAATATACCTACAAATTTCTTTCGTGACAAAGTATAAACCATTAGAGATTCGCTTGACAGCACAGTTTCAACTGACTCGTCACCATAAGTTATGATGCAGAATTTCAGCGACAACCGTTAGGAGCATTAGAACCTGTTTCTATTGATTTAGTACGGACAATCGTGATGAAATGTGCACCAATGTCTTGTGAACTTGATCCAATTCCGACATCACTGCAGCTTGAGTGCTTAGACCCAATATTGCCTTCACTAACTGATGTTATTAATATCTCTCTCTCATCGGGGGAATTCCCATAATTTTTCAAAACTGCCATCGTAAAGCCACTGCTGAAGCAACCAACACTTGACCATAACGATTTAAAGAACTACCGCCCAGTTTCTAATCTCCTATTCATATAAAAAAAAATCTTAGAAAAGGTTGTTCTAACCCAACTTGTATCTCATTTGAATTCAAACAGTCATTTTAGCAATGTACAGTCTGCATATCGCCCTTGCCACAGTACGGAAACTACTGTTCTGAAAGTATTTAATGACATTCTCTCCGCTTTGGATAGTGGAAAGATTACAGTCCTCACTATCCTAGATTTATCTGCAGCATTTGACACAATAGACCATGATATATTACTTCACCATGTCCAGCATGTATTTGGCATTTAGAATATAGCCTTACAGTGGTTCAAGTCCTACTTCGTCAACAGGACACAAATCATATATGCAAATGGAATACATTCCAGCCCAGTTGAAGTATGTTGTGGTGTTCCACAGGGATCATTCTGTACACTCAGCCGCTCTCAGGTGTTATAGATCATCACCCAATGTCGCACCAATTGAATGCTGATGACACCCAAATATACTAGTCTAGCCACCCAACTGAAGTTGATGTTACCATCCATAGAGTAGAGAGGTGCATTTCTGATGTGAACTCATGGATGACATGTAACAAGCTGCAGATGAAAAATTGAGGCTATTATGATCACAACACAAAGACTTTCTCATTCGCATCCTTTACCTCAGATAATAAATATCAGCAAAACCAACATTAAATTCTCACAGTCAGTACGAAATCTAGGCGTTACTTTAGACAGTATTCTCACATTGCACCAACATGTCATGAACATATACAAGGCTGCATATCTTGAATTGAGACGCATCAGTTCCATTCGTAAATATCTTTCAGTTGATGCCATTAAACCACTTGTGTGTTTATGAGTACTTTCAAGACTGGACTATTGTAACTCAATTCTGTCTGGTTCGTCACAATATTTACTCCAGAAACTTCAAAAAGTTCAAAACACAGCTCCACGGATCATCTTTAGAGTACCTCGATCAGAGCACACCTCACCATTGCTCTGTACCCTGCAATGGCTATCGATTCGATACAGAATCAAACACAAAATTTGTTCTCTCTCTCTCTCTCTCTCTCTCTCTCTCTCTCTCTCTCTCTCTCTCTCTCTCTCTCTCTCTCACACACACACACACACACACACACTCCCTCTCTGACGGTAGTCGATCGTATTATCATGACATATGGGTTACCATGTTATTCCTTTTACTTTTCTTTCATTCTTTTAAGTATACATGACAGGAGCATGGTAACTAAATTTAAATTTAGACCGTAAGTATTTCAGTATGATGAAAATATTTAAATTCGGCCATCTATCGTATCATAAACAGCGTATTTAATCACACAATGACAACGAAAATAAAAAAAGCTGAGAAAATTAGCACGCTGAAGTCGATAGGTTGTTACTTTTTTCCAGGTGAAGAAACAGAGATTTGCAAAGGAGCTAATAGCACGGCAAAAGTGGGGCGAGGGGGACCGGCAAATTATGACCGTTTAGAATAATAGACGCAACACTCACACTCGATTATAGCCCCCTATTATGAAAGGCAGGACCAAGATAAAAAAAAAAAAAATCGTTCTAACGTGCCGAGGTATTGGAATGGAGAATGAAATTTTTCTGAGTGAACAACAAGAAAAGAATGAACAGCACTGCAGCTCATAAACTCAACCTGACACACTTAAACAAGAGGCCCAACTGGCCATGCACAGCGCAACAGTCATACATAGATTATAAAGCCAACTTAAAATGAGGTTCACCAATAAATATGGGCTATAGTAACCCTTCGGTTATTTCATAATTTAATTTTTTTTTTTAACTATGGAACTATTCTGGATCATCAGCATCATTGTGTGCATAGTCGTATCAGTTAATCAAACAAATATGGGCAATAATTAAGGTGCGATCTGTGATCCGTAGAACTTCCATTCTACAGTTATTGTTGACAGCATGTGTTATGAACGTGTTTTAAGGTTGTATAGGTTTTATACCCTCATATACATTTTAAGTCCTATAAACAATGATTCCGCCATTTCGCTTAGTTTGTGGAATTTTGTCCTGGCGCAGAAATCTTGTTATTGTGGGCTAACGCCAGTTTGAGACGTTCGCCAGCTATACATGGCGGCCAGGTGGAAGAAGAACCATGAAAAACACAGATAAGAAGCAAGGAACAACGGGCGGCTACTAGCAAGCTTTCTTATCTACCCACATTGCTAGACTCGAACCCACGACGACAAAGAAATCGCGGTATTCGGAAAAGGCGACCACTCGGTCAGACGCTGGCACTACTCAATTTTATAACGCGTTCTTGTTATAAAGGATAGCGTTGTGTACATGTTCTTCGATTTTTTTTTTTATTTCATGGATACCATGTTTGATGGTAAATCGGCATCACTTTAATATACGTGAATGTTCTTTCAACTTGTACGTTTCTAACAAATTTGGTAAAATTCTGTCAAGCACCTTTTGAGAATGAGTTATGCGTTTTCGTGTAAATTTCTGTAGCGTCAACATGTTTGAAGGTTAAAAAAAGCCATTTGTACATACATATACGCTCTTGATGTACGTTAAGATGATTTAAATAAAATTAAATACAATTCTGTTTAGTGGTCATTGATACGATACTCAAAGGATTTTCTATTTTTCGTCACGGCGGAAATGTCTGTAAAATCGGAATAAATTGCATCCAAATTTGTAAGCATTTAATGTCAGAATGTTGTATTTAATTAAATTATGTTTAATATTTTTTCGACGACGTTATCAATTTTCTTTTATCTGTAGCAACGGTGTCCATATTTAATTTTTGATCAGCATCGTTATTACAAATGTGAACTTGCTTTGTGCCAGGATGTTAGTTATCAAATTTGGTTAATTCTATTTCGCGTATTTTAAGAATAAGTCACATCAATATATGTTTTGTGTAGTAGTAGCAGTATTTGATGGTGAATCACAATCCTTTTTATACCATTGAACGGACTTATGCATGGATACTTTCTGTCCAATTTAGACCAAATTATGGCGATTAAAAAAGGAATAGACAAAGTAGATTAAAGGTCTGTACATTTGTAGCAATGGTGGCTATATTTTTTTAAATGTCAGAATGGCACCGTTTGCACAAATCTAAAAGATATTCAAAACATGATGGTCTCTGTCAAGCTTGGTTGAAACTATTTTGGAGGTTTTGGAGAAGTTGAAAATAGTAATTCAGACGATGCAAGAGGCACAACGTGAGCAGGATATACCTTTACTATTGGCTAGGTGAGCTAATTACACAACTTGTTCGCTTGAGGCGTACTGGACATCTACCTCCATACAGCCACTAACAAATCAACCAATTCTGAATTTAAAAAAACTTGAAAGAAATGTGTTTATTTTAGAACATGCATATTCAAAATCTTGTTTCTCTTTATAACAACTATAAATTCCCAAGTATTTATTTCAACAACAATAGGTGCATAATTTCTTGAACGTAATATGAGGCTGGTTTTGCCACTGGCTAAACTTTATCAAGATCTGCCACTTAACAAATAATAGACCATTAAAGATCAACCACATAATTGTCTTGTGTGTGTAGGGGGGGGGGGGGGGAGGAGGCGGCGGCGCTTGGATTCTCTTAACAATCAGGTTTCTTTCATTGAAGGCAGGCATATATCCACTTTGCTCACTGCAGCACACTCCTTCATATTGTGTCACATGGTCATGTAGACAGTCCTTTTGAAAATATGCATTTTTATTATTCCATTTTCCTGTATTGCTTTCTGATGATGTTTTCTTATTTAACATTATTACAACTTTTGAATAAAAATGGTATTAGTGTCATGTACTAATTGTGCTGGATTTTTAAAAATTTAATTATTAAATTATTATTGTTCCCCAGTCAAGAAGGCTGGACACCCTGTTTTAAGGCAATTTTGTTTTCTACCAGCTGATATAATGCACAACTTTAGTTCTTAATAATGGAAATCAGAGCAAGAGTATTCCAGGTTCTGACTCACCTCTTCAAGAAAATAAATGGTTAGTCATTTACTGTGGCAAAGTTTATCTACTGATATGTTTAGTGGACCAATGTACATCATTACAATTTGAAGCTACAGCACTTTTTGTTTTGCATGCCATGACATTTAATTCACCAGATATGGAAATATTTCTCTAATAACTCAGTTAAAATTCATGACGACACACCAGGATCATTTGTCTAATATTGAAAGCTTTGTATACCAGGATGTGTCATGTAAACGTTACCCAAGTTCTACAAGCATTTTTAAAAAAGAAAATAAAGTAGTGCAGATGTTTTTCTGTATTTATAAAACTACAGCCATCACTAACTGGATCTGCATCATTTCTATAAATTTGAAAGATCACTTTCTGGCAAATGTGGTTACATTCTGTTAAATGACTTTTACGAATCGATTCAAGTTTTCTATTATTAACAGCATCAACCATATTTAATGACAGATTGGTGTAATTTATAAAAATAATTTAATGCCCTTGTGACCAAAATGTTTTCTGTCAAATCAAGTCAAATTATGCTGAGATGTTCTGAAAATGTATTGTTTCATGTAATTTTAGTATTGACGGCCATATCTGAGTTGGATCGGCAATTATAAATAAAGACAGATTTTCAAGGTCAAGTAAAACACTATTTCGGTCAAAAATCTTTATGGATTATGTGAAACTATTCACAGGGTTACCTTGATTAAAAAACTTTTAGATTCATAATTGTGATTCATTAGTTGTGCTAGCATGTTAGCACATAACCACTTCAGAACCTTCATTTAGAATACTTTTGGATAGTTTTCAGATTAATGTGAAATTGATAGTACAATTTTGGGTAACGGTCTAGGAGTTCATACACTATCAGTTATTTTTAATTCTTTTACTTGTTACTTAGTTAACAATAATGGTGCAATACAGTCCTTTTGTTTTATTCCTTTAAATGTGTGTCACAGATTGTCCAGATGAGAAAACTAATAACGATAACACCTAGCAGACATCCATAAAGTAGGTTTGCAAAAAATCAGCCATTTTAGACCTCCTCCCCTTCCTCCCATTGTACGTTATACACTATAAACAACCACCTGTATATATATATATATGCACACACCCATTCCAAACATAGCTGGGACACTCAAACCTTGAAAGATGCAGTTTAATACATTTATTAAAAATAAGCAGTTTTAAATTTTAATAATACATTACAAAATATCATCATTGAATTCACAAAGATCTAGTGAAAGTTAATTTTGCACTTTCAAAATTACTTCAAATAGTAAATCATTCTGTGTTGATTTTCTTAAAAAGAAGTAGCATTGTTCTCCAATCAAGTCATTTAAAAGCTGATGGGTAAGTACATCACTCATTTATAACTGGAGGCATAATATTCATCTTCTAATTCATATAGATCTGCCGACAGCTCATCTCGTAGAGTCATCAATTTTGCGTCCAGGTCATTCTGCATGTGTTTATACAGTTGTGTCTTTTGTGAGATGGACTCATTCACTGAGGGAAAGTCATTCAAGATTAAAAACTGCTTCAGATCTGACACCAGCTTCATCAAAGACTCACCAGCTCTCACCTGAATAACAATAATAATAATAATAATAAAATTTAATTTTTCATATCTATTGATTGTTCTAAAATTTGCTATAAGCCACACCCATGCTTAACTGCATAAGAAAATCATTTCTCAAACTTTTTGCAATTAGTAAAATGTTTGTAATTGCTTGAGGTTAGAAAAGATACCTTTGTAAATCTGCACCAATCCAAAGTAATAATTTATTTGTTATTTTAGCTCACATTTGCAATATATTTCCTCTAGTTTCCTCCAGATTAAGGGAGCAGTTTCAACAAGGTAGGATCTAGGTAATAAATTGCACAAGAAGTAATTGCTATTCACTGACTGTAGGTGGAAATTCTAAGTTGCCATGGTGATCGACACCTGCTAACAGCAACTAGATACATGCTGCATCCTTAGCTACAACACGTCCTGTCTCCTCTAAAATTGCATAATTGTTGGATTCGTTTTGGAATGGTTTTTCTCTGGATTTTATTAGACATGTGATGAAATAAAAATTTGTACAGAAAATTGAACATAATATAAAACTTCTTATTAAAAGTTGCATTTTTCATGACACTGATTATTAGTTAATGATAATAGTATTTTCTAGAAAAAAAAAACAGGGTTCCAAGTCTGGCCCCATATAAAGGAGATATCATTGGTGAGGTATATTATGCTGAACAGAAAAGAGTTGTTGTAAAGGTCAAGTCACTTCCACCGATTTATTTGGAATACAGTAAACAGGCAATAAGCATAAACTATAAAATTATTGCTATGTCCTGTAAATATGGATGAGTAGGTTTATTCTGTCTAGCTATTATAAATCTACCTAACTTATGTAGAAAATCAAGTTTTAAATGATTACATTTTTTAAAATCTTGTATATAAACACCCACATTTGTCTTTCTCTGTGTGTGTCATGCTTACAAATTTTCCATTTTCTGTTGTATGCACAATAGTAAAACTTCTTTATACTGATATCTGATCTTATGTATATATATATATATATATATATATATATATATATATATATAAACACTCACATTTGTCTTTCTGTGTGTCCCCACTGCCAAACAATAGGTTTAAAATTTTTGACGATAGCACAAACTAAAAAAAAAAATATCTTATATAATTTTTAGCTTCAAACTCATATTAATTTTTCTTTTACTTTTCATTTCAATCCGAGGGTGGGCAAACAGCCAAGTTAAGCTAAATTAACTGCAGCCATAATTAACTTAAAATAAATGTTTATAAATCTTACCTGACTACAGAGTGTTAACTTAAAGAATTTTGCCATCAAACTTTAATCACCAATCTCATATTGATAGACTATTTTTAAAACTCTACCCTAACCTGGTAAGTGTATCACAACTAGTCCCAGAATTAAACCAAATATATATTACAGTAATCCCATAGTATATCACTACCATCACCCCCAATGCATGTTTATTTTACTATTCCTATGAAACTTATTCACTTAATTTTTATTCTTGGAAATCAAGAACCAATAATGTGATTCTATTTTGTGCTTAATACACCTTTATGTTGGGGCCTCAGTAAAATAACTGTGCACCAAAACACTAGTGCAAGTGTAGAACTATGTGACACTACGCAAGAACAAGTGTGCTATGATCCTTGAGTGTAGTATCAATGTACTTGATCAAGTATTTACTTACAATATTAGCGGCTCGGACTTGCATTTCATATTGATCCTGTTCTGCTTGAAGTATCTTGGTTACCTGAGAATCCTCCTCTATCTGAAAAAACAAAAAAGTGCTCTTGGTCCAAGCTCATTAACTCAAGACTACATCAGCTCCAATGAAAATTAAGATTTCCTATTTTAGTTCTACATAAATCTAGTGGCACATTGTTGAATAACATGGGCGAATTAAATCTTTATCAACAGAGGACTCAGGTTAGAGACAAACTGTAAACAGAAAAGTCATAAATATTGTAGTTTTATGAGTCATTGGTCCATTCTGTTGTAGCTTGATTGGCCTGAACATCTTATACAGGCCAACTATCATATTGTTTCGAGTTGGGTACCAATAAAATCTTTGCTTATTAACTCCACTATTGAAATATATGCAGGGGAAGCTACAAGCAGTATTCCAACACTAGGCAGGATATTTATCACAACAAAACATAAAACAATAATTTGACAGACAAGATAAATCTTAGTGTACAAGAGAAATTATTTAAAAATCAAACAGAAAACAACTGCAGCCCCCCCCCCCCAAAAAAAACCCCCAAACAAACAAACTGAGGTTAATTTAGTAATACAAAGGAATACCCAGTAACAAACACTACTAAATACCTGCAAGAAAACCCCAATCCTTTTCTTTTTTTAAAAAAATCCTGAAGTTGGATTTGGCCTGAATATCTTTCTCAACATCCTATTAAAATTTCATCTTGGCATATGTGAAAGGAATAAAACCTGTAATTAAAGTTTCCAAAATATATTTGTAATATAGCATTCCAAAATTAATTTCTGATAAATACAGCTATCCTGTAACATTTCTTTATTTTGTCATGAAAAGTAAACATTCTTTTAATAAAAAGGTGAATCTGAAAAAAGCTCACTCAGAAATGTTTGTAAATTTCTTACTGATTAAAACTACTGGTACCAAAGTGTCAGAAAAAGGAAATAGTACTGTGGTAATATCACCAGAACAATACATAAGTACACCGGTGTGCCGTCAATGCTCAAAGAAATTTGTATCTTCAGATACACGTCAAGGGCTAAAATTCCATAAGCCCTGACTTGAATTTCTCAAATGTCCTCAAAAAGGCCCTATTGTTGTGCTATCGTTTGTCATACACTGTTGTAAATGATATACTTTAAAGATGAAAATAAATAAACAAAATTGTATGAAACTGACTTGAGTGTTTATTCAGATCTCAAAATATGTCATGTAAAGCAATACTTTCCATATGGTCCTGATGTCAACCATTGTCAAAATACTCTATCAAGGTCCTACTTACTTCCTATGTTTCGCTTTATATAATATTTCTTTACACTTTTGATGTTATTCATAGTTTCTGCTTAATAAGTCTAACCATTGATGCATTACCCACTCTTGTTTCTGCTAAAATTAGTTTGAGTTGTAATTGTTTTCAATCTTATCACCAATAAAGAACACAAATTTTAATCAAAGCCTCAAAAATCATCACAGAACACTTTTGATTCCTGGCAGGTTGAGGATACAACAACAGTCGTCATTTGTGGACTTAACGACTATTCACGAAAGTGAGTGGTATGCATAAATAATTTATTAACTTTTTTTGTGTCTATACTCTTGTACTAAGTACTAATCCACATTGATTTAGCTGATTTGTGACAAAAAACTGAACTGCAGATCCAGGTAAGTAACAACAATAAATGTACATTAAATAAATAAAAAGTATGTATGTTTTTCACACAGTTTTCTATAATTATGGCGTGCAATATATATTGCTAATTTTATGCTCAGATTACACTTTCTGGCACTTATATTAGTAAAAAATTCTTTATACTATTATTGGGCATTGGCATGTGTGAACCTACAACAAATCAGTTCAAGTTCATATTTAATACAATTTCCATTTGATCGTATACCCAGGTATCCGATCTTTAGAATTGATGGGTACCCGGTAGAAATTTTACGATAATTTTAACATCTTTACTGGTCACAATTACTGCTGTTACAGTTCCGGTCTCTATTAGGCATCTAGTTCTTGCCGTTTTCTCTTGTTTTCACTTCTTTTAATGGTGACTTTCAGCTATAAAATGGATGTTGTGGTAGATAGCCTCAAAAATAGTATTTCTGTCATACTACATGTTAAAGCAAACTGACCATGAATTACAGGTAAATTACTGGTAATTCAAGCAATGTTTCTCATTCATATTTTACATGCTTTGTTTTGTACACAGTTTTCAACTCTTCATAGACATACAGTCATAAATGTAAAGGTCAATATTGGAGATAGTTTTTATTTTTGGGCAAGTTCATGTGTTTTCTGACATATTTAAATTTGTGCCATCAGATCATTGTATACCTGTATAATTAAGTACCTGCATTTTGGCAACCACTTGGAATACATTAAAAACTTTTCTAAATTATTAAAACTGACCACATTTAAACAATAATAACTCGTGTATATTGTAAGCAAGTTCAATTAAACACAGTCTAGCCTGTGCCATGTACCGTATATAGTAGTGTATAATGTTACATGCTTAGGCTCGAATAAGCAGCAACACAGAAAGAGTGAAAACTAACAAGCTTGTATAACTTGAACAATGAATTTATTAAGTACAATTATTTTCATAAAATAAATAAACTTACAGTTTTAGAGAATCAAATCCAACATTAATCCAATATAGAATTCATAATAATAATCCACTAATGGAATTGTAAGAGTCCTGATAAATAAATGTTCTAATAGTTCCAGGTTCGAATCTTGACGATGTAATCCAAAAATGGCTGACAATGTCATGTGATACAGTTCTTGTTTTATTATCATCCAAATGAATTATGAGCACATGTTTTCTCCTCCAAATAGATAAATAAATCTTCTTTCTTCAATGAACTGACACAATGTCCAGAACAAAATAATTATAACTCAAACATAAATAAACAACTAATAACTTAAAGCCCAGAGATTCTACTGAACTGTTCTATCCCAAACAACAGTCTATATAACTGTTTTTCTTAAGTAAACAAGTGATCACGTGATTTTCTAGAAATTGATAGAATTCATGGAAGGTCACAAAAAGAGACTACCTTCAGCAAGTCACGTACTAAAAGAATGATCTAGAAGAAAAACCATCCCCAATAACTAAAAATATAAAGATGTCCTTGAAATTAACCAATTGTTTTAAAGGCATGTTTATCAATCTGAAGCAAGGTCTGACAATGAGGTAAATAAGCCAAGGTCAGAAACTTGTTTACAGTTAAAGGATGGTCAGCCTGAACTTTCTAGAAAAAAAATCTCCCAATTAATGAATATTAAAGCCAAAATGACAAATTTGGATCTGACAATAAAAAATAAATAAATTAAATCAAATATACATAACAATAAGCCCCTTTGCGTTTAAAACTACTTCCAAACTGAACAGATATAGACATCACCATAAATAGCCATACTGCAGACATTGTAGCGATATGACTGATTTTTCTTTTGTAAAGCTATGTTAAAAATCCAAATCATACAACACACACACAGATAAATCAAAATATATGCTTGCTTGAGATCAATGTTATGGGGGGTAAATTATTGACAGATGTTACTAGGTTGATGAAGATGGCTTATATGATGTAATAACTTCATATAGTATAGGATTCACCAAATCATTAAGAATGAAAACGAATTACACACTATGCATGAACATCATTAACTTTGCCATGACCAGTTTTGTTTTTAATATGGAATCAGGATACTTTCTTCAGGACTTAATGAATTTTGGAAGATATGAAATTTCTTTTTTATCATCAACATAAATTTTATTATGCATTCAGGCCTAACTCAAACTTTTCATGAAAAAACTTAAATTATTTGCAAAGAATTTAAACTATGAAGAAAAATAAAAGCAAATCAAATTTCAGGATAAAAATTCGTTGACATTTACGGTCAAAACTTGTATACAATACATTTGAGATGGGAACACCAACAGTGCAGACAGAAAATTAAAAAATGTTTACCTGTTTTCTAACATGGGTGCAACAACAATTGATGATGATGATGATAATGATGATGATAACACCATCATAACATGAAGACTATGTACAGCTGTGGATGATACAAAAACAGACAGCGATATTACAAATAATAAGACTTAATACATATTCCTACATTTACTAGTTACCCTAACATTTTGTACTTACTCTGGATAGTTTGACAATTTCTGTAAAATTATCTAACATAGACTTGACATCATCTTTAAGTTTCTTTGTGTATGACTTCAGTAAAGCTTCTTTGCTTTGAGGAATTACTCCCCTTTGAGGCTGAGACATGATGAGGGTCACTTCATGGAACCAATTGCTTCAATCAATCTGCTTAAATCTTGCTTTGCCACCTGAAATAAATTAAGATTTTTCGAGTTCTGAATGACTGAGGTTTGCAGGTTAGATGAATGACATATTTTATTACTGATAAACATACCCCACCTCCATGGGCATGTCTGGCATTGTCCTCACTTGCATACATGTCCAAAAGAAGGGGGCTGATTGACTAGTACTGCTATAAAAGCTTCCTCCTAATGATTATCAGCTTGATCTTTGAAAAACTGTTTAAGATTTTCATACTTTCAACAAGGCTTTACCAAACAAAGTATATGTAGTTTATGTTATATTTTTCAATAAGAAAGTAACTTTTCTAAAGGAATAACTGATTTCATTTATTTATAACTATGAAGAAAATGGCCATTGTTGTAATGAAAACTTCCGGCGTTAAGCATCAGACGCGCCGACGATGAAGGTGTTGGAGACCCTGGTCGCAATCGGGTTTGAAATTATAAATCAATGAATGAATTGAGTAAGATTTATTGACTTTTTATCTTATTTATGCTTCTCGTTACTGAAATTGGCAGGGGGGTACAAACAAACGGGGATGTAGACACAGATGTATTTATTATTTATCAACCTGAACACAAGAACGCGAAGTTAAAAAAAAAAATCTAGGGCGTTTTTAATTTATTGACGAGACGGTTTATCCAACGCGATTTGATGTGAATTTCGGTGGATTTGGGTGTATCGTAAATCCCCATACATTGTACTATCTTGTCAGAAAAAAACAGTTCGAAACGCATCTTTGTGCTAAATTGATGTAGTTAACGGCCAAACCGATTTCATAACACCGAAACTTTTACAGAAACAGTAAATTCCAAAACTCATCCATATTTTGAAAAATATGTTTCTTAGTAGCTCTTTAACGTGAATAGCATATTTGTAAAGCATAAATAATGAGTAAAAGTAGTTTACAACATTTGTTGTTTGACTTAATCTAACCGGTTCGTTTGCTGCAACAATAATCAGCATACTCAAGGCGCATGTAATCTTATCAATATCAAGTAAAGGTTGTACTTAACCAGGACAATTTTAGTCTGACTGGTTTTAGGATCAACTACGTAGAGAAATTTGAAAACCAGTTTGAAACTACCGTGTCCCTTCCTTTTCCGGTTTAGAAAATCATCATGGTGAGCCACAACTTATATTTTCCTAAAAATCTTCACGCATCTTTAAAGACTGGCAGTACAATAACCTAAAAATCTGCATAATGAAAGTAGAATAATTTTTAATTAATATGATTGGTCATATAGCAACAGTTTCTAATTATTTAATGTTAGTACGCACACCATCTTATTGTTGGAATAAACAAATATACATGACGTTACAAATGCTTTCATTACACATTTCGTTGTTAAATTTTACTAGTTAATTAGAAATGTGTTTAGTAGCTCAGCTTATGGAACGCGTTTTATTTTAAATAGAATTAAGTTCAACTTCATAACACTTGCAGAGAAATACTTTATTCTCAATTACGGTTGCTAGTATAGTATCTCCTGCTTGTAGTTGTGCCCCTAACGCCTACTGATAAACAATAAAAGTATAATGCATCTAACATTTGTAGCAGTGATAAGTGTTTTTTTTTTAAATTTATTTTACTCAAGTACATTTATGAAGTATACGAGTAATCCTACAATCATGGCTTGGACTAGTCCTACAATGTAAGCCCCGACGCTGATATTTATGTTTGCTCGCGTCTGGGTCTTACTGCCTAAAGAGCAGCGCTGTGTAGTGTTTTTAAATATACTGAACAGAGAATAAGAGGTGAAATTTTCATACTTGGCAATGAGTATCAACATTTATCCACATATTTAAGAGTTATTGATATACTTACTTTGCTGTCTGATCGTGATCGACTCTAACTCTGGCACTAGGAAATGAACGCATTTTTCATGTTCCTTTGAAACACGTTTCAATGCCATGGTGGCTGAGTAATGCCGAAGTAAGTTTCAATAAAGCTGTTTTATTTTCACGAAACGAAATTATTTCTATATTGCCTATTTGAACAGCAAGCAATATTTCGTTTCGTTCAAAAATGATTTCCGATTAGAACCTAACTTAAACATACTTCGGCATACCTCGACAACTGTCGCATTTCAGCAAATTCAAATGTATGTCAAGTGAACAAAAAATGCGTCCGTTTGCAAGTGTCAACTATTGATTCCATTTGGATAAAAACAGCGCAGTAAGTATAATTAATTAAACATATATTAGTGGAAGAGTGTCTATATAGGTTGCCAAGTATGTTCGATATTCCTGAAACTTTGATTTATCGTTCCGATGTCGACGACATCGGAACTAACTACACTATGGCGTCATTAGGCTCGTAAGACGTAGCACTAAAATCAAGATCAACATGTGATACGTCTTATGGGTAGGACTAGGCTTGGACTAGTACTACCATGCAACACCTCGTCTT
This sequence comes from Unio pictorum, assembly GCA_030141615.1. Classification (NCBI taxonomy): domain Eukaryota; kingdom Metazoa; phylum Mollusca; class Bivalvia; order Unionida; family Unionidae; genus Unio; species Unio pictorum. The sequence continues at coordinate 1,988,361 of JARLTB010000060.1, forward strand.
TTGTATTTAAGATTTGGGCATTGGTGGTCTTGCTGCCTAAATGACGGCGCTGTGTTCTGATATCTAATGAGATTATAATGAAAGTCAAACTTTTAGGAATATCTCTCATTTGGCAGCCCCTGTTGGCGCATTTTTACAAATTAGTTTCATAAGAAATTCAAATTCTCACTAGGAAATGTAGGACCGGTTTTCATATTTTGTTGGTTTATGTTTCAGTAGGTATTCCAAGCACTTTTTGGATATCAGCAAATACAATGAATAGCACTAAGTTGCTGTTACCATCCAACAGGCCTATATATGAAAATAAAATGCTGAAAAAATAACGTAAATTTATTTCGGGCCTGTGACAATAAAAATTCTTTAGGCACTGCAATGAATGAAACGACAACTTTTAAGAATTTAAAAAAAATATCATTCTTATGTAAAATCAAAAACAGAAGGGCTTGTAAATACTAAACATTGACATTTATTTTGTTTGTTTTGAGGTCTTGCTAACAAAATAAATGGTGGTGTTTAGCGCGTTGCACAGTTAAGTGATTACAACTACAGGCCAAATTTTCAAGAATATCTTTCACATTTTGGCAGACCTTATTTAAAAATGGACTAGTTGCTTTTTTCGGATTATTCAAAGACTTCATCTGAGTGAAACGATCTCACGCGTGCTAGTTTTCAGGTTTAAGGTAGACTATGTTTCTATAGCACTTGAATAAAAACATTGTTGACAAAAGTGATTACATAGTTTTGTTAAAGAGACTTGAATCTTCTTTCACCAATTTCCTGGTAACCATAGTATTACAAACAATTGAAGAGAAAGAAAACCACTTTAAATTGCGTCCACTTGTCTCAGAATTTGATTGCATCAGGAAAGCATTTACACTTAAATTTGTTGAAAGGTGTCGGGTGTTCAAGATATTCTTTCAACCTCTAGTTCTCATATCAGTGAACCTGATGATAATTTACATGTTTCTTTTTTGAAGCAAGATGTTGACAAAAAAAGATGTAGATGACTTGTTTTGTAGTAGTCATCCACTCAGACCCATGTCTAGTTTTGTAGACAATTTAGTGCAAAAATAAATTGCATTGTATACCCTTGTCAACCGGTGCAAGTGGCAACATTTTCAGAGACATCTCCAAGCTGCTGCCAATATTGAGACTTTTCCAGAAAAGAAAATCTGATTTAGTTTGAAGTCTGCTTTGATGAAATTAACTTTTGACACAAGCAAGTGGATGTATTTTCAAGTTCCATTGACATAGTTTTAGTTGGTTCAAGTGGAGTGAGGTTTGCCAGTCTCTTGCAGCTGGAATAAACTAACATATACAGAAAAAAAAATCAGGTGCTTAAAAGACCATTCGGTTAAGATTTTACTGGATAGTTGGTTACATTTAAAAATATTGTTGCTGATGTGTCAATTATATTTACAGCCACCAAAGAAAAAGGGAAAGAAAAAGGTAGCTGCTGCACCCTTGGTGGCCAAGAAAGTAGTAGAACCCAAGAAGGTTGTTAACCCACTCTTTGAGAAACGACCAAGAAATTTTGGCATAGGTAAAGATCTTTGTTTTTTTTTTTTTTAAATGAATTCTTGACGATTTGCAATTGAATGGAAACAAAATTTGTGGCTACTTAGGGATTTATTTACAGTAACCATCATTCAGGTTCGGACATTACGATAAAATAAATCCTATTCAGATTTTACAGGATGATGGGGGAAAAGGGCTTGGCTATGGGTCAAGCATGGTGATTGGAGGTGGTTTTGTTTTGTTAAGCATGCATTGCATACACCATCAGCCAATCATTTGATTTCTTTTTTCAATGGCACAGCCAATTTTATAACCAATCCATTGATATGTGAAATAAGCATGTCATTTTCGGTCGTCAAGACCCTGTTTTCTTGGGCAAAATCTTGGCACACAAGTTATTCACCATGTACGAGGGACAAGACCTAGTTTGTTTCTGTTCTGATGAAACCATTGGCCACTGACTGCTTGTTAGAAAACGAGGCATTTGACATGAACAAAGTTTATATGAGGTTGAGCAATCTATTGAGCAGTTTTCTGACATCTTCCACTCCATTTTGGATAAGTTGACTAAGAAAAACTTAAAATATCTAAGATGAGTTTGGAAAGGTCAGAGGATGCTTCTGCTTTGTTAAATGAATTGTTACCTTTTGTGCTACAGAATTTATTTATATTGACTTTTGTGTTTTTTTTATTTATTTCACTGAACAATTTTTGAATGTCAAATGGATTATGTTTTCTTGGGGTGTTTGGTATCTTATTTTGAGAGCACATTTACGTTTATTGGACATCACATGCCAATTTGAGGATGTCTCGTGGTGCAAGATGTGAAAAGGAAAATAATTTCCAATCAACTTCCTTACTGAGAATGAGTCTTCAGGGTTTACGTGTTATTTAATTTTTCTATTTACCGTCTCACTGATGGTAATGCATTGTAAGTATTTGCATGTCAGACTTTGTTTGATATGTATTTTTAACGTAGCTTTAACAATTTTTCATTCATATCGCTATGATGTCTGCTGTGAGGCAGTTTATAGTGCTGTCTATCACTAGGGCATAATGCCGCAGACATGATGTCCCACCCAGTCACATTATCCTGATACCATGCCGGCCAGTCCTAACACAAACCTCTTAATGCTGTACACCAAGCGAGGTAGCTTTTAGTACCATTTTTGTAAGTCTTTGGTATGACTCAACCGGGGATCGAACCCAAGACCACCCGCTTCCGCGGTAGACGCTCTAACCACTAGGCCATCAGAACGGCCAGACTTTGTTGGACTTGTAAAATGTGGACCTGGGACAATTTAAGTTCCTAATGGTCGTAGAACAGCGAGTCCTAAGCAAAATTTTCAAGCCCTTACCTTGGTTTAAATAGACAATAGAGAATTGTGAAATATTTTTAATGAGCTTTTGGCTTGTATACGGAACTCTGAATGTTGAATAAAGAGATTTTCCGAATGATTGAAGACCTTTCTTAAACCTGTGCTGTTTTTGATTGGTCGGCTGCTTTTATCTTAATAAGTAGCTGACTCTTATACCATGCCCGACTAGAATTCTATTTCTTTTTTTTTTAGGCTTTATTTCCATCACAGATGCTGCATATAAATTGGAACATTTCGTCAAGAGGCTTCTTTTTTTTTTGTTGCAAGCTTGATATTAATATGTAAAGCAGTAGGGTTTATGAACACTCTTAATAACAGATGGTATGGTCTTAATAGAGACAAAGGTATGCATGAAGAATTGACATCTTGCCAATTTGTCCATGTTGCACCATTATTGAGCTGTAAAACGACATTTGTGCAACTCTTCTCTATCCAGAAATACAGTTGTAATGATGATTTTAAATTTATAAATGTATGGAGACACGTGCAGTTTTCAAGAGTGGAATATTATGTGGGCTTGCTCAAAATTTAACATTAATGTATGCTAACTACATTGTGGCATAGGAAGTGGTGGTTATTAAAGAGAAAGCATGGGTAGCAGATAATGGCAATGATGTAAAGAATATTTGCTATCTGATAGCAGTATGAATTTAAAAAAATCTACCACAAAGATCTCTGAGCCTTGTCTGTACCTATTAAATCATTTTATTTCTGCAGCTTATTTTCTTCGTATTGTAGATATGGTTGTTAACTTGAACCCTACAATTACAACAGAGGGTTTCAACTGGAAGAGCTTTTTGGGTGGACCACCCCAGTGGCCAGTGTAGTTGGACCTTGGATGCTAGAAGTTGCAGGTTCAAATCCTGGCAGTCATATCCAAATCTTTATTTAAAAAATAGTGTACTAGCAGCTGTTTTCTAAATGTTCAACTTTTAGAGGTTGATGCTAAGACTGGTTGGCCTGATGACAGGATAATGTGACTGGGTGGAACATCATGTCTCTGCCTCTGGCTGTGTCAACATTGTGGTTTCAATTGAGTAGTTCTTGTGTCTGCTTATTGTTGGACAATGGGCAGACATGATTAAAATCATGCATATGTTGAATATTGAGCAAGACCTGCACATATCGAATTGTTAATACAAGTCACCCAGCTAGGTAGTCCCTGGGAGCATACTTGTAGTGGGATCACCTAGCGTAGCGTTATCTATGTCAGTGTCTTTATTGCTGATTTTTATATAGAAGCTACTTGAAAAAAACTTATTTTTTTGCTTTGGTTTCTATTCTATGAAATTGAACAATACAATTTTAAGCAGCATGCAGAACAACAATGATGCATCAAGGTAATAAAAAAGAGAAGTGGTTTCCATACAAGAATTTATTTTGCCCACAAGTCTTCCAGAAAAGAGCCTTAGAATGCAGATTTGAGTAATTATGGAAATAATTTAAAAAAAAAATTCATGGTATATGTTAATTGAACTTTCTCGAAACATTTTTTGTTTTTTGATGGATGATCCTGTAGAATAATCCAATAAATTGAGAGGACACATTTGGGAAATCAATTATTTAGACAATGAATAGAGTTTTACAATTTGCATTTGATATCTTGTTTCAGTACTAATACTAATTCGTATTTATTTATAGGGCAATGCATCCAGCCTAAGAGAGATCTAAGTCGATTTGTCAAATGGCCAAAATACATTCGTCTTCAACGACAGAAGGCCGTGTTGCTCCAGAGATTGAAGGTGCCTCCCCCAATTAACCAGTTTACACAAGCTCTGGACAGGCAAACAGGTATTAAAAGTAGTGTGTCTTGAACCCATTGCAGGCCTTGGTGTGTGCAGTGCAATTTATGAGTTCACATGAATGAAAGAAAATATGGGTCCAAATTCCAAAACATCACAAAACAAGGTTTACGAACAATTGGCCCAGATACGTTCATTTCAGATTTTCACTCCCTGGATTTGCGTCTTTAATGGTAATAGTCTCTAGAATCCCATGTAAAAGTGGTGCTATGGGTACCAGGAAAAGTTTTTGTCATTGGTATTTCTGGATATGCCATGATGCATACCAGAAGTATATTTGGGACATACAGTTAAGTGGCAGGGACACTGTCAGTAATAAAAAAAAAAAGTATCTGCTGATAGCTGGACAAGATGTCAAGCCCAGATTTAAAGCAGCATATTAAAATCATTACCTTTTTTGGAGGAAAAAATTTGAGCTGAAAGAAGCTAAAGTATCCCTCTGTTCAAAAGAAAATCACAGCACTGTCCCCATTAAATTTTTTTTTTTTTACAGCAGATAAATATATAATTGTTATACAAGTCTCTTTTGGGTGCACAGTCAGTCATTTAATGGTGCTATTTTGGCATTAAAATAAGTTCTTTTTTCTGTGAAGATTTTCTATACATTTTTCAATGTCTGGAAATGAAATGTTGCTGTAAACACTTAAGAGTTGTATGACAAAATTGCAACATTTACATTACTTGACCAAATGCGCCATTTCTATCTTTGTATCAGGTCCACAAAGAAAGTCTAATGACATAAACATTAATAGACAATGTAGCAAGCATGTGCTCCCCACTTGTAAATTTTCAATACACGTGTGAATTTCCACAAGCTTATGTGTTAGTTAAAGAGGTGAATGATATCAGTCAACTTGGGCCTCTTGTTTGATATTGAATTGTAATTTTGGTCTAGAAATGAATGAAAATTGTAATGGGTTTGAATGGTGTCAACACTTCATGTTTGTGTAATAACATTATGCAGTGTTACTGCAAGTGCAATTGTCTGCTCATTGCAACAACATTGACATGAGAGGTCACTGCTGAAAATGTCACCCAGTACACTGTTATGACCTAGATCTGCTTTGAGTCATCCCTTCAAATTTGCTTACGCTTATGAATGTAGTCCTAATATAATTATGCTCATCTGATTACCAACATAGCCAGTATGGAAAAAGCTTTTACTCAGCTTGCACAAATGGTGACACTGACATGGGGTTGAAGATGCTCTTACAGTATTTATAAGGTTCTGAATAAAAGTGTCTGCCTGCACATTTACACTTGTGCGAGTTTGTGAATATTGTCCATTGTGACCTTGGAGTCTAGTCAAATATCTCTGCTTGAGTTTATGAATACAGTGTTGCACATATACAAGTGACTTTTGATTACTTTGTATTTAGTTGCATTCATATAAAGAAGTTGATTCCATTCAGACGTTGTACTGGTTTTGTCGCAGGTATTTAGCTGCTCTGGTTTGTAACCAAGATAAGTATGATAATAATTTAACCCAGTTTGTAGATGTAAAAAAAAAAAAAAAATACCATGAAAAGAACTTTGTACTGCACTTTGAGTTTTCTTGTTCATTGTGCCTAATTCAGTGGATTAAATAATAAGTTTCTGAAAAGAATGGGTGAACTGTGTGAGAAAGCAATGGTAGCAGATTATGGCAATGATGTAAAGAATATTTGCTATCTGATTGTGATATGAAATACAAAATATCTATCACCAAGATCTCTGAGCCATGACTGCCTTAATACCTTGTATTTATGTTCTTTTCTTCCGTTCTTGAAATGTTTATATATTACTGTGCAGAGATCTCTGAAACGCTTCATTACACATATTTGAATGCAAATATTTGATATGGGACACACAAATCACTCCATGCAGGAGTCCTTCGTACGCATGCAAATAGCTGGGAGACAAAGTCAATGTTGATTACTTTATATTTTAGCTGTGCTGATATTTACAGTGACATAATTCAGTGGTTAAAATGCCCCCAGTTGTACCTGCTGTATTCATACGAGTACATCAAAAGAACATAGCAATAGCTGGGCAGCAAGTTGAAAGACTTTGACTAGCAGCTTGGGTGGAAAAATGGGCTGAAATTTACAATGACTGAATTCAGAGACAGAATGATCCTGTACATGTAGTTATTATAAGAGTACACTTTAGCTTCCATTATTGTGTTAATTTCTGACAAGCCAAATAAATAGTGCATGCGACCTCAAAATCAAGACACGTCAGGACAAAATGTTGTTTGCAAGTTTGAATAAGTAGTTTGGGGTTAAATGGCAAACTGACAAAGGTTTTAATGAGATTCAGAAGATTGCTGAAGTTTCTAGAACTGACAGTTTTGATGGAAATAGTAGCCAAGTGTAAGAAAGTGATGCCTGGCTTAGTGTTTGGAATATAACCATTCCTTGGATTGTCAAAATTCAGTCTTACCCTGAAGGACTAACAATTCTTGCATCGCTGTTAGGTTATTCTGGGTATCTAAGGTTACCAATATTGGCGCAAAACCCATACCAAATTCAATTTACAAAAAATTAAATAATCTGCAATGCTTGCCAATTGAAAAGCAGAAGTTGTCATCAGAATATTATATTTAAAATAATATAAAGTTTGGACAAATGGATATAACCCCTATGTTTCCATGACTCGAGATATGGTGGCTGAATTCTGCCCATTGCTTTGAAAAGATGTAATGTTTATGCATCAGTCTATGGAAATGAAATACATTACTTAGGACTCTTTCTGGCTATTCAGCCAAAAATTTTCAACTAAACCAACACGTTATCCAATGTTTATGTAAATGATGTATCATTGTGCAGAATTACCAGATGCGCCAAAGAGGCTGACACGGTTGTACATGTCATTGTTATAAAGAATGTGGAAATTAAACTCTACGGCAACAACATTTTTCAAATCTGCAAAGTTCAACATTGTCAAGGATCGGACTGCAAATTTTGCTGGTGGGACTCTTACTTTTACCAAATAGGGACTCCTCCTAGTTTTAAGATCCTAGCGCGACCTCTGACTGAATGAAATGTTATGGATTCATGCTACATCACTTGCCTTTGTATATTAATGATATCTATCAACAAAGTCTATAGAGTGTTTAATTTGCTTGACCTGATCGGTTGAATGGAACAGTAGCCAAGTTTAAGAAAGTGTGATGCCTGGTTTAGTGTTTCTGAGGGACAAACAAGAGATAAACGCGTGTCATAAATTATGAGGAAAATTAAACGAAGGCACCGACTAGTTCTTCTAATCTGCAAAGTTCCACATTTTTTGGGAGTGGATTGCAGTTTTTGGCTTGTGGGACTCCTGTTCTACCAAAGTCCTGGAGTTAGTTTTTAAATTATAACAAGACCTCTGCTAATCTCTGTGACTTGCCATATGTATTTATGATTAACACATATGTAGATTCTATATTATAATATACATCATTGAGGAGCTGAGATGCAAACAGACAATTCATCCATTTTGATAACAATAGATATGGAATTGTTTATATTGACTAGGGTTCTGATTTGTCAGCCTAGATAATTCTTGAGTTGCGTGGAGTAAAATAACACTCTAAAATAACTTTTGAAGACTTTTATGATGGTTGGCTGAATAAATTACCTTCAAGAAGTGCTGAATTGATTCTTTAAGATGATTATGTATGTTGTTTTAATATATGCTAACTGTACTAACAATAATTTGAAAGATTTTATTTAATAATTGATAGGAATATGAATACAAGATTTATTTACTAAAAGACCTTGTGTGATATCTAGTTTTTCCTAAATGAAAATGGTGCTAATCGGATTAGTAATGTGGCCATTTTGAAACTCTTGCCACTACACCTTTTTTGGATGGATGATCATACCTAGATAGGTTATCAATATGAGGTTTTTGATATTGGTGATCTTGTTTTGGCCACAGGGTGTCCCACTGGTTAAAGGCACAGTTTTTGTCTCGGCCAATGTGTGCATGTGAGAAAGCTTGTTAATAGCTAATAGCTTCCCAAGGGTCTTAAGTTGTTACCTGGACTTTAACAGGGTTCTTTCTCCACTAGATGCTCATCAGCGAATCTGATGGTTAACATGGCCATCATGGGTAGCAGTTGATGGCAATGATGTAAAGAATATTTGCTATCTGATTGTGATATGAAGTACAAAATATCTATCACCAAGATCTCTGAGCCATGACTGCCTTCCAAGCTTGTATTTGTGCATGTCTGTTTTCTTTGCATTCAGGAAATATATATTACTGTAATGTGATGCAATTCATTTATGCTGTCAGTTGTTTGCAAATAAATGATATCTTTTACACTTACAATCTTGCAGCCACCCAACTGTTCAGGTTAATGGACAAATACCGACCTGAGACCAAGCAACAGAAAAAGGCAAGGCTTAAGGAGAGAGCTGAAAAGAGAGCTGCAGGCAAGGAAGACCAGCCAACCAAGCGCCCCCCTGTCGTCCGCTCTGGGGTCAACACTGTCACGTGTTTAGTTGAACAGAAAAAAGCCCAGCTAGTAGTGATAGCCCATGATGTGGATCCACTTGAGGTATTTTAATTAAACTTTATAAAAGAGTGTGAAGAAAGAAATTTCAGTCATAATGTTAATGTAATGTTCATTTTGGCATAATTTTTTAAGCTTTCTGGTAATACACACAAGTGGGCGGTGTTAGACTAAACATAGGTTCACTATAATACAGACCTGAAAAATGATTTTTTTAATTAAATTTTATTTGTTTGTTATAAAGTATGCCACCAATATGAAGTGTTTCTTGATCTTTACGTTTTATTCCCAGGGTCTGAAGTTCCCCATATTTAGTACAATTGCTTTTCTTTTCCTTTTTTTTTTTTTTTTTTTTTACGTATAGAATTTGATTGGAAACATACTCCAGGATATAACACTCAATTAGTGCACATTCATTGAGCTGTCCATGGGAGTGGGGTCATTTTATGTGCCGCTATTTCAACTTTGAAGATAATGATCTGGGGCTTGTTGGGTAATTAGAATTTCAAATGCGAGAATGTCAGCTGGGTTTGCGTAAGGAGCTACATTTATTCCCCGAAATTTATGAGAAGTCACTTGTTTGCAATGATGTTTGAATTTCTTCACCTGAATACTGTTTGTTGACTGCAAATGAGCTTTTTAAATCTGAGCTTCAAGTGTCTTTCCATACCAGGAAAACGTATCCCCCAGTATTAACTGCTGCAAAACTTCCTTGATTTTGTTCGGGTTATCCAGTATCCAAATGTATCCAAATTTAATGTAAATTGGTAAAAATTCTCAATTTCCAGTTTCAGCAGTTCACTCCTATTTTATTCACATTTGATTTAAAAAAAAATGATGGTTCTAAAATGAAATCTTTACAAACAAGCTTCAAAACCCATCATTGGAGAGTAGCATTTCGTATAAAAGTATCACAGGGATAAGGGATGTAGGACATTAATATGTGACCTGTGCATAGCTACTGTTGGACATCAGAGTGAAACACATTCTAGTCAAGTGTTAAAGCTTCCTCTAAACATAATGGAGTTGATGCCACTTTATTTAAGGAAGTGATAAGATAATGCGGTGTGCAAAAAAAAATAATGTATTACCTTTTATTTTACAGAATGTTTATTTGTAGTGGTTTTCTTATAGCCATTTTATGTGGTTTTTTAAAATAAATATCTTGATCCTTTATTTTATATTTACATGCATTGTTTTAAATAGTTTTTAGTTTATGACAGAGTTGTGCGTATTTCCTTATGCTTAATACAAATCCATTTGCTGCAGTTGGTGTTGCACTTACCTGCACTTTGTCGAAAAATGGGAGTCCCATACTGTATTGTGAAAGGCAAAGCTCGGCTTGGAACAGTTGTCCACAGGAAGACTGCCACGTGCCTAGCGTTTACAAATGTTTTCCCGTAAGTTTCATTCCTTTAAACCTTTGAGATAAGATTGTGTGATAAAATGGCTATCAATTTAATAATGCTTAATACAGTATGTTGGTAAATTGAAGACAGCAATTTTCAATGCAGAGAACATAATATTTATGTGTCGAGTTTTACAAATCCTATACTCACTTGGCTACTAAATTTAATAAATTTTGCTTTTGTTTTACTGAAACCATTTCTAAATGTGAAGATTAGTGTTGCTGCATGGAGTAAAAGTTTTATCGGAATATATTAAGTACAAAGGTCATATGAAAGATAACAAGAAAGCAGGTTTCAATTTCTTGCATCAATAAAGCTCAATATTTATTTAAAAAAGTTTGAATATGTGAAATTTCCCTAATTATATGTTAAAATTCTGATGTTATTTAAGCTTTAAATTTCTGTATCACATTTGCAGAATTCCTGCCTCATTTTTTTTGTTCTTAGATGTACAAGACTTGTTTCTGTATCATTTAACTGTAGTAATCACCAATGGCTTGTATCACATTTAATAAAATGTAATATCTCAAAAAATTCAAGCAGTTTGTGCACTGACAGCTCTGATATTGTCATGGTGCATATGTGCAAAATGAATCACTTTTGACTTTGTTTCATAAATTCTCTTATGGGTGCATGGCATAGGAAATGAAAGATTGCCAACTTGGAAAATGGGTTACAATTTTGTGCTGGCCACAAGAATACTGTTGCATAAATTCATGTCGATTTTTTTTCCCTTTTTAGCCAGTGCATATTGACTAAGTAGCTATTAAGTGATAAAGAACTTTTGGAGGGTCATCAGGTTGTGCTAGAATGGCAACAAAGTACATTTTCATGTGCATTTAGACATGTAGTGGAACAGTCTGTCATCCCACATTTTATAGTGATGGACTGGATCCAGATAAATTATAGCAATAGGATTTATGCTTGAAAAATTGATGACAGCTGAAACGCAGAAACCCAAAATTATTTTTTACCTTGGAAATCTGAAGGAAAAAAAAATTTCAAACTGAAAGGCATATAAATGAAAGAATAAAAATTATAAAAATAAATGCAATGAACACTATCCCTATCCTACATATATTTTATTGTACTATTTTTTTGTGGGCTAACCTAGTGGCTGAGAAAGGGTGTGCATTATGCAAGTTACAAAGAGACTTCCAGTAATTTTATTCCATTATTTATTTGTTTCTTATCAAATTTGTATGTTTCGCTCTTTATGATGGAGATATTTTAACTGCTTTGTGTCTAGTACCTCAAAAATTATTTAAATTTTTTTTGTTGAAAAAACCATTTCTAAAAAACCTTAAATTCACCCCTTAGATCTCTGTTCAAACTTCCATGAACTCGCCGACAGTAGCCTTATAATGGATAAAGACAAAAAATATTTAGGTTGGCACAGAAATAATTGCAGTGAATCCACTGATACATAATTGACTATGTTAAAATAGTAACATGCTTGGTTTACAAGGTTTTTCAGACTAACTGTTACTGTTGGGATGACAAACTGTACTCTGATGGAGTAATTTTAAAGAAAGAAAATGGGTACTAATAAAAATTAAGTACATGTGCTATGTTGAAAAATAGAAGTGGGTTGCAAATCACCTTTAAAGAGGATTGGAAATAAGTTTTTAATATTGGTATTGAAGGCATGAATATTATTGTATAGCATATTTGTTGACATTGACAACCCAGAAAGTTTTTTCAACAAGAGGAAGTTCCTATCATGGGTCTCGTTTACCTTTTTTTTCTTGAAAGTGTAGACTACGTATGAAATCGTTGATGCACTTTGGAACTTTCTTTTTTTATTACATGTTACTGAAGGTTCTTTCTTTTCCTCGGATGAAACAACTATTGTCTCTTTTCTGTTGCAGTGAAGACAAGAATGCATTGAACAAGTTGGTGGATGCAGTGAAGACCAACTATAATGATAGAGCTGATGAGGTGAGTCTCTGCTTTCATATCAAATCGGAAATTTAATTTTGTTATTATTAGCTCTACTGTTCATGGACTAGATAAGCATGTGAGATGGTATATTGTCTGTTGTCATCCATTACCAAAAGATTTGTATTACTGCTCCTTAACTATAAACTTTAGATTCAATCCATGGTCTTGTTGGTCCTAAATGATTATGGTACAGCTCATACAACCATTGTGGCTACCACAGTGACCATATTGAAATCTAATCACTACATCTCCTGAACGGATGGGTTGTCATATCCGCTTTGGACATTCACAAAAAAATATTGTGATGCCATGCTGATTCTAAATGAAAATGGTACTTTTCTCATTGTTGTCGCTACTTGGTGATTATATCAATATGGGCTGTTCACCCAAAAACGTCTTTTGAGGTGCTTGAAGAAGAAAAAAAGGTGTCCATCTGACCTCCAATACGGCCATCATGCATGTCTTGCATTCCCTGAAAACCTTGTTGTCTGTTGCTACTTGGTGATTATATCAATATGGGCTGTTCACCCAAAAACGTCTTTTGAGGTGCTTGAAGAAGAAAAAAAGGTGTCCATCTGACCTCCAATACGGCCATCTTAAAAATCGTACAATCTCAGCTTTGTTGATGGGTCATATTGATGTGAGGTTTTCATTGATCAGTTACTTGGTGGGTAATGGGTTTTACAACATTTTTCAGCACAAAAAAGGATATACATGGTGGCCAGAACAATTAGTGGGGGAAAAACCACTGACCCATGGATAGCTAAGGCATGCATTCTGACGTGGATTTTATTAGGATTTTTATGATGTCCAGTGTGGTGGCCACAGCAACCGTCTTAAAAATCTTGTTATTGCTAGTACTCGTGGATTTTATTAGAATTTTTATGATGTCCAGTGTGATGGCCACAGCAACCGTTTTGAAAATCTTGTTATTGATACTAATTGTATATTTTATTAGAATTTTTATGATGTGTCCAGTGTGGTGGCCACAGCAACCGTCTTGAAAATCTTGTTATTGCTACTACTCCTGAATGGAAAGTTGTACTATAAAAATGATTCACTCTCGTCTTCTTGAAATGGATGGCTTTATAAAGAGATGTCTTGTTGCCTAGTTGCCAGCTGTATATCCAATATAGCTGCCACAACAATTGCCTTGATTTAAAGTCTTGTCAATACTCTGTTTCTTCAAGATGCATCTTTTTGTTCCCTTCACATTGTTGACACTAAAATGGTTAAAATTTTCGTCATTTTTCATTCGCGTAAGGCTCTTGCCACCTAGTTTTAAAGTCTTGCCCATGGCATTAGCATATTAAGTTATGTCTTGCTCTGCACAAGATTTTCATAACTTTATGATATCAGTAATGTAATGGCTGTAAATAAATTTACCGTTGATGGAATTATTAACAAGACAGTTTAATATCCAGATGTATTTATCCATCTTATCTCACATAAATCTTAATTTTTGTAGTCTGTCCATTCATTCATTGCTTAATTTTTTTTTAGTTGATAAACTCCATACCTTTGGAGATGTCTTCATGAAATTCACCTGTGTACTGCAATAAAATAATTTTTAAAAATTTAATCTTTTTTTTTAAGCTTCATATCGATGTAAGGTTGAGCTTGTTTTATATATTTCATGATTTGAATTTTGCCTGTATCTGTAGTGATCTTGTGATTATGTCCATGGATTATGTACTTTGAAAGTGTCGTACTTTTCTGAAGCCCACATTTGGGGCAGTCATTTTTTCGGAGACGGAATTGACATCTTCACAGAACTTGGCATGTCCATGTATCACAACAGAAAAAGTTTGCATTTTAATTTGGTTACTGTTTGGGTTCCCATTTTAGTATCTCTTAAAGCTTATGTATGCATTTTTGTAGTCACATTAAAATGTGATGTAATAGAATGCCTCCAGTGTGACAGCATTTTACGAGTTGGCCCAATTTTTATAACAAATATGTACCATGTCACTATTCTATAATGTGCATATATGTCACTAACAGCAAGTATCTTTGTCTTTGAGATATTGTCATAAAACTTTGCCTTTATTGGTGTCACAGCTAGCATTTGTCACATGCAACATTGGACTTTGTGTCATATTACAGGCACCTCGGATTTTATTTGCCACTGACTGAATCGTGTTTTTTTTTTCATTTTTCAGATCCGCAAGCACTGGGGAGGTGGTGTCATGGGCAGCAAATCCCAGGCTAAAATTACCAAGTTGGAGAAAGCCAAGGCCAAGGAGTTGCAACAGAAACTGGGTTAAACAATATAGCCTATCTTTTTGTCAGAGAAACAAAAATAAATTTGAAACGAGAGAAAGTTTGGATTTGTTATTTACATTTAATTTCTCATGATGAATATGTTATATACTAAATTGCATTGTGATATCATACAGAACATTGCTGTTGGGTATGGTCATGGGTCATGAGGCATATTTTGTGCTGGATGTTGGAATTCCTAATTAACTGCCGAGAAAATATGCACATAATTTGTCATGCTATTTACAGATTACCTTTTTCTCAATTCTCCTGTGACGCTAGTTTTTAACTAGCATTGACCATTTCATACTGGATTTAACAGAGTTTCTCTGTAATTATCCGAATAAACCTCCCAAGTCACTTTATACTCCAGCCAATCAAACGCTGGTGGGTACATGTACATACCAGTTTGGCGTCCAATGTTGTTTAGAATTATTTTTGAGATAAAACGTTAAGAAATGCCCACTACTTGTTTTGTCAGAGGTTGCAAAAGTCGCTCCAATCAAGGATGTGGCATTAAATTCCATGGTCTGCCATGGAGAGATGATTTTACCTGTATTAGTATTGCGACTTGATAAATAGTTTTGTACTTGTCTGTGAACGTTATAGAGATTGAATACCGGGGATGCCGATATTTTGGGCTTTTTCGAAATACAGCAAGTGGAGCTAATTAAATGATTGAAATTTACATGTAAATTATTCACTTTCAAAAACAAAATTATAAATTCACTTATTAGAGTGATGTTTCGGATACATAGAAATAGTTTGAATAACCTGCTCTTTGATTGTCAGGATGTAATTTGTTTACTTTGACAGTTTTCTTATTTACATGTACATGTCCAGATGTAAACAATTCAAAACTACTCTCGTTTGGCTTTGAAATCTGCCCTGGTTTCCAGAAAATAAGACAGGATGGTTCTGAGAATAAATTTTGTCAATATCTGCGGCAGCATCGCTGTTGAATAGGCATTTTCCAACTCTGTTAACGATGTTGACTAAGTTTGAAAATTGATGCTGATTCTGAAGCGTCTGCCATATTTTGCTCACCACCTATAGAGTGGCTATTGCGTTCAGCTGACCACCCGCCACGTGATAAAAATTCGTGTCAAATTACGAAGTTCGTCGAAGTCTCCACGAAAATGTCTATTAGAAGCATTGATGGTAAAAGCTGTGCTTATATGGACATCAGTTCAGTTCATAGTCAGAAGAAAGATTAGGATTATGTACAGATCTAATAACTGTAAACAGTCTTACTTCAAACTTTAGTATTTGATTGAAGATAGATGTATAGAGTTGTTTAACAATTTAGAAGAGGTGGGAATACAAATTTAGATATGAAAGTGATATTGGCCTATTTGTTCTACTTTTGCTGCTCAGATTTATGAGTAGGACAGAAATGGTAAGAGCACAACAGTTTAGTAGTGGTATTCGTGCAGTCCTAAATTTTGGCAAACTGTCACTCAGGGTCTGGCCCCAAAATGAATTGCATCAATTTGAAAAACATGTTTCAAACAGAATAAATTTATTACAAAAGATGTAAATGCTGGATTGGGGAATCGTTCATTAAATCAAATTTATACAATCTTATAGAAAACTTGCAAATGGCAATACATTTCAGGTGTTAACATCGTGGTTGTGCAGACATCTGTCCCTACATACATTTGATACTTTGTGGATGGGGTAAAAATAAAACTGCCTATTCAATTTATTGTACATGTGCAGCACACTGTGGGCAAAATGACTTGCCGACATGTGGACTCCACAAAGAGTATACAGAATATTGCTGCTATAGAATTTGGATCTTGTGTGCCAGAAAATTATCTGGATGTCGTTATATTCGATGCTAGTAGAGTTCCTGTCGGACTAGCAACTATAATGTTAGTCTGACAGGCATGCAAGTTGTTTACACAATACCCTAATAAAGACGAGACTTCAGCATATATTCTGTATAATCAACGCAGTGACTGTTGTAAACAGTCGTACAATATTATCATGAGAAGTCAATTTCTGCCTCAGAAATGTGTACTTCTATTACAATAAGCCATCTGATTTTGTGCATTCTGCTTAAAAGCGACAATCAGGGTCCTGTCGTTAACGTTAGTTTGGTAATTGATATCCTAATCCGATGGAGAATTAAATGAAAAATAACCTGGTATCACACGACCACAGTAACAAACTACAACCCAAAAGAACATGGGATTAACTATTCAAAGAAATTGGTTTGCACGCTTTTTTTTAATTTATATTTTTTTTATTTGCCCCCAGTCAAAAATGGTAAACTGCATTATTTAGATCAATTTATTTCGATCACATTACTGACGCGATTTCCATACAACTAATTTTTCTATGACTTTTTAATATTTTTCCCATACAAGACTGAACAAATAATTAAATACACGTGGAGATATTCAAACAGTATGCCGTAAATTTGTTGGGAATTAAAATCTCAGCATGGGCATCTAAGATTTGAAAATTTTCTCGCTTATTATCAATTTCAACAATACACCGAGGTCAGATTAATTAGGAACACACTCACTAAACTTGTGCTATTAATGGCAACACCGTAACTGGAGCTGTTAAATACAACACAATGTGCAGAGTCTAATGGTTTCAATTGATGGGAACACATTTTCCAAGGTGAAACTAACGATATCTTTTATAACTATTTACAATAGCAATTGCCAATGGGGGGGGGGGCAAAGGAACAAGTTTCTTGCTTGGACTTTCTCATATAAAGGACACTGTGCCATTCCTTTTCTTACTTTAAATAATTTGTGTCGGCTATACTGCAACATCTTGCATTTCAAATGGAGGCACAATTCTGGCTTTGTAAGACTGGCAAAATGTGGCGTCTTTTGGAAGGTGTTCAGCCTCCGGAAAGAAGCAAAAGTTTAATGAAAATGACCAAAAGAAAGAAAAGCGTAATCATGACATTTCAGAAGACTTGGACAAAAGACGGAATGACTGAATTATGACGAGGACAAGAACATTATACGATGTAACTGGTATATGGAATTCGCAAATGCAAACAGAGAAATCATCCAGTTTTGTTGTGGGTTGTTCAAACTTTCAAATTAAATCAGTAAACGCACATGAAAGCTGTGGGCAACACAAAAAGAGTTCAGAGAAAAACAGCTACACAGATACCACTAGAAAAATCTACCACTGGCATGATCTTGGAAACTTCGTAATGTATTACACTGGCTTGTTACATGGATCCAGATTATCGTGAAACAAGAAATGTTAATGGACTGACTGATGATTTGAAGTAGGATTTATACTTCTGTACCTCTGCATTTCATATGAAAGAAAATTGTTGTTAATCTCAATAAAAGTGTGATATAGTTAAGTGGGCAGGACTAGTAAATTTCACAAGCAATATTCCATTAGACCAATGCCTAGTCGTGCTAAAAGTGTCTTCTATTGATTAGTTTGCTGGCACATGAGCAGAAGGTGCAAAGTTGGATTTTATGGACCCATAATTTTCGTAAAGAATATTTAAAATGTCCACCTTGTCCTACTTTTTG
The DNA here is from genome assembly GCA_030141615.1 of Unio pictorum. NCBI lineage: Eukaryota > Metazoa > Mollusca > Bivalvia > Unionida > Unionidae > Unio > Unio pictorum. The sequence continues at coordinate 2,006,691 of JARLTB010000060.1, forward strand.
CACAGGCTCACCTGTCAGTGTGCACTTCAGACTGGTCTGTTGTAGATCTAATCCATAGTATAAAATCACAATACAAAATCAGATTTCGACCATGCGTGAATTTAGGGTGACAAAATAAATTCAGTTTTTCCCTTTGTAGTGATTTGGCATCATTGTAGAGCTGAATCTGGCGTGTATTCTTGACCACATATTTATATTATTTATGGAGCAAAAGGACTTGTGATTTACAAATTTTGTGAAAACTTCCTTGCCAATATAAATTGAAAATAAACTATTCAGAAATATATTTAGGTTTAGAAATAATAAAATACATGGCAGAAAGCAAGCTGTATCAAAGCAGTCTGAGAATTCTGTATACAGATGTAAAAGCAATGCTTAAATTTGAGGTTTTCTTTGAATTGTGAAACGATGCTCATTGCAGTCATGGTGTCTGAACAAAAAAAGTAATTTCAGCTGTGTGGTCCATTTCAAATCAAGATTTGTGTATGGAATCTAACGAAATCTTGACCAAAAAGTGTAGAAACAGTAAAATCTTGTTTGCGGACTCTAGGATCATGCAGTTGAATCACAAACTATTGCAACATTACGAGGTCTATGTTTATTGTTCCACATTCAAATTCAGGTTTTTAGAGGGTGTCATTATTTGCTGCAAAAAACTTCTGAAAATTGGTCAAGCTGAAAACTTCAGACTATTACTAAGAACATCTCCTTAGGGTTTGCATGTTTGGCAACCAAAATAGTGTTCATTAAAGTTAAATTTTATGCAATGTTATGCAAATAGGCATAAGCTCAATCCTCCATGTGTTTTCAATGTTTTACAAGTAGGCAGTAATGATTTGTTTATCTTACCAAAATCCAAGGCAAAACCAAGCTTGTGTCATGCTAGTGTTTATTTTAAAATTGTTCAACACAATTTGGTACAGAACATCCTTGGTCAAAGTGGTCTTCTTGTGAAACTAGTTTCAAATTAAGAAGACAAATCACTGAATTTGGACTGGTGCTTGAAATACCTTTCAAAAAACGTGCATTTTAAATATGATGCCAAAGTTCACAACTGGCTGCCATTAAGAAATTTGTTTATAGTAATCCATTAAAATGTAAAAATATCTTGCTATAATTCCTGAGTGTTGCTCATCATCTAATTTGTCAAAGATGTTTTTAAAATGATCACAAATTCCAAATTTAATATAAACTGAATCAGAAATATGGACAGACAATGCACACAAGAATCAAGGATACACCATAATCATTTGACCTTGTAGCTAAACGAGTTTCCTTTAAAAAAAATATCTGCAATCATCTCCATCAGTATATGCAAATACTAAACATGATTGCCTTCCAATCCCTATAAAGGAATGCCAAACTGAAGACATGACAATGTTACAATTATTTGTCATATGCCACTCTGATGGTACAATCTACAGGTGAGCTTATAAAGATGCAGCAGACAACCTTACTCGCATTAGTTCTGTTCTTTAACATGTTAAACACACCTTTCAACAGACCAGACCATGGCATACATGCATAATGGGGGTTTATACAAAGGACAAGCACATGGAGTTCTTACAGCAATGATGTCTTTATTATAAAAGTACATAACTGAAATTGATCTGTAGTAGTTAATTTACTTTAATGTATCCAGCCATATGAACTGTGTGATACCTCTGCATCTCGCAAATCTTGTGGTTCAGGAAATGTAGTGAATACCTAAAATATCCAGGTATATCAAACTCTCCCTTGCATACCCGATCCTGAAACAAAAATTGGAAGTTTTGTTATTGCTCATGCTCCCAAAAAAGTTAAAATGCAAACTACAGACTGTGCCTGCATTATGTGCTAGCAGAACAAGTTCGATCTATCACCCTGAACTGCACTGCAAAGACCTGTGAATTAAGCAATGGGTATGTGCAGTTGTAACCGACTTGCATACGCGTGTGTATATATATGACTGACCATGGCTGCTCCTAGAAAAAAGATTAATTTGATTTCATTTGTTGGTGTACATCAAAATATTTTTCAATGGCTTTCCCTGTCAATTTATGAATATGTTCATTCAGCACATCTCATTCAAAACCATTAGCCAAAATTATAGTGATGATGTTATGACTTTTAGCGTTTTAGGTTTCAGCATGAGATGGGAGCTGGCATGAATCGAAAAGCATACTTTCTCAAGAGTTAACATCGAGAATACCTTTTTGCAGCTTTAAACAAACAAAAGAAAAAAAAAATAATGAGTTAAGACTCATTTTAAACTAACTGCCAGTATTAGCGGTTGACAAAACATGTAAATGCCATTAAAACAGGACAATTGTCAACCATCCGAGAGATAAGAGTTTATTCATGAAAAATCATTTGTCCCTTTCTATCTCTACATAATCATTGGCAGACATTGAATCTTTCAATATTATGAAGCAACAGTTTAAATCTGTCTCAAATGGGCCTTACATGACCTCTTTAAATATAACAGCACAATTGACAATTTCAGTAAAGAAGAGATGATCTAAAAACACCGGTTATAAAAACTATATCCCAAAACTTGATTTACAACTTTTAATGTAACAAGAAAAAAAGGATATATTTAACATAGTTCCTTTAGTACTTCATGATCTTCATATAAATCCATGGATTAAAATTAAAAAATCAATGACAAAAAGTCTCTAGAGGAACAAGCTCTGTTAATTAGTGTCTTATTGTATTCCAATTAAAATATTGGTCAAATTTTATGACAAGATACTCATTAATTAACACAGATCACACTTAACGAAACTTTTCACAACTGTTTATTTGTTACTTGCAGTAAATTACTCATTTTGTTCGGGAATGTGCATAAAATTCTATGCATGTGTGTGCAATCAATTGCGTTTTGTATGGGCTAGATAGCCAGCAAATCGCTAACGAAGGTTTGTGTGCATAAAAGTGACAATTTCTGAATGCATTCAGCTAAAAATCAGTGTTTTCCCTTTACCCTAATTTATGCTTTAGAGACCCCACATTTTTTTTTAGTTGACTGCCAGTTTTGACACAAAGGCAATGAACTGTCAATTTATAGCCGAATTGATTACTGGGATGGAGGTTAAATGCAAAATGTCAACATAAAGTAACAGACCCTATAACTGGTCATTTTATGAAATGTGTATATTTTTGCATTTCAGTTCCATGTATCTGCACATCAACTACCATCTCATCATTTTACATTATTGGAAATAAATTCATTTAGTTTCGTGAACCTAGGTATACTAGTAAATACACAGGATGCTAATGAGCTAAAGGCAAAAACTTCACTGAAATTCTGCAACATGGTTGTAATAAATGTCAGTATTCATCTCTTAAACAACCTTTTATGACTCTAGCTACAACAGTACACATCTACACAAGAGTTAATATCTTGGGTGGTAGTGAGCGCAAAGCAAAACTCGACCGTTCCCATTAAAACGTGAACTGTAGGTAAGGGTAACATTTCTTAGTTTTATGTACGTGTTACCAATAGAGATGCTTGCATGAACAGAGAGAAAGAAATAAAATGTTATCTAAAACATTACATTTAACCAAAGTCAGAGAAGAAAATTCCCTTCATATTTAAAAATATTATAGAAACAATAATTCTGATAAAAGTTGTACTGTATATTCAGGCTTGCTCAGATTTAAAAAGCTCATTTTTGTTACAACATAGAGATTCAGGTGAAGAAATTCACACATCATAGCAAGCTCTGATATACAATATATCTACCCTCACCTGATAAAACAGTATCCGCCAGGTCCATACAAAAAAAAATCTTGAGACACCAGACCAACAAGATTGCACAATTTAGAATAGGTGTTGGCAAACTATGGCAAGTGTGCCAATGATGCACTGTAGAGTTGTAATTTTGTAATATATGGACTAAACAAGATAAATAGAAGGTTGTCCATGACAATAAATGCAATTAAAAATCATGGTCATTTTTTCATTGTACACTACAAGCTTTCTTTGTACACCGCATGAAGCAGCTTAATGTGTAGTTGTTACATGGGGAGCGGGTCAAACAGCACATCCCCTCCCCTTAAAACAAAAGAAAAGCAAGGTACTTTGAAAGAATGATTTTGGATGGTTCAGTATATGGCACAATGGCTATAAATACATTTTTTTCAATGCTTTGGAAATTCAAGCTTCTAATATATTTTCTCTATACAGCTATCATTACATGACCTATAGAGAAATATTAAAAACAAAACCAATTCATTTTTGAGAGGTGTGGGAGTGTGTTGCAGAAATTTTAATTTTGTGACACTTACTGGTCACTGACACGGAGAGAGAGATCCCACACCATCCTGAGAATAACTGGATCCCATACAGTCCTGGAATTGTGTAGGCAGTAGGATCTCTTATCATCCCCTTGCTAGTATGTAGACTTGACAAGTCTCAAACCTCAATGGACCAAAGATGGTTGAATGAACAACTGTTGATGGGTGTGATCAGAGTACATGTCATGCCAGCGAGTGAGTGTCCCATTGGTCTTGATACCCCCCCCCCAATCCCCATTCCGTTATGTCACAGATAGGGCTTCGGTATGGCAGCAACAATGGATGGTCCTATGTGTGTTAATATACCACAGACTACACTCCCATACATTAACTCCTATTTTCCTCCACTGATCCATATTTTATCTCAATTTAAAATCAGGAGGCTGATTTTAGCTGTACATCCAGTGACGTTTGGCATACATGACCCAGCCAGTACCATCTTTTCTTCACAATCTGGACAAAAGATAGGACAAACTTTAAAATATTGCATATAATGATTTGTTGAAAAAACATGAAAAAGAATAGAAATGCAAACCAAAAACGGTAGCAAATATTTGCCATATGAACAGAGAAATGGCTTCATTATGAAAAAAGTTTTTTGTCCAGTCCTTTCTAACATGCCAATTTGATCCCTGACAATGGGACAAATTTCTGCCTCTTCAGTTAGAAGCGAAAGACATTTTGGTAGTCCTCACAAAATATCAGCTGAACTATGCTGTCATCACCAGAAGCAGAAAAATGTCAAAGACATCTTCATATATGATAGACCATCTATAGGGCATGAATCAGATTTCTTAGCTCGTACGGAAACACTTAACATGTGAACACATACACTAGATGAAAATGTAAAGTCCGTAGAATTCTTGTCCTCATTTAAAAGATTTTAGGAAGAAAGAAAACAAAAAACAATTGTTTTTAGTCACCTTGTAGTTCACTGTCAGACCATTTTTATTTTGACCACTTTTGTCAGGACATGCTCCAGGTTTATCAGCTTACTGCTGGATGTTCCTTGCTAGATATTTGTTATTGGTCAACTACCAGAGCTGAAAATATAAGTAATGATGTACATTAAAATCGCTATGATTAAAATGACCTTTCACAGAAAATGCAGACATGCCAAGGTAACAAGACCGCAGTAAGGCAATTTTTTAACGGGCGTAAAAAAAATATGTATGGCTATTGTAAAGTTGGAAAACGTGAATTTGAAAAGTTCAAAAGCTATATTTGAAACTGATGCAGCCATGGTAAAGGTTTGTAAAGCACACAATAACAGTAACTACATCCAATACAGTTTCAAGCATTGCAGATGCAGTTTCAAACCATGTAGAAGTCTATGGATTCTTGCAATTTCACAACTTAATCTAATCCTTATATTTTATTTTCACATATCACATTTCTCGCAACATAACAAATGTCAAATAAACAGAATTATTTTTGTCTTCCCATTTTTCTCCAAAGGAATCTGAATATTCCTTTTTCACTGTACTGAACGTTTCAAGAGGCTTAGTTTCCTTTTTATCATGAACTCCAACAATAGGACACCTCAGTATAAGTACGTCCCTTTAGATATTATCATGGATCCCATTTTATTATTTAGAAATTTGATCAATACAAGGCAATCTCGCCTTTAATTTTGAATTTCTATTGTGACCAATTGCTGTATATAGGTAATATTCAGAACTTAATAAAGTCTTTTATCAGCAGGTGGCTTTTGACAATTTCCAAGACCGGTTTGAATGTATTTATATGCACAAAAGACAGTCCTCCCTCCAGTCCTCAGATAAAAATTACGGGCTTGAATGTGAAATCACTATGACATCATCTGGCACAAAACTTATCATCACAGGACATGGGGCAACGATCTTTACAGCCATGCATGATATGCAAAGTATTTCTTGTGTTGGACATAAAACCATGCGAAAAATGGTCAAGACTTTGGCTGATCCCTTTCAAATTTATTTTGTTGTTGTTCAAACACGAACTCTATTTTTTAATTTTTTTCCAGTGTACCACAATCTATGTGCATCTTGGGCAAAACAAAGTAGAAAGCCATATTGACAGAATTTGTAGACATATGGATGTTGCAGAATGAATGGTTTTGACTTCAAAATGATTCATCACAGCATCCAGTGTATAAAGAAAATCCATCATGTGTTTACTAAATATAAACCTGGGATGTTTACTAGTCTTGAATATAGTCCAACAAATTGCTTAGTTTTTTTTTTATATACCCCCACCCCAAGTCATTTCAACTATTTCTTGCTACCCTTTCAAGTGATCTGATATCTGCATCCATATCTAAAACTCCTTATGGAAATTAGTTTCTTAAATATCAGAAACTCTTTTCTAAATTTACAGCCAATTTCTCGATTATACAACACATACAAGTGACAATATGCTTTTCACATGTTGAGAAAAGTCAAAACCACAATTTTATTGTTTACATGCAGAAAAAATATATGGTTGACCAGTACTGTAATCATAATGGTTATACCTTTAATAAAAAAAAACTCAATGAAAATAACACTAATATTTATCCAGCCAACGAAAATACTTTATACCTGCCATCAATATATGTACAGAAATCTGAAAACTTGTACTTTATTCATATTTCATTATAACATCTATACTGATTCAAATGTTACTCCAGCACATTGACTGGGATCTCACACGCGTTAGATACAGTCTTGATGTGATTTACAACTGGGTCAAATGTCATTAAAATATCTCCAGTACTTCAGTTGTACACTAGAACATGAAACAGGTCATTTCCTTGTGATGCAGCCATCAAAATAAGAAAGAGTTGTGGCTATAGTATGCAATGTACTTCCTAAACATGATATACACTGGGCTAGAGCATACTTAAAACAAATCTACTACACAAATGATATTAACTAGGATACAAGTCAAAGGATTGGGGCCATGAGGCAGGGAGAATTAGCTTTGGTACACAACGCCATCTATTCGTAAAATACATCAGACGTGTTATTGTGTGTGATTTAGATTTTTAACGTAGCTTTACTCAGTCATATTGCCATGATTCCCACCCAGTCAAATTGTCCTGACACCAGGCTGACCAGCCACAACACTAACCTCTCAATGCCAAGTCACATACTAAACCCACAAACTCTCCCATCTGAAGTGGATGTTCTAACTACTAGGCGAAGGAGAGGTTGACACGTTATAAAATTCTGACCAAAGGTAACAAAGTTGAGAAGGACAAGCAAATTTTTATTTGATGGAAGGACAGGCAGAGACAATTAAAATATGCTCAAATTATGATCGGCATATAAAAAAGAACATCTTGTCCGGTCCGAAAGGAAAAAGTTTGTTAAATTTCATTAAAATCTAGAGATAGAACAATTACATGTACACCATGCATTATCTGGATACTGCACATGAATTGTGCATGTGCAACTTGTGGCCCAAGACCTGATTGTATCCACATTATGCCACTAAGAATACATGCATATCAGAACTTTAAAGACATATATAAAACCCAAGCCTAATTATCAATTAGCTCTAATGGTCTTAATTTCAACCCATATAAAACTTCTAATGCCATACATGTACATGAAATCAAAGAATAACTGTCTACCATCAGTGAGATAGCGTCTAATCATTAAAAATCAGTTGTCCCTATCTATCTCTTTATCATCATAAGTAGACACCTGAGCTGATATTTCACTTTGGATATTTTGAAAAATTAGGTAAAATCAACACAAACAAAAGTAAGTTATTCCCACACTGGTTATAGAGTACCCCCCCCCCCTTCCCATTTATACTCACAAGTCACAGCAAAGATTAAAAGGCACCAGCAGCTCTTGTCTAGGCAATCTGTTAGGTGTGATCAGTAAATACACCCTGATCCAACATTGCATGTTGCAGCAAGTTGCGGTCTATGTGTGCAGTTAGAATTGCTATTCAAGTTAGTATATACAGCATTTGTAATTTAGACAATACTCATTTTCAAATATAACTAGTTTCCCCATCATTGTGTCACAAGATTGAATTTAAACGTGCTTTCAATTTTTATATCTGCTATGTGATATGGAGAAACACAGTAAATTGTCTAGTGTGTGACAATGGTGTCCCACATTTGTAACCAGATCAATTTCTTCAATTAATCTTGGAATAACAGTGAAAAATGCCAAGATGATGTACATACAGAAACGATCATGATGAGAAAATCAAACAAAAAAAAAGTCTTTTGCAATTCAATTTTATTTTCTGCCAATTTTCAAGATATAATGGTTGCTACAATCTTCAGGCTAATGTGGTTGCTACAAACCGCAAATAAAACTATCTTATATGAACCGTAGCACCAATAAAAAGCTACTGGGGTTCAATGTAGTTATTCTTATTTAAGTATCCAAAATGACTTTCTTTCAACACAAGATAAAGTTATACCAAACAAAATGAATGAATTCACTGTATCTGAAACTCCTGTATCAATCTGATTACATCTGACAAAAACAAATTAACTGGAGGAATCCATTCTTATAATGACAAGTTCAATTCATTACAAAAAAACAAACATACTGGTGCATCACAAAGGAAATTTCATAATGATGTAGTCGAATTAAATTAAGAATATTGTATTCAGATGGATGCAGATACTAGGTCGGGGGTTGGAAGTCAGCTGGAAGATTGTGAAAATATTCATCTGACTACAAGGTCGTCATTCCACACTGTCAGGGAACTGTTTGTCAACACAACTTCTCAGTGAGAGAGTTCAATTGTCATCATGCAGTGTGAAAAGACTTTAAAATTCAAGCACTGCCTTTTGATACATGCCAACCCCTGACGATGAAAAAGTGTAATCTAATTAGTCTAAAATTCAAGCACACAACTGTTTGTAAGCCAATATTTGTCTGTCTTCAAGCTGAAATCAAAATGTACAAATAACCCGAGGATGGCACTTTAAATGCAATTTTGAATTATGCAAAATTTCCATAATAGCTCAATGGATCATCTTGCACATGTCTGTAAATAACAGATCTCATTATAATGGAAAACTGTTGCTTGCTAAAAAGGGCAACGACACATGAAGCTAATGAAAGTTAAAAAAACCCTACTGTAATGTCCTCACCTTTGAGTGGCCTGTCTCAAGGGATTCCAATCAATAACATATTTATCTGAAAAAGAAAATCCCTTTAATATTAAAAACGTATTGGTGTAAAAACACAACTTTACTTCAATGTTACTTCAGGCTTGCTCAGATTTAAAAAGCTCGGTTTTTTAACAACATGGAGATTCAGGTGAAGAAATTCACACATCATAGCAAGCAGCAATCTACAAAACAGACCTACATGACTGCATAATCTTGAATCAGATTTCTCTATCTTTGCAGAATTGTAAAAATTTTCATTAGTTGTTATGGAAGATTCAATGTTTAGCAATTGCAAATTTGGCACTTGTTGGTATACATTCCAACTTCCTAAAAGTTAAAATTTCATAATTTTAAAGTTGACCATGACAGCTACAAAAAACGTGCAATTTTTCTTGATTGCCAGTGGGGATAGCACTCCAGTTGTTATAATTTTCATGGTCCCTTAGTAAAATGCATATTTGTCTAAAATGCGGTTTTTGTTTTTGGACACTAATGTGCTCACATCATTGAGGTAGAGGTGTACATTGAAATTTAAATCCTAAATTGTTCATTATACGGCACACTGGCTATAGATATTACTATGTCGATGCTTTAAAAAACCACCACTAAAATATGTTCTTTCAATAATTGTATTAATGGAATCATCTGTAGCTTTTTAAAACTAAATAAGTTCTTTTGGGGTTGAGAGCAAACAAATTTTAATTATGTAACACTTGATTTTCATGTACAAAACTTCTTAATGCCATACATGTATGTGAAATCAAAAGCAGAATAACTGTCTACCATCAGTGAGATAGCGTCTAATCATTAAAAATCAGTTGTCCCTATCTATCTCTTTATCATCATTAGTAGACACCTGAACTGATATGTTCTATTTGAAATATCTGGTGAAATCAACACAAAAAAAAAATCTGATTTATTCTCTGGCTGGTTACAAAATAAACCCCACCCCACATCCCATCTATACTCACAAGCCGTCAAGCCGATATCCAAATGTACAAAATAACCAGAGGATTCTTCAGCAAGACATACTTGGGACCCTGGGAAGGCACTTTAAATGTGGAATTGTCACTTGTACATGTAATTTTGAATTATGCAAAATTTCTATATTAACACGATGAATAATATTGCACACGTTTGTAAATAACTGCCTTCCTCAAGTACCATATATGTATAAATTGAGCAGCCATGAATTTAAATTTATCAGTTTTAGTTTAATCAACAACAAAACTTGACAATGGGTATATAAAGTTAAAGTTTAACTTTGCAAGTTTCAGTTTCATTAAATAAATTTATGCCATAATAAAAGCAGAAACTGGGTAAAAAGTTAAATCTATACATTACATAATTAAAAGCAACTAGAAAAATGTACTTTCAAATGTACATGTATATTTATTTTTGCAACTAGCCTGGATCTACAGCTAGAGGGCAATACACACATACACAGATTAATACCACAGCAAAAAAAAACAACAAAAAAACGTACATACAATTTATGTGCAATTCACTTCAACTAGCTGATATGTCTAAATGTTGCAGAATGATAGGGTTCACAAATATTGGAATGAGCTTTAGGAAATAAAATTTCAAAACTAAGAAAAAGGGTAGAAAATACATGACTTAGGACCTGAGAAGCTTTTGTCTAGTTGTTTTGAACATACCAATTAGAATCACAGAAAATTTGACATTTCTGCTTCTTCAGTTAGAAGCGAAAGACATTTTGGTAGTCCTCACAAAATATCAGCTGAACTATGCTGTCATCATCAGAAGCAGAAAATGGAATGCTAATGTCAATTATGTTTTGGGGGATACTTGTATCATTATTTACAGGACAAACTCAATTCTTTAGCTTGGACAGACATTATATTTACATGTGAGAATTCTTCTCTTTTCTCAGAGATTTTAGCAACAAGAAATTAAAAGAAAGAAAAAAATTTGATTTTACTCTGTAATCCTTTTCAGACCCCAGATTTTATATCGGCCTCTGCATTCAACATTATACACAAATTATGTCCGATATTTTTTAGTCCTTCACCACATCATTGCCCTCGAATCCCCTCCTAGGTTTTAAACAGATCTATATATAAAAAAAACCTCAAGAAAAGCCAATATACTTAATTTCCCATCAACTCCATACGTGTCCCATTACAATGACAAAATACTCCGACAATATAGCACCTCATTATAATGAAGTCTCTTTCACAAGGCTGATATGCTATTGTAATTGTTTTAGGGTTAAAGCATTTATGGTGGAAGAAGAACCCGTGGAAACCCTCGAAAATTATCAAAGACCCACTAGAAGTTACTGGCAAGCTTTCTCACATACACACATTGGCCGAATCTGAGACTCGAACCCACGCACATGTGATATAGCAGTGATCCATAATGGAGAGCACTTTAGACTACAGGCCGATATGATTGTGGATCCAATTCGATTATTTAACATGTAGAAATTACCTCAATACAAGAAAACCAAACCAAACAGCTTTCAAAGACTGGTTTAAATGTATTTATATGCATTCAACCAATACAGTGGTTATACCAGTCCTCAGAACAAATTACGGGCTTGAATGTGATATCACTATGACATCATCTGGCACAAAACTTATCACAGGACCAGTGTAGAGGTGTGGAAAATTCTTGCATCCCTGATATTAAAGGTACTAATTCACACCAAGTGTTTTTCATGTTGTAAATGCATTAACAAGTAAACTGACAGGACTTTGATGGAATTTTAAATTAAGGAGTGCAACAAAATTCCTTTAGATACATTTTGCTTCTGACTTACTGGGCTTGACCCATCATCTTCCAGAACTGTATATACAGCAAAAACTTCTATCTATGAGCACCACTGTCATTTCCGACCACCTGTGAAAATGTGACCAGCGAATGCAATTTCTTGGCAAAATATGCATTTCGACACTGCTATGAAAGACTGCCTAGCAAAAAACGAAGATTAGCTCTGCCAACCTTTATTTAATCACTGTACAAATTACTGCTAATACTGTTCTAAATTTTAAAAAAATATAAACAATTAGGCTGGCTACTGTCGTCCAACATTTCTTCAACTACGCTTATAGTGTTTAATAGTGTACGTCGTAAACCAGATTAAAGTATATGTAGATTATTTCTTAGTCTGATTCCCTGCATTGTTCTCCATTATTTCTATAGGGAGCATAATAGGCAGGGAACCAGACCAATGTCCATGTCCCAAATTGCCCTTGTAGTGCATAAGTTGACATAGTGGTCGCACATATTGTTTGCCTTTAGAGTTAATCTGTATTGCCCAGGGGTGAATAAGGTCATCGTGTATTAAAGCACCATGAGAGAATCATTAGATTGATAGTGTGTAAGACTTGTGATGTTTGTCGTCTCCCCCCATCGATATTAAGTGATTACATCCCAATCACAAAGTTGTTGTCTATACAAGTTGGTTAGACCAGGTCACACTTTGCTTATAGAGTTCATGTCATCTTTGAATGAAGCCGTTGACTTGTGTCTCAGAGTAAATGGTTCTCTTATGGATGAGATAATTCTTACTTTTTATTTCATTAATTTGCTAGATGTGCAATGCATATGTATAGGTTTTCATATTTTCCACATTTTTACAATCGATATTAAAACTAAGCACTAATAATTGTAACACCTAAAACCTTAATAACAATGGATAAACCTCCATCAGTAAAACAAATTTAGGTTGTTAAAATGGAAAAGGAGTAATTCATAAATGATCTGATATGCTAAAATGTAATCTTCAAATGAAAATGCAATTTCATGTTTAATGATAGAAGTATATCTTTATTGCAATAAATGTTTGTTTTTTGATGAATGCATACAAATTTTAGTAAGAACTATTAATAAAGAATATTTTTCTTGACATTGTTCTAAATCTGATCTTTTTGGAGACCGCTAACTGTAGGGGCGGTCTCTCAAAACAGGTTTATTGTAATAATGACAACTATATATCTAGAAAAAGAAATTTCAGTACAGAAAATTTTAAAATCCAGATACTTGAATCAATTAAAAAATACGGACTTCCAACTCCTGACTTTGCTGACAATGTTCAGTAAAAACAAAATAGACATGCCACTAACTGAAATTCTCCACCCACCCCATCTTCAACTCTCACACGACAACTGACAGGGAAGATGCCCTCCCTCTCTCATATTGACAACACTTTTCTTTAAAGTCTGATTAATTTCCATTAGTCCATTGTAATTTTTAAAGTGATTATTTTATATTCACCATTTTTGGGGGTAAAGATAGATAAGAACGAAGGTACTCTACATGCCAAGTCAGATAGTAATCAAATCTCTCATCATATTTCTCAGAGAGATTCCCATTACAAATTACATCATGCTCTGGAATGAAATTGTACCATTATAAATGCATATGAAATTTTATCATGAACAGTTTACATTTGGGGAGATAATCTATATAGTGCATCATCTGAAGACCTTTTACCTTGGAGAATGAGACAAACAAGGTGAAAAAAAAAAAAAAAAAAAAAAAAAAAAAAAAAAAAAAAAAAAAAAAAAAAAAAAGGAAAAGAAATAAAGATTGAGTCTGGGTTCCAAATATTTTTAAAACTTCCTACAACTAATCTCCAAGAATTTATCGAGAGAACGGTTTACATTTTTAGTGCACAAATCAGAGGTAGTGTTAATGGTCCACCCCCACCCCAGATACAATAATCTTGACCTCGGATGCTAGAATGAATAAGCCTTTTCTAAATGACAGTCTATCGCAAATCCTGGTTCAAGTTATCTGATCTAAAACTAGTTTTGGAAACTATTTTCTTAAACTCAAAGCTTTTTGTAGCATCCAATTCATTCAATATACCACAAAGAGAGCCGACACTTCTAGAAACCTGCCAGCAATATCTTACAAATCTGAAAACCCGACTGCCAAGATGTGTACCTATTACTGTTTCATTCAGATACCTATTAATGTGTGCATATGCTCTAAAAATAGCTGCTGCACATGGACAGAAGTCCCTGATTAAAATGATACTCTAATATCTTCAATGGTTTGACACCTGCATTCCAAACCAGGAAACTGGTCACATTTTCCTATGATATGAGGTGGAGTTGTGGCTTTGATCTGCAATGTACTATCTATACATGCTATATATTGGAATAAAGTTAAATAAAATGACTGAATTAACACAACTTGTATTCTGGATAGGATACAAGGCAAAGAATACAATATGATCAAGGTATGATTTCTTGATATGACTGACCATTTAGCAAGGATAATGAACATAATGTATATTATACAACAGACAAGTTAAAAAAAAAAAAAAAAAAAAAAAAAAAAAAAACCACTCATCAAAGGTCACAAAGTTGCAATATAATATGCTGCAATCAAGCCGAGCATAAAAAAATTCCTAAATTTCAGTTGTATCTAGAGGTTGCAAAATGTGTATGCACCATGCTACAATGTACATACATTAAGTAAATGGCTTGCAAAAAGACCCAACCTAAACACAAAATTTATTGTTCTGGATTTCTCATAGTAACTAATGGATGTGCAATCAGTTTCCATAAACATGGTTTTATCCTGTTACATTCACCATCTGAACTGTCCTAGAAAAAGCTGCATATGCCCAGGGTATACACTTAAAGGTACTTAGAATACTCAATACCTAGGAACTTGAATGACATAGATAAAACCAAAGTTTCATTACCAATTTCAAATAAGCTTTTAATTTTAACCATTACAAAACTTCTTAATGTACATGAAATCAAAGCAGAATAACTGTCGATCATCAGTGAGATAGAGTTTAATCATTAGATATCAGTTGTCCCTATCTATCTCTACATCATCATTAGAAGACATTTATCTGAACTGTTTGATATTCTCATTTCAGTCCATAAAAAAAAAAAAAAAATCCAACTCGTTGCCTCAAATTGAATTTCCTTGCATCATGAAACCCATATTCACAAAACCTATTAAAACCTAGTGCACACTTAACATAAATATTCAGATAACATGTTACAGGGTAAAGATTCCTCCAAATAAATATGCATACTATATATACAAACATGCCAAACCCTGGCAAGGAAAAATCGTAATCCAAGGGGCTAAAAAAGAAAAAAAAAAAAAAAAAAAGAAAGAAAAAAAAAAAAAAAAAAAAAAAAAAAGGGCTTAATCCACATACAACATGTTAAAATTTTAATGAACAATGATATATTTGCCCCTCTTGGTCTTTAAGATCCTTTAGTGCTTAAAGTTTTCATATGTAGCACTTTTAGCTTTACCCACATCATACATGCCAACCATTACGTTTTTCTTCACTAAATTACGTGTTACGCTTAAACATATACGGATTACGCTTTTATTGGTACATCCACCTCCCCCAAAATATCAATTGTTTTCTCATTATTATTAACATTCCATTAATCCCAACAGATCGTATTTTAGAAAAGATGGCTTTTATGTAACTAAAATATAAGAGTACTCTTGACCGTGGACTTTCGTTAACAGTATCATGTTCTATTCATATCTAACCTGGTTTTAGTGTTTGTTGACCTCAAATTCTATTTATAGAATCTTTATGCTTAGTGAGAAGAGAGCATACTGGTTTTCCAAATTTAATCTTTACACGCAGATTCCATTTCTAATTCTTATTTCCTGCAGAACCAGTCTAAAGATATTTTAGTGCTTAAAAAATATATTTTATTTTAGTCTATGCATTTGTGACCAAAAATTTCCCAGATAAATTAGAAAAAGGCAACTGGAAAAACCCTGAAACAAAAAATAACAATCTTCTAAATATGAAGAGAAGAGTACAGCATCACATGACATCCATTTCCGGCAGTGTGGAATTTTTTAAAAAATATAAAAATTCTTCATTTGGAAGATTCTGCTATTTTTTGTTCCGTTTAATGTTTGCCCTTTTCAAATCCATCTGTTAATTATTTGAAAGGAAATATTTTTGCTCTCATATATGCACAGACTAAAATAAACTTTTTAGTGCCAAATACCTTTAGACTGGTTCTCCACACACACACACACACATATATATATATATATAAAAATAAAAAATCAGAACAAAGAATCTACATATAAAGATTGAAATTAGAAAACCAACCTGTTCTCTCCTCACTAAACCATACAGCTGCTATAAATAGAATACAAGGTCGAAAGTTTGAAAGTAGAGCAAGACAAAGTGCACACAAGTGTATGGACAAACATATTCTTATATTGTAGTTACGTAGAAGCAGTCTTTTATAAAATACGGTTTGTGGGATTAATAAAAATCAGAAAACAACTGATTTTTTTTTAAAAGGTGGATATACCGAAAAGTGTAACCTACATACATTTATGAATAAGGCGTAATTCTGTGAAAAGCAGCATAATTATTACGCCAAAAGCATAATGGTATGCATGTATACTCCCATAAACAGCAGATTTAGACCATAATGCATCAGGTCTATGTAGTGCATTATTTATCACTTCATGTGACAGCAGAACAAGGTCAATGGTTAGTTAGAATCAATTGTAAATAAGAATACATTGCATCTGACGTAATTTAGCCACCATTCAGTTCCAATTGAATACTTTTCAATTATATCACTTCTCACAATCGTATAAATTATTTTTAAGGCTGTATCTGAATGCGCTTTAAATTCCAGGAATTTCTATATAATAGGTATGTAGCATATTGTCTAATGTTGATTGATGCTTATGTGTGTAACAATGGGTTTCTACAGGTCTCCAAAAATCAACGACTTAAACCAATCTTGTAATGGAAGTGAAATTTGACTTCAGTAGATTTGGAGATCAGAATACTAATATATATGCATGAAAAAAAAAGTGGGAAATACAAAAGGTGTAAAAACACAACTTTAAGTGATACTGTATACTCAGGCTTGCTCAGATTTAAAAAGCTCGGTTTTTTAACAACATTGAGATTCAGGTGAAGAAATTCACACATCATAGCAAGCTGCAATCCATAAAACAGACCTTCAATACTGCATCATCTTGAATCAGTTTTCTCTATCTTTGCAGAGTTATAAAAAGATTTCAATGGCTGTTAATGCAATCTACAAAACAGACCTACAATACCACATGCTTAGATCATTGCATCAAATCAAATGGAGGGGAGGAGTGCAGATACCACATGTTGAAGTTTTCAAATCCCTTAGTAAACTGCATGTTTGTCTAAAGTGCGGTTTATGCTTTTGACACTAATGTGCTTACGTTGTAAAGGTAAATGTGTACACTGAAACTTAAATCCTAAATTGTTCACTATTCAGAACACACGTTACTTTACATGCTACGTCAATGCTTTAGAAATCTACGACTAACATGTTTTTTCAATAACTGTTTTATTGAAGGAATCATCTTTAGCTATTTCGAACTAAACAAGTTCTTTTGAGGTTGGGAGTAAAGACATTTTAATTATGCAACACTTGTCATCTACAAAACTTCTCAATGCCATACATGTACGTAAAATCAAAGCAGAATAACCGTCTACCATCAGTGAGATAGCGTCTAATCATTAAAAATCAGTTGTCCCTATCTATCTCTTTATCATCATTAGTAGACACCTGAACTGATATTTTCACTTTGGATATTTTGAAAGATTAGGTGAAATCAACAAAAACAAAAATCTATTCCCTCAGTGATTACAGAGTACCCACCCCCATCTACATTCACAAGTCCAACAGTAAACCGACACCAGCACACTCTTGATCTATGCAATTTCTTAATCTTGGAACAGTCAAAAAGTAAAGATGATGTAAATTTCTTTAAAAATTTTCACCTAGAGTGTATTGCATACAGAAACAATCATTATGAGAAAATCAAACAATGAGAAAAGTCTTTGGCAATTCAATTTTATTTCCGTTAAACCATTACCACTATCTCAGTCTTTGAAAACCAGTACCAATCTCCAATTAAATTTGCCAATAAAACATTCACTGGAGGAATCCATTTTTATAATGACAAGGTGAATTCAATAACAAATAATAAACATGAGGAAATTTCAGTGAAATTAAATTGACAACATTTTATTTAAAAGTATGCAGGTACTAAGTCAGGGTTCGCACTTCATCTGGAAGATGTGAAAATATTCATCTGACCGACTACAATATCATCATTCCACACTGTCAGGGAACTGTTTGTCTACACAATTTCTCAGTGAGAGAGTTCAATTGTCATCATGCAGTGTGAAAAGACTTTAAAATTCAAGCACTGCCTTTTGATACATGCCAACCCCTGACGATAAAAAAAGTGTAATCAAAGTAGTCAAAAATTTAAAAACTGCCTTTGATACATGCCAACGCCTGACGATGAAAAAGTGTAATCCATGTAGTCAAAAATTTAATCACTGCCTTTTTAGGTAAGCAAGATTTCTGATTCAACTACATTTTGTGTAGGCCAATGTTTGTCAGCCTTCAAAATGAAATCCAAATGTACAAAGAACCTGAGGATTCTCACGCTAGGCATACTTGGGACCCTGCGAAGGAACTAAATGTGGAGTTATGTAAAATTTTCATATTAACTCGACAAATAATTAGAAAAATCTTGCACATGTTTCTAAATAACTGGCCCTTCACTGTGAAAATAGCTTTCGTTCAGTCGTTTAGAATAAGGATTAAAATTTCTAAGAAAATGTGACTCAAATTTCTACTTCTTCAGTTAGAAGCGAAAGACATTTTGGTAGTCCTCACAAAATATCAGCTGAACTATGCTGTCATCACCAGAAGCAGAAAATGGAATGCTCATGGCAATTGTTTTGTGGGATGCATATTTTACTTATGGGACAAATTTATAATTTATTAGTGCAGAAATTATGTTTACAATTGAGAATTCATGTCCCATCACAGAGTTTAAATTTCAGGCACAACAAAAATCGCAAATTAAAATAAAATTTGGTCTTACTCTGTAATCCACTCTCAGACCCCAGATTTAATTTCGGCCTCTGCCAGGACAGGCTCCATATTTAACTGCTTGATGCTCCTTGTTAGATGTTTGCTGTTAAAATAATTTATAGATGTAAAAACCAGTTTAATAATCAATGGAGTCCATTAAAAACTAATGGTAGAAAGGCTTCTTTGCTCAGAAATGTTCATACCAATCAACAGAGTAAAAATGTCGGCCAAGTAAAATGGATGAAAAAAAAAAAAAAAAGAAAATGGATTAAGTACACAGAGTAAGATATATGTCATAGCTAACTGCAGTTTTTCATAATTGTATATATATATATATATATATATATATATATATATATATATATATATATATATATATATATATAGACTTTTTGTAGCCATGTGATATCAGTTAGAGCTAATATCTTGTCAACAAAGTTTGTCTGAGTAGGTAAGGATGATCATCATTTATCACATGGCATTTACTACCTCATACAAAACTCGCCAAAAATAAATAAGCCAAACCCAAGGCCCAAACAAGACTGATATTGCGATCTGGCTCACATTTAACTTGATAGCTCAAAATTTCAGAAGTAAGCACATGTAACTTGTAAAAAACATTTCAAAGTATTTATGTACATGTGTAGATCTCGCATATAATATAATTTGGACAATGAAAGAATTTTCAACAAATCTGACAAGAAATAAAGCATCAACAAGCACAGCAACGATTATACTTGAGTGAGTGACTTGGATTTTTTTTACGTAGCTATGAACAATTTTTTAGTCATATCGCTACAATGTCTGCAGTGAAGCAGTTTATAATGATGTCCAGCACTGGGGGGAACCATTTTGCAGACTTATAGCATATGTCCCAACCAGTCACATTATCTCATCCCCAGGCTGACCAGTCCTAACACAAACCTCTTAATGCAGAGTGCCAAGTGAGGCAGCTGTTAGTACCTTTTTTGTAAGTCTAGTACGACTCAGATGGGGATCAAACCTACTAGTTTGGGAATCAGTCAGAAATTCGTAATCGATAATCGGTTCCCCTTAATCAACTGATCATCGATTATAATCAGTTACTAAGAGCAAATTTTAATTTTTGTTAAACAGTTATATGTTTGATCAGGAGTTCAATATATTTATAAATGTACAGGAGTAATCTTTTAATGACATGTATACTTTAACCTGACAATAATATAACATTATGTGTTACTTTTGTGCTACAACTTTTTAAATGAACGCAACTTTTTATGGCTGATCAGTCATATGTAACTGAAATACTACTACATTCCCCCGAAATTCTTTCGTTCACATGTGATGTGTATATAATTTAAAGTATAGAAGGACATGTTTTTCTTGTTTGTCATTGTTTATAAATACTACAAAAGATGTACAATTTGACTGAAACAAATCAACAAAATGTGTTTAAATGTATTAACTCAACAATTTAACAACTTGACTATGTAATACCGACTCGTCAAGTTTCATATTTGTAGTTGTGAAAGGAATTAATAAATTTCAGGTCAACTTTAGTGGCTGGGAGTTTCACTAACTTTTGTGCTTTGCATACACCTAAAAAGTAGTCTCCCTTTACACACAATCGATTATGTAGTTCACAATCGATTATCTGCTCAACCAACTGATGATAGAGTATAATCGATAATCGGAACAACACTATAACCTATCTGCTTTCTCTGTCTTAATTCAGTTTATACTGTAGGTCCGTATCTTAAGGGGAATTGTCACCACTCTGCTGCAAAATCTTATGGGCTGGTGGGATTGCCCAGGGTGTAGAGTTAGTACTATTGTAGTAGGTACATGTGCCTAAGTTGAAATAATGGATTTTTTTAAAAATGTAAATAAAAAAAAAAGAGAAGGAAAACTATACAAAAAGAACCAAACCCTAAATAAAATGCCCTTTCCTGCACATTTAATGTCTTATAATTACAAGGAATGCATACAAAAATGGGTCATTACTTGCACTAATCTACATCGGTATTCAACTAGATGATACAATATGAAACACTTTTAAAACTAACTTCTAAAGCAGAAATATGTCACTGCATATGGTTTCAAGTCCTTGACAATTCCTTTGTACATAGGTGTTCGTCAGCATCAATTAGTTGAGATGTTTTTTTTGGTTTTTGTTTAATGGTTTAACACCATTTTTCAACATAATAAAGGCTATACATGGCGGCCAGTATTAGTGGTGGTTTGTTTGATTAGGATTTTTAACGTAGCTTTAACAATTTTTCAGTCATATCGCTACGATGTCTGCAGTGAGGCAGTTTATAGTGATGTCTAGCACTGAAACATCGTGCCGCAGACATGTAGCATGATGTCTCACCCAGTCACATTATTCTGACACCAGGCCGACCAGTCCTAACACTAACCTCTTAATGCTGAGAGTCAAGTGAGGCAGCTGTTAGTACCATTTTTGTAAGTCTTTGGTATGACTCGGCCGGGGATCGAACCGACGACCTCCCGCTTCCGGGGTGGACGCTCTGACCACCAGGCCACCGGAGCGGTTATATTAGTGGTGGAGGAAAAACCCGGAAAACCACCAGAAAGAACCACTGACCCACGAGAAGCTACTGGCAAACTTTCTCACATAACTACATTAGTTGAATCTTAGTCTCAAACCCATGCAGACAGGTGAGATGGCAGTGATACGTAACGGAGAGCACTTTAGACCACTCGGGGCCCCTAAGGTGAGATGGTTTAGAGATTAGGTAATACCTTTCTCAAGTGAACACTTCCAAATGCGTATTAATCAGGAAGATGTACGAGTAACATTCTGTCAGTTGGGATGGAGTTGCCCAGACAACAGAGATTCTTCTGCATCCATGTCCTCTAAGTCACCAGACATATTATGCAGCTTCATTAGACCTTTGTGCCAGGCATTAGATTCATTTTTGATGATAGGCTTTCTCCATATCAATAGTCACAGTATCACCACCTGAAAAAGAAATAGATTATGTGAGGAAGCGTTTCTAAACAGAGAAGTGGCAAGGGGTCTACCAAATTATTTTGTGAATTTCATGCAGTAACTTGGTAGGATTTAAGATTGATAAAGGCATTGGTACTGTAAGTAAACGTTGAGGTGTTTATAAAGTGGCATTTAATATGAGGTGTCTTTGATATTTAAGCATCTCCAAAGACTGGTTTAAATGTATTTATATGCATTAAACTAATATAGCGGTACTACCAGTCCTCATATTAAGTTAACGGGCTTGAATGAGATATCATTATGACATCATCTGGCACAAAGCTTATCATCACAGGACTCGGGCTAACAACCTCTGCAGCACCATCACAATTATCAAGACAATAAAATCAACCTATGACCAAGCCCTATGTCATGTTGTAAGGAAAATAACCAGATTGTAACATGTATAATGTAGGCATTGTGGCTAATAATTTTGCACAATAATGTACGAAGGTTAGTCCTGCGAACAATGAGATGTCAAGCCATTTATTTGACATGGTCATAGGAACATGCGACTGGCGCCTTATTTTGGCCAAGCCCGTTACATAACATGGTTTCCGGGTAAGTGATGAAACCCTGTGTTTGGATCAAAGGAACATCCAGGGGTCCACCAAATTCATTTGTGTATTTCATGCAGTAATTTGAAAGGGAGTTTGAAAATTGGGTGCAATAAAGAAGGCATTGGTACTGTAAGTAAATGTTGAGGTGTTTATAAATACTGGCCTTTAATATGAGGTGTCCTTGACCTGAAAGTATCTTCAAAAAAGGGTTTAAATGTATTTATATGCATTTAGCTAATACAGTAGTACTCTTCTTACAGGGCAACCCCTTCTGCACTGCGAAAGTGGCCTTACAAGACTGGTGGCCTTTCCAGAGGGAGACTAAACTTTAATGACAAGTATATGAGGTGTCCTTCATATGAAAGTATGAACAAAGACAGGTTTAAATGTATTTATATGCATTCAACTGATATAGCAGTCCTACCAGTCCTCAGATCAAGTTAACGGGCTTGAATGTGATATCATTATGACATCATCTGGCACAAATCTTATCATCACAGGACTTTAACAACCTCTGCAGCACCATCACAATTATCAAGTCAATAAAGTCATCCTAAGACCAAGCGATGTCACGTTGTAAGGACAAATAACCATACTGTAACATGAATACACTGGCTAATAATTTCGCACAATAATGTATGAAGGTTAATCCTACGAGCAATGAGGTGTCGAGCCAATTATTTGACAGGGTCATAGGAACATGCGACTTAGTTTGGCCAAGCCAGTTACATAACATGGTTCACAGGTAAGTGATGATATCCCATTTTTGGATCAAAGGAACGTCCAGGGGTCCACCCAATTCTTTTGTGTATTTCATGCAGTAATTTGAAAGGGAGTTTGAATATTGGGTGCAATAAAGAAGGCATTGGTACTGTAAGTAAATGTTGAGGTGTTTATAAATACTGGCCTTTAATATGAGGTGTCCTTGACCTGAAAGTATCTTCAAAAAAGGGTTTAAATGTATTCATATGCATTTAGCTAATACAGTAGTACTCTTCTTACAGGGCAACCCTTTCTGCACTGCGAAAGTGGCCTTACAAGACTGGTGGCCTTTCCAGAGGGAGACTAAACTTTAATGACAAGTATATGAGGTGTCCTTCATATGAAAGTATGAACAAAGACAGGTTTAAATGTATTTATATGCATTCAACTGATATAGCAGTCCTACCAGTCCTCAGATCAAGTTAACGGGCTTGAATGTGATATCATTATGACATCATCTGGCACAAATCTTATCATCACAGGACTTTAACAACCTCTGCAGCACCATCACAATTATCAAGTCAATAAAGTCATCCTAAGACCAAGCGATGTCACGTTGTAAGGACAAATAACCATACTGTAACATGAATACACTGGCTAATAATTTCGCACAATAATGTATGAAGGTTAATCCTGCGAGCAATGAGGTGTCGAGCCAATTATTTGACAGGGTCATAGGAACATGCGACTTAGTTTGGCCAAGCCAGTTACATAACATGGTTCACAGGTAAGTGATGATATCCCGTTTTTGGATCAAAGGAACGTCCAGGGGTCCACCCAATTCTTTTGTGTATTTCATGCAGTAATTTGAAAGGGAGTTTGAATATTGGGTGCAATAAAGAAGGCATTGGTACTGTAAGTAAATGTTGAGGTGTTTATAAATACTGGCCTTTAATATGAGGTGTCCTTGACCTGAAAGAATCTTCAAAAAAGGGTTTAAATGTATTTATATGCATTTAGCTAATACAGTAGTACTCTTCTTACAGGGCAACCCCTTCTGCACTGCGAAAGTGGCCTTACAAGACTGGTGGCCTTTCCAGAGGGAGACTAAACTTTAATGACAAGTATATGAGGTGTCCTTCATATGAAAGTATGAACAAAGACAGGTTTAAATGTATTTATATGCATTCAACTGATATAGCAGTCCTACCAGTCCTCAGATCAAGTTAACGGGCTTGAATGTGATATCATTATGACATCATCTGGCACAAATCTTATCATCACAGGACTTTAACAACCTCTGCAGCACCATCACAATTATCAAGTCAATAAAGTCATCCTAAGACCAAGCGATGTCACGTTGTAAGGACAAATAACCATACTGTAACATGTATACACTGGCTAATAATTTCGCACAATAATGTATGAAGGTTAATCCTGCGAGCAATGAGGTGTCGAGCCAATTATTTGACAGGGTCATAGGAACATGCGACTTAGTTTGGCCAAGCCAGTTACATAACATGGTTCACAGGTAAGTGATGATATCCCATTTTTGGATCAAAGGAACGTCCAGGGGTCCACCCAATTCTTTTGTGTATTTCATGCAGTAATTTGAAAGGGAGTTTGAATATTGGGTGCAATAAAGAAGGCATTGGTACTGTAAGTAAATGTTGAGGTGTTTATAAATACTGGCCTTTAATATGAGGTGTCCTTGACCTGAAAGTATCTTCAAAAAAGGGTTTAAATGTATTCATATGCATTTAGCTAATACAGTAGTACTCTTCTTACAGGGCAACCCTTTCTGCACTGCGAAAGTGGCCTTACAAGACTGGTGGCCTTTCCAGAGGGAGACTAAACTTTAATGACAAGTATATGAGGTGTCCTTCATATGAAAGTATGAACAAAGACAGGTTTAAATGTATTTATATGCATTCAACTGATATAGCAGTCCTACCAGTCCTCAGATCAAGTTAACGGGCTTGAATGTGATATCATTATGACATCATCTGGCACAAATCTTATCATCACAGAACTTTAACAACCTCTGCAGCACCATCACAATTATCAAGTCAATAAAGTCATCCTAAGACCAAGCGATGTCACGTTGTAAGGACAAATAACCATACTGTAACATGTATACACTGGCTAATAATTTCGCACAATAATGTATGAAGGTTAATCCTGCGAGCAATGAGGTGTCGAGCCAATTATTTGACAGGGTCATAGGAACATGCGACTTAGTTTGGCCAAGCCAGTTACATAACATGGTTCACAGGTAAGTGATGATATCCCGTTTTTGGATCAAAGGAACGTCCAGGGGTCCACCCAATTCTTTTGTGTATTTCATGCAGTAATTTGAAAGGGAGTTTGAATATTGGGTGCAATAAAGAAGGCATTGGTACTGTAAGTAAATGTTGAGGTGTTTATAAATACTGGCCTTTAATATGAGGTGTCCTTGACCTGAAAGTATCTTCAAAAAAGGGTTTAAATGTATTTATATGTATTTAGCTAATACAGTAGTACTCTTCTTACAGGGCAACCCCTTCTGCACTGCGAAAGTGGCCTTACAAGACTGGTGGCCTTTCCAGAGGGAGACTAAACTTTAATGACAAGTATATGAGGTGTCCTTCATATGAAAGTATGAACAAAGACAGGTTTAAATGTATTTATATGCATTCAACTGATATAGCAGTCCTACCAGTCCTCAGATCAAGTTAACGGGCTTGAATGTGATATCATTATGACATCATCTGGCACAAATCTTATCATCACAGGACTTTAACAACCTCTGCAGCACCATCACAATTATCAAGTCAATAAAGTCATCCTAAGACCAAGCGATATGTAACATTGCAAAGACAAATAACCATATTGTAACAAGTACATGCTAGACCCTGTGGCCAATAATTTTGCTTAATAATGTACAATGGTTAGCTCTGCGAAGAACAAGGTCTCAAGCCAGTTATTTGATATGGTCATAGGAACTTGTGACTTATTTTGGCCAAGACAGTAACATAACATGGCCACAACACGGTTCACAGGTAAGCAATGAATCCAATGTTTGAATCAAAGGAACATCAAGTGGGGGTCGTAAATCTACGCTCAACAGACTGCTGGGGAGATGGCATTGTCTGCTAATAATGTGAAATCAGGGATGTATCAACATCCAATCTGAGTTGAGCATGACGTGGCCACTATTAGAACTGCAACCTTAAATCCATTATCTTGAGAAGTAAACGTCAGTAGTCGTTAAAACATCTTGCGGGAATGATAAGGGAAGATGAGCTACTCTTGACATCTTTCAAAATTGGCAGGAAACTGTTTATTCTGGAAATTACAAAAGAGATTCAAAACTGGAAGCATTTAAGGACCAGAAGAATAGTAGGAGACAAGAGGGAAATACCATAGTGCCGTAAGGAAACGAGGCTATGTGAGACCAAGAAAAAGGAAGAACCGAGGCAGAACTTAGGGGGGCTGGAGTACCAGTCCAGAGAAGCAAAAGGATGAGTAGGAACACAGGACAGGAGGAATATCTATCAAACTAAAGTCAATTAGGCCGTCACTTGGTACAGTGATAAGGTTTTAAATTTGTATTTCATCTGAGAAATGGCTATTATTGAATTATATTAATTTGCTGTTTATTTGAATTTCACATTTGTGCAATCAATAACTGAACATCGCTGACTGGGGGCTAGGAGCTTTGCATCTCTATCACTACTTCAATTTCTGACAAAAACGAGCCAGGGTTGGTCTTCTGTAATAATTTAATATAATATTGGGAACCTAGTAAATGAGAAACCTTTATACCCTATTAAAATTATGTGCAGTAGCAAAGTTTTATTGAGTAATCCATGTTGTGTTGTGTGTAAGAATCTTGCATCGAAAAAGTATTTTTCCACATCAGGCATTCTTAATGCTGGAAATCCTTTAATTGTTGAATTGCTAAGGAATTATCTCGTGTAAACACAACGCACATATTAGCACTTACTTGGCCTTCTGCCTATTTTCATAACTCGTACGTTTAACACATCTTTACCAGGTTTTAAAATATTCAATGGTATGTCTGGAACAGTTTAAACTTTTAGTTTAGGCTTAGCATTCACGTATCCAAGAGCTTCTATTTTTCAGGATCCCTCAAATACATTCCTTTGAGAAATGTAATGAGCACTGAGTGCTGTATGGTGTTGCACCGAAATCGACTTGCTTTTAATAATGTATCCATACTTTCTTTATGCCTTTACCATTTGGAAAAGAGAAAAAATGTTGTCCACACCCTTTTCTTAATGCACTATTTACACCCGTAAGCAATACAAAATCGCCAGTCGGAATGCTGGAGTCACTACTATGACATCACATCAAGAGAGTAACCGAATAGGTACGGAAATTTTGCATACGAGGTCATGGAAATTCAGGTCTTTGAACATATGCCAATATTTAAATACTGGGATTGCGGTTGCATATAATACTTAAGAATAAGGTTTTCTTCATTAGTGTTGTTATTATTCTATATTTCCATTGGTTTCTGGTCTCCTTTCAGTCACTTACAGTATACGGTCTCTCTCTTCCGTGACTTAATATACGCGTCATAATTTTTTTTATTTCTATCTTTTACTGGCTCTTACTGACCCCTGGCAGCGGAGAGGAACAAAAAGCACAAACCTAATTGCTAGACATCACACCTTTGAATGTTTATGGTTTCGACCAATTCAGCATTTCGGGGAGTAATGGTCAAGGTGGATATGATTCAAAACAAATAAGGGCATCACAATAACCCATTCCAAAGCATGTACAAAAATGTGGCACAACAAAGGTACTCTACATGCCAAAGTCAGATAGTAATCAAATCTCTCATCATATTTCTCAGAGAGATTCCCATTACAAATTACATCATGTTGTGGAACAAGAGTACCTTATCTCTTACATAAATTTTATTTTCAAGATGTTTAATTTTTTATGTAACACACAATGATGCTATTTTTTTTAGGTACTTAGATTTTGACATTACAATTTCTTGTCAGACATTTTTTTGAACTGAAAAACATGATCACTACATACAATCTAAATTTACAAAATTTAGTGGCTTAAGTACATCAACTTTTCTAGGAATATAGGAAACCAAAAATGGTTGCACATGAACAATGCACAAGACTATCTCACTTTTTCTTCTGGTCCAAGACTCGTATAGCTAAAATTTACAGAACTGATCCAACAACAGCATATACTTTTTTCAGGATTATTTTTCCCATCAATTATAATACAGATTAAAAAAAATCTTGCAAAATATTTGTAGTACAGTTAACATGACAGACATATAATCATCTTAAACAATAAGTTCTGCACACTTCCTCTTTAAGGTAATTTATTTAGCCAACCATCATAAAACTCTACAGTCATCACAAATTAGTTAAAATTATTAGTTACACCACACAACTCCATGTACAACCTAGGCTGACAAATCAGAGCCTTAGTGTATATAATCAATTCCAAGAAAATATGTACATCAATTATCAGTATTATTGCCAATCATACAAAGAACTAGATCTATATATAAAAATAAAATTAAAAAAAAAAAAAAGACTGCATATCAGATAAGAACCAGTGGGTGCACTAGTTTCATTTTCCCCACTAGTTATGCTAGAGACGTTTATCCACCAGAAACACTAAGCCAGGCCAAAAGAATTCTGTCTTGGTCTCAAAATGTCTCGATTTTGAGGTCAAATGCACTACGTACAAGGCTATATGTGGAAATGAACACAATAATGAATCTTAAAGTGGTCCATTATCATGTACTCTTGTAATGACCTCGTCTACATTTCTGGGTAGTTGCTGCCTCAGAGTTCAGTACAGCAGCAATGATTCTTTGATAAACATATTCTCCCACTCTGCATGTGGCTGAAACATGAGTGTTAAAGTCTCTGAATTTACCACCTTCCAAGATAAATACACGTGATTAAGCATTTCCGAGACAACTGGCTAAAAGATAAATGCAGTTCTGATCCAACTATGTATGGTATGAATATTAATGAAATAAGGAATAATTCCAGTGAGCACGAGTTTTCAACTTACAACTGGACATTCCATATAAAGATCTGACGGCAAGAAAAACATACCGTGACAGGCTGGTGGTCCTAATTAATTGCAGAGATTTATAATAGACTTTGTTGAGTGGAGCATGATAGATATCATTAAAGGCAGCTGATGTAGCATGAATCCATCATATTTCATTCACAGCAATATATAAACATTTCAAGAATGCAAGAAAAGAACATAAATACAAGGTATTAAGGCAGTCACGGCTCAGAGATCTTGGTGATAGATATTTTGTATTTCATATCACAATCATATAGCAAATATTCTTTACATCATTGCCATAATCTGCTACCATTGCTTTCTCACACAGTTCATCCATTCTTTTCAGAAAAAATGTTTTATTATTTAATCCACCGAGTTAGGCACAATGAACACAAGAAAACTCGACGTCCAGTACAAAGATCTGATTATGGTATTTTATGCTGACCAGATACTAGGGATGAACCTGTCGTGGGCACATGATAAAGTTTGGCTGTTTGGGGACGTGTTAACGAGTTGCAGCAGCCAAGACATTTTTTATTTAAATGTACAGACTGGGTTAAATTATTAAAATCCATTCATACTTGTTTATCTTGGTTTAAAAAAATTTCAGCCATATCGCTACATCGTGTGCATTGTGGCAGTTTATAGTGATGTCTAACACAGGAGTATCATTCTGCAGAAAAGTAACATCATGATGTTCCACCTAGTCACATTATCCTGACTCCAGGTCAACCAGTCCTAACACTAACCTCTTAATGCGGACTGCAAAGCAAGGAACCCTCAATCTCTGGAGCAACACGGCCTTCTGTCGTTGAAGACGAATGTATTTTGGCCATTTGACAAATCGACTTAGATCTCTCTTAGGCTGAATGCATTGCCCTATAAATAAATACGAATTAGTATTAGTACTGAAACAAAATATCAAATGCAAATTGTTTAAACTCTATTCATTGTCGAAATAATGGGTTAGTAAACTGGCTTTATCTGCACTTTACAGCAGATACTTAGATGCAGCAGTCGTAGATAAAGGGTTAAAAGCTACAAATGAATTTTGACATACTACATACATGTCAATCCCTAGAGAAAATTAAGCCATAAATGTGTAATAAAAGTTGTAGAAAATCAGAAACTGGCTTCAAAGTTAAATTGATATTATACACAACATAATTAAAAGCAACTATGAAAAATGTTTTTATTTTTGCTACTAGCCTGGCTATGCAGCTGGTGGACAAAATCCATGCTGATTAGCACAATAAAATGAAGAAGAAAAAAAAACGTACTTACAATTTATTTTATGTACAACATTTATTTTACAGTCTATATAGTCAACAAATATTGGAACCAGCATATGAAAAAAAATGTCAAAACTAACAAATGGTAGACAATACTGCCACAACACCAGAGAAGAAGCTTTCACTGTGAAAATAGCTTTTATCCAGTTGCTTTGAACAGCAAAATTTGACTAAAATTTCTGCTTCTTCAGTTAGAAGCGAAAGACATTTTGGTAGTCCTCACAAAATATCAGCTGAACTATGCTGTCATCATCAGAAGCAGAAAATGGAATGCTAATGTTTATTATGTTTTGGGGAGACTTGTCCAGATTTAATTTTGGCCTATGCCAGGACAGGCCCTACATTTAACTGCTGGATGTTCCTTGCTTGTTAGATGTTTGCTGTTAAAACAGAAAATCACAATGACGTATAGTAATTTGTTTATATTTAGGAGGATCTTCTGCCAATCTATAGCTAAAATTATTACACATGGGAATTGGCAGAAAATAAACAGGACAAAGGTACATTTGAGAAGTCATGCACAAGTGCAGTGTAGGTATCATATTCTCTAAATCGCCATCACTGGGTACAACGACATTTAAAGAGACTGAAGCTGACTACAGTAGTCCCCCTCTTGTACGGCCCCCCGCTCCTAACGGCCAGAATTCTTTGGCACCGACGAGTTTCTGTTCAAAAGTACCCCTCACGAAAGGCCACCCGGCTAACGCGACCAGCGGCCAGCATTTTTGTGCAATAATATAAAATTTACCCCTCACGAGCGGCCACATTTTATTTTGAAATGTATCCAGAACCAATAATTAATTCAAATCTTGACGTAAGGTAAGCAATTTTGATTATCTCTATCGTAGATAACACGTCTCCGAGTGTCAAGTCGCCGTTAAAAGTGTCGACCAAAAATTTATAGTATATCGTTATCTGTGAAAGTCGATGTTTACAGGAAATGGGCTCAATAATGTTATGATAGAATTTGGGGTTTAACACCTATGTTGAGTTCTTCTCGTTGATGATTATAACCAGACGTAATTGTTATAATCATAACAAGGTCAGCATAGGCTAAAAATAGATTTTGTACATTGGCACACACAGACAACCTTAAAAAAGACAATAGGGTACCAGACAAAGACCGGAAAAATCACGTGACCACACAAAATATCTTCCTTACGAAGGATGCATTTCGGCAGACTCGACACACGTTTTGTCTGCATAATTAAATCGCATACAGTCAGCAATAACCGAATAAATCATTACCAAACATTAAAATGTCATCACGTTAACGGATACATTATTTTCGAAGAAAGTCGGTTATTCTACTCGACGACATGGGGGGGGGGGGGGGGGGGGGATGCCGAACAATTGTATGTACAAAACGTCAAAAGACTCGTAAAAACAAGTTTATGTTGAAATAATTTGAATAAACAAAGTAATAACTGATAAGAAGGTTATTCAGCAGCAGTGGGAAAATGGAGCAAATGGAAAGATAATTATGTATGTAACAAGATGTAAACGACGTTTTTGAATCCATTTGCAATGTGCATGAGAACAATACCCGTTCGCATATCAAACTTACGCCAAGAAAGCAAAAATAGTAACGTATATTCAGTTGAAATAAATTTGTTATTATAACAAAAAAAAGCTTTTACTGATTAATGTTTCATTTAGACGAAGATATTTAATGTTTTGAAGTATGTAGCTTTCTTACTACGTACATTACATATACATGTACTTCTCATAATAAATTTAGCCCCCCTCTGGAACGGCCACCCGCCTTATAAGGCCACTTTCCCGGTGCAGCAGGGGTGGCCGTATAAGAGGGGGACTACTGTATCAGATATAGGCCGAATCAAGTTGAAACTATTCAGTACTTTGGGATATCAAGATGTGAACTAAAGTTTAAAAAAGCATTTCTATTTTACACCCATTTCAAAATTAAAGGCATACAACCTAAGATTTTCGACTTTTTTTTTCTAGCAAATGTACGATACTACGTAAAGTATAGTAGAAATAAAGAGTACCGTATTTACCGTATGTTTTCGGACACTGTATGTTTTCGGACACCGTTTTTTTCGGGGAAAAATCATATTTAAATGCCTTGTAAGTTTTCGGACGTTGCTCCGCTATAATTGTTTCTACAATTTATGTTTTTGGACACAATCTTGGAGGATCTGCTTCGTCGCTTTAATGTAAAATTTACAGCGTGTTTGCCGTTAATTTAACTGATACAAAGTTCGCTTCATTTGGTTGCCAATTATTTAATGCGATCATGAACGTCCATGAACTAATATAATTTAAAATTATTAATCACATGTAATTCGGGATAGTGACAACACCTGCTGCATTAGTCGGACGGGTTACACGAGCTCTAAAGTGTATATCAACAACGGAATTGTCTTGTTAAATCAAGATGTTCCAACGAAAAGTAACAGATCGGATATAGATTTTTGAAATCATATTGTGATATTTGCAGACCGGTATCGACATTTTGATCGCGTCACATATATGACAACATACGATGATACACGCGTGCTATTTGATTTTGATCAGACTCGTCATCTAGAGCAGCTTTCTTCGTAGGCGGTTGTTTTTGTGATGCTTCCTCAGAATCATTAATTTGAAGTCGCTTTTGTGGACGGCCTACTGGTCTCTTTGGAGACGATTTTGGCAAGGGCGAGTCCCTCCAAGAACTAGGCAGTGCCTCCTCACTTGTTGCATAATGTATGATAAACTTATCCATCAAATTTATTACAGTACTAACAATATTATGTTTCACAACGATAGCTATCCAGTACACTAACTTTTGTATGTGGTGGGTATTTTATTTATACTTTTTATTTTAATAGTTTGATTCAGCTAACTAAAATATGATTGGTTGTCAGTATAGACATTGTTACACACGAAACCACTTCATACAGGTGTTACAGTTATGGCTTTGATTAGAAACCATGACCCCTGCTTTATATCATTAAACAATACATCAGAGTCGGTATGGATTAGTAAAATTCATTGGCATTGTCCAACAAAACAAACCCCTTATCCCTGAGGCATTATATACAAAGGTTTAAACATAGTTATTGTTCTACAGGTAATAAACCTCTTGGTAGACGATATATTTGATTGTGGGTGCTAAATGTTAGGTACATCGTGTGCTCTTTTAATAAAATCCAGATGGCTGCCTTTTATTTCCGAACACATCTGTCAAAGAAATCCCACCAGTTATATTATTAACACCCAGACACTTTGAAATCTCTGACATGCATCACTACAATCTTCGAGCAGTAAATCGTTTCCAGCCGGCAAGCTTTGCTCATTTTAATCTACCCTCGGCTAGGTGGAAAAAAAAGAAGAGAGAACCACAACAAATGCATCACCTTTATTTAAAACAAATATCACATATTAATCACGCCGACTCGTATATTGCAAATTGCTTTTTATTTTTACCCTTCGTAGGTGTACATGCAGGTTACAGGTCATTCAGTTTAAAAAAACGTACAACTATAAGTTTAATCAATGAATAGATAACGATTTTCTGTACGGATTGCTATTTAATTATGCATAAGTGGAAGTTACTGATATTCTCCGAAATCGCAGTTTCACATGACGCGCATCAACAAATATGGAAGTCGAGGTAAGCATGTGTTGATGTAATTATTGCCTTATTCTAAGTATTTCTTCATCTGTCCTCCTTAGTTCTTTATAGTCACCATCAATATATGTATTGCTTATAGATTTCTCATTATATATGATAAATTACAAGTAGGCAAAAAAAGTCAATATGATGGAAAATCATGACAATAAGAGGTTCTTTTAAAGGGCCATGCTCAAGTGTTCGAGATTGTGTTACATTGTAAGATAAACCATCTAAAAATATGATAATTTGTATCATTGTAATCAGAACGGCTATTAAAAGGTCTGGCTAAAGTAGCGTCTTAGGCTCAGAATAAAGTTGATATTTGCATTGCCTCAATTTGCCCAGAGAGCCCCCCCCCCCCCCCCTCAGAATGACTAAAATTCTTATTCTTCGGAAGAGGTCAACTTAGAGGTTACATGAATATAGGCGTGGCAAATAGAGAATTTTTGTCTGCCAGACAATAATGAAAAATCTCATATTTTATCACAAAATTTCTGATACTAGCCTGATTTCGGCCTCAGTAACAGCTGGAATCGTAATTTTTTAACTATAAAAGTAATCATAAACTGAAAAAAGAAATATAGAATTTCATTCGTTTTTACTTAGGTTGTATGCCTTTAAAGCTCATTAATATCAGAATAACTCATTGTTTGATTTAGAAATGAAAGATACATGTGTGAAGGAACATGAATGATCACTGCAGAATACCATTATAAAAAGAAAACAGCTACTTCACACTCGAGCCAAATCAAGCTGCCACACACATGCAGAATTGTAATTACATACAGAATTGTGATCGGTTTGACATGAACCCATTTTAAAACAAAATTCTGATAGATGTGAACTGCCATTTTAATCCTCAATAATAAAACACAAAATGCAAGTTATTTTCTAGTTAGGCAATTTAATTGGAGTTCTGATATTATTAGTTAGTGGATCTTGTTAGAAGGTACACTGCATATTTTATATCCCCCCTGAATTGCACAGTAGCTCAAACTCTTAAAACGAAATCAGTTTACAAGTTCAGAATTCTTGTAGCCATGTGATATCAGTTAGAGCTAATATCTTGTCAACAAAGTTAATCTGAGTAGGTAAGGATGATCATCATTTATCACATGGCATTATACTAAGTCGTACAAAAATAAATGTAACCCAAGGCCCAAATAAGACTGATATTGTGATCTGGCTCACATTTACCTTCAGACCTACAATGCAGCTTCATTAGACCCTTGTGCTGCAAGACATTAGATTCATTCTTGATGATAGGCTTTCTCGATATAAACAGTACCACCACCTGAAAAAGAAATAGATTATATGAATCAGGTGAGGAAGTGTTTCTGAAAATAGAGACAAGTGGCTAGGGGTCTACCAAGTTCTTTTGTGTATTTCATGCAGTAACTTGGTAGGCAGCAGTTTGAAGATTGATAAAGGCATCGGTACTGTAAGTAAACATTGGGGTGTTTACAAAATGGCCTTTACTATGAGGTGTCTTTGATATTACAGTATCTCCAAAGACGGGTTTAAATGTATTTATATGCATGCAACTAATATAGCGGTACTACCAGTCCTCAGAACAAGTCATGGGCTTGAATGAGATATCATTATGACATCATCTGGCACAAAACTTATCATCACAGGACTTTGGCTAACAATCTCTGCAGCACCATCACAATTATCAAGACAATAATATCAACCTATGACTAAGCCCTATGTCATGTTGTAAAGAAAATAACCCGATTGTAACATGTATAATGTGGATACAGTGGCTAATAACTTTGTACTATAAGGTACGAAGGTTAGTCCAGCGAACAATGAGGTGTCAAGCCAGTTATTTGACAGGGTATAGGAACTAGTGACTAGCGCCCTATTTTGGCCAAGCCAGTTACATAACATGGTTCACTGGTAAGTGATGAAATCCAGTGCTCAGATCAAAAGAGCGCCCATGGTCCACCAAATTCTTTTGTGTATTTCATGCAGTAATATGGTAGGGAGATTGAAAATTGGGTGATATGAAAAAGGCATCGGTAGTGTAAGGAAACGTTGAGGTGTTTATAAATAGTGGCCTTTAATACTAGGTGTCCTTGATATTAAAGCATTTTCAAAGACGGGTTTAAATGTATTTATATCCATTCAACTAATATAGCGGTCCTACCAGTCCTCAGATCAAGTTAACGGGCTTGAATGTGATATCATTATGACATCATCTGGCACAAAACATATCATCACAGGACTTTGGCTAACAATCTCTGCAGCACCATCACAATTATCAAGACAAAAATATCAACCTATGACTAAGCCATACGTTATGTTGTAAGGAAAATAACCAGATTGTAACATGTATAACGTAGACATTGTGGCTAATAATTTTGCACAATAATGTACGAAGGTTAGTCCTGCGAACAATGAGGTGTCGATTCAGTTATTTGACATGGTCATATGAACATGCGAATGTCGCCTTATTCTGACCAAGCCTGTTACATAACATGGTTCACTGGTAAGTGATGAAATCCAGTGCTCAGATCAAAAGAGCGCCCATGGTCCACCAAATTCTTTTGTGTATTTCATGCAGTAATATGGTAGAGAGATTGAAAATTGGGTGATATGAAAAAGGCATCGGTAGTGTAAGGAAACGTTGAGGTGTTTATAAATAGTGGCCTTTAATACTAGGTGTCCTTGATATTAAAGCATTTTCAAAGACGGGTTTAAATGTATTTATATCCATTCAACTAATATAGCGGTCCTACCAGTCCTCAGATCAAGTTAACGGGCTTGAATGTGATATCATTATGACATCATCTGGCACAAAGCTTATCATCACAGGACTTTGGCTAACAATCTCTGCAGCACCATCACAATTATCAAGACAATAATATCAACCTATGACTAAGCCATATGTTATGTTGTAAGGAAAATAACCAGATTGTAACATGTATAACGCAGACATTGTGGCTAATAATTTTGTACAATAAGGTACGAAGGTTAGTCCAGCGAATACAGGACTTTGGCTAACAATCTCTGCAGCACTATCACAATTATCAAGACAATAATAACAACCTATGACCAAGACCTATTCAAATGGTGTTCAGATTTTTATTGAGTAAGCCTAGCAGCGTGGAAAAAGTATTACTCCACATAGTGTGTTCCTTATGCTGGAAACCCATAAATGATTAAACTGTTAGGAATTAATTGACCACAGTGCTCGAAATTAGCAGTAGTCTGCTAGCCAGAGGCTAGTAGATTCCTGTCGGACTAATAACTATCATAATGTTAGTCTGATGGGCTAGTAAGCTTTGTTTATCAACAGTCAAGAGTTTGTTTACTCAATACCCTAATACAGATGCAACTTCAGCATATATTCTGTAGAATCAGCGTAGTGACCATTGCAAACTCAATCATAAAATATTAGCATGAGATGATGAAGTCAATTTCTGCCTCAGAAATGTGTTTTTATTACAACAAGCAATCAAATTTTATGCATTTCGCTTAACAGTGCCAATCACGGTCCGTTATTAACAAACAACTAATTAATCTGACAGCGAATTAAATGAAAAATAACCTGGTATCACACTTTATTCATGCGACCACATTAACAAACTACAAAACATGGCATCAACTATTCAAAGAAATTAATTTGCACGCTTGCTTGTTTGTTTCCTTTGTTTGCTAGCCAAACACGCCAACAGTCACAAACTGGGAACTGCACAATTTACGTTTGCATCGAAATAATTATAAGAATTAGATCAAGTTATTATTACTGGCACATCATTTCCATACAACTACTTTTTCTATGATAATAAAAATTGTTT
Source organism: Unio pictorum (assembly GCA_030141615.1). NCBI lineage: Eukaryota > Metazoa > Mollusca > Bivalvia > Unionida > Unionidae > Unio > Unio pictorum. Next base: position 2,045,021 of record JARLTB010000060.1, read on the forward strand.
TTTTATTATTATAAAATAAAAAATATTTTTCCCACACAAGACTGAACAAATAATTGAATACACGTGGAGATATCCAAGCAGAATGCCGTACATTTATTGCTAATTATTTAATGTCAAAGACACATGGTTGCACACTTGTACCTTTTGGACAGGCACCATTCAGAATTGAGCAACACATGCATAGGCTGTTTATAGAAGCATATTCTACACTTTGTTTTTTTTCTCTTTCATCCATTGATTCCAATGTACCAACTTTCATGATCTCAATTATGTGATTATCTTACTGAACTGTTTTTGTTCAAGTATTAGTTATCTTTTGTGCTTTTAATGTCTGGAAAATGTGTGCAAAAAAAATTGACAGCAACATTAGTAACTGAAAAATGAAGGTTTATTTGTAAAAGAAATTTAATAAATTAATTATTATTTTAATTACAGTAAGGTTCTCTGTTATTCATATACATTCTAAGTTCAGGCTGAGCTGCGTGTCATGAAGCAGTTAGCTCATGTTTAACCCTTAAAGTGCTGAATTGTTTTGCAGTAAAAGGTCCCTCAGTGCTGAATTGTTTCAGGAGAGAAAAGAAGAAAACTCCACAGTCGTTAAATTACATGTATTTCATTAAATATACACAATTGATAGACAAACCCTATATGAAAAATGATGGCGCGTGTCTATACTTTAAGATTGGCATCAAGACACATGTGTAGGTTTAACATATTTGCAGGTACAGGTGTAAATACAGGTAAAATGACAGGCTAAAATTGTATTTCATCAGTAATTTTGTTTGTTTTTTTATGGAAAAGTTCAAATATATCTAAGAAATGTTATATTCTTTAGTAGTCCAACCATGCACATGTTATGTCTGTCACAATGTTATATATAAATTGTGAAAATCACAGGTAAAAGAAGGGTGACAGTTTTGCAAAAATCCACTCCATGAATGTCACAGGTAAGTTTAAACCCTCCAGTCAGCAATTAATGTTCATGAAAAACTATCACCTGTTATTTATTATAATATCATCAAACCGAGGTCCATATCTGGTGATTAAACCTCAGCAAAGGCTTTATTTTTGTTCAAACATTGGGTTGATTTTGTGTGAAGAGTCACCTTAATTGTTCTCATTGTCTGACAGGTGTAAATTGATTGGAATAGCTTGAAATATATCCCATCCTTACTTTTTTTTCCTGAAGTATGCGGTTGATATCGCATCATCAATAGCCCATTAGGAATCGGGAACAGACATATGTACCAAACCCATAGTTTTAATCGATGCGAAAACGTTTTAGATGCTCAGGTGTGACAGGCCGCCATTTCTTCATGCGACTTTTTTTCCTTCAAGTCTGGCCCATGAACTTTCTGATCTGCATTACGATTTGTTTGATCTACTATCAGATGCAATAGCTCGTCATCTAAGAAAAAGTCTTCAATAGTCCGATTGTTCATTATTCACCATCTCGACATTTAATTTTAAATTACCAGTGAATGGGGGTTGACAGGCGCGAAATCTTGTCACGTCAAGCGAACATGTACATCCGACGTAAATTACTGGCTCAAAATCATTCATGTGTATTTCCATCAATACCTCGCTTGCTCCAATAATGTCATTTTTCTCAAATTATTCAAAATCACTATTAGCATCACTATCAGACGCGAATATTTGTTGCAAGAAATCACCTTCGTATTCAGCGTCGGCCATTTTAGTTTTGGACTAGTAGCACGTGTTTAGAAGCGAGCATTTGTAAAATTACATCGTTAATAATATAGTAAAGTACTGCAGTATGCTTGTTCCGGGCCTTTTTAAACCAATCAAATATAGTTTTACAGGCATTTATGGCAAGATGAAGTTATAGGATGCTATCACTGTTGCTCACCTCGAAAATGGCTAGAGTCGCGACACGCACTACGGGCCCACATACAACAGCGCGGCTGGAGTCGCGATACGCACTTTAAGGGTTAACCCTTAAAGTGCTGAATTGTTTCAGGAGAGAAAAGAAGAAAACTCCAGTCTTTAAATTACATGTATTTCATTAAATATACACAATTGATAGACAAACCCTATATGAAAAATGATGGCGCGTGTCTATACTTTAAGATTGGCATCAAGACACATGTGTAGGTTTAACATATTTGCAGGTACAGGTGTAAATACAGGTAAAATGACAAGCTAAAATTGTATTTCATCAGTAATTTTGTTTGTTTTTTATGGAAAAGTTCAATATATCTAAGAAATGTTATATTCTTTAGTAGTCCAACCATGCATATGTTATGTCTGTCATAATGTTATATATAAATTGTGAAAATCACAGGTAAAGGAAGGGTGACAGTTTTGCAAAAATCCACTCCATGAATCTCACAGGTAAGTTTAAACCCTCCAGTCAGCAATTAATGTTCATGAAAAACTATCACCTATTATTTATTATAATATCATCAAACCGAGGTCCATATCTGGTGATTAAACCTCAGCAAAGTCTTTATTTTTGTTCAAACATTGGGTTAATTTTGTGTGAAGAGTCACCTTAATTGTTCTCATTGTCTGACAGGTGTAAATTGATTGGAATAGCTTGAAATATATCCCATCCTTACTTTTTCTCCTGAAGTATGCGGTTGATATCGCATCATCAATAGCCCATTAGGAATCGGGAACAGACATATGTACCAAACCCATTGTTTTAATCGATGCGAAAACGTTTTAGATGCTCAGGTGTGACAGGCCGCCATTTCTTCACGCGACATTTTTTCCTTCAAGTCTGGCCCATGAACTCTCTGATCTGCATTACGATTTGTTTGATCTACTATCAGATGCAATAGCTCGTCATCTAAGAAAAAGTCTTCAATAGTCCGATTGTTCATTATTCACCATCTCGACATTTAATTTTGAATTACCAGTGAATGGGGGTTGACAGGCGCAAAATCTTGTCACGTCAAGCGAGCATGTACATCCGACGTAAATTACTGGCTTAAAATCATTCATGTGTATTTCCATCAATACCTCGCTTGCTCCAATAATGTCATCTTTCTCAAATTATTCAAAATCACTATTAGCATCACTATCAGACGCGAATATTTGTTGCAAGAAATCACCTTCGTATTCAGCGTCGGCCATTATAGTTTTGGACTAGTAGCACGTGTTTAGAAGCGAGCATTTGTAAAATTACATCGTTAATAATATAGTAAAGTACTGCAGTATGCTTGTTCCGGGCCTTTTTTTAAACCAATCAAATATAGTTTTACAGGCATTTATGGCAAGATGAAGTTATAGGATGCTATCACTGTTGCTCACCTCGAAAATGGCTAGAGTCGCGACACGCACTACGGACCCACATACAACAGCGCGGCTGGAGTCGCGATACGCACTTTAAGGGTTAATAGCTTTTCCCCAGCTATTGTATTTCGTGAACACCTCCATGCCCAATAGCGAAAAATCACATTACACAATTAGCAAAATGTCTATTTTTCTCCTTTCTTAAAGACGGCACAATTATCCTTCCAGTTGTTACCTTCTTTTTCTTGGAGAAAATTCTGAATATTTCACTTTCCTTTTTAACATGATTAGAAGCTGAATATTACAAAGACGAGATATATCGACAACAGTAACTATCTGCGAAATCCAATTAGGTGGATAATGGACATTTGTTCAACACAAGATATGCTATACAAGGCAGCCAGTATAAATGGTGGAGGAAGAACCTGGAAGCACCACAGACCCAAAAGAAGCCACTGGCAAGCTTTCTCACATACCCATATTGGCAGAAACCATGCAGACAGGTGAGATGGCAATGATTCATAACAGGAAGTGCTTGAAACCACTCTGGTCCCTAATTTGAAGTGTTCTTGGTGCTAGAAATGCACAATGACAATTGCCATGAAACTGCTCAGTCCAAATGCAAATTAATTTTGTTTATGCACAAACATTACTCCCAATAATATTTTTTGTGCGACTTCAAATATTCAGGGTAGTAAAAACACAAATATCGCACTGATGAGAGAAATTGAAAATTAAAGAGATGATAATAATAAAAGGATGCTAGACAATGATGGAATTTTAAATGAAGAACATTAATGACAGTTGTACAAGTTGATTATTAAATCTCACTTTGTACTTGATTAAAATAGTTGCAAATGCCAGAGGGGCTCATACAATAATTAGAACTTCAGGATACGACATCTATCTATCTTCCTTAAATAAACTTAATTATTTTTCTTAAAGTCCAGAATTGTATGTACTATTGGAAATTAATACAATCTTGGAAATCAGGTGCTTGGAAAATTACGATCCTGATGCTTCAGTCACTTACAGTGTATGATCTTTTATGTGAATATTTATGGTTTGACCAATTTCAAATTCGCATTTCGAGGCAATATGGCTGGGTTGGATATTTTTCAAAACAAACAAGGGCATCACAATATCCCCTTCCAAAGCATGGACAAAAATATGGCACAATAAAGGTACTCTATATGCCAAGTCAGATACTTAGTAATCAAATATCTCATCATATTTCTCAAAGAGATTCCCATTACAAATTGCATCATGTTGTGGAACAAGAGTACCTTATCTCTTACACAAATTTTATCATTGAGAGTTCTCTCTTTTATATAATAAACAATAATGGTGATTTTAGATACCTGAATTTTGATACTACAATTTATTGTCAAACATTTTTAAAGCGAAAACATGCATAATCTCATGCAATATTATTAATTTACAAAATTTAGTGGCTTAATGTTCATCAGCTTATATTCCTTTTCTAGGAATACAGGAAATCCACAGTGGATGCAAGATGGATTAGACAGAAAATGCATGGGATCCAAATATTTTCTTCATTCCTTACTTTCCATCCAAACAACTTGCCCTCCCCTTCAAAAACAGAAAGAATGTTAAACTTTCAAAATGCATAGCTGCCAACCCCCGAGTGCAAAAATACTGATTACTTGTGACAAAAATACTGATTTTCAGGAACAAATACTGATTTTTAAATTTCAATGCATATGTATCTATTTACAATATATATATAACCATCAGTAAAGTTGGACAGTGCCTAACATAATTATTTAATGTCAAAGATGCACATGTTGCACATTTGTACCTTCTGGAGTTGCACGCATTCCATATAGGTGACCATTCAAAAGGTGCAAGAGTGCAACACACTTAAACACAAGCTATTTATAGGAGCCTTTTCCACACATTATTTTAAATCATTGATTCGAATGTACCAATTTTCATTTTATTATCTCAATTCTGTAATTTTCGTATTGAAATGTTTTCGTTCAAGCATAAAAATTATCTTTTGCCATTTTAATGTCTGAAAAACTTGTGCAAAATAAATCACCAACAACACTAGTAACTGAAAAAGAAAGGTTTATTTCTTAAAAAAAATTAAAAATAAAATTTTGATCGATGTACATTAAGGTTCTATCTCTCATTTATCTACGTCGTTAAGTTCAGGCTGAGTTGTGTGTGATGAAGCAGGAAGCTGATGTTTATTAATAAACTTTTTCGTGCTCTTGCATTGCATGGGCGCCTCCGTGCCCAATAGCGAAATCACGTTACACAATTCACAAAACGTCAGTTTTTCTCCTGTACTATATGGTTTCACAAATCTATACAAGACGGCACAAATATCCTTCCCGTTGTCTCCTATTTCTTCTGGAGAAAATTTTGAATATTCTGCCTTCCAATTTATCATGATTAGAAGCTGAATATTACTTAGACTAGATACAGCAACAGCAGTAACTATTGCGAAATCCAATATGGCGGATAACGACAGGCCTGGTAGCCTCGATTTCGAATGAACCAATGGTATTGTAGAACTTTATTTGTATATACATGTGATATATTCTGCCAAAATAGAACCGGGAGCACATTCTAAACTGACAATTCCAAAGAAATATTATTATTATTTTTTAAATTAAAAAACGTATTATTTTTTTAATTAAAAAACGTAAAAAAAACGGGACAAATACGGAAAAAACGGGACAGTTGGCAGCTATGAAAATGAACAGATCAGAGACTGGCAAGCTTTAGCACATACCTATGAGCCAAAACATGAAATCAAACACACAGATGCAAATATTAAATAAATGCTAATGTATGCATCAATATGACGTAATTATCAGAGACAAAATCATTTTACAGTCTATGGTAGTAGACTTTAACATGAAATGAACAAACTTTCATGTCTTGCAGATGGTTGGAATGCCACTTGTTTAATATTCATTCAAGACTTTTACTTCAGGGTTTGAATTGTGGTGTTCGTTTTCGTCAGCCATGACGTCAAGAGTAGCAAATAAAATCATCATCAGCAAAGTCTCAAACAAGAAAACCCAAAAATGCATTTAACTTTCTGCCAACTTGTATATGCAACCCAAAAATTATGTTTGTAACCCACCAAACACACACACAAGTGGCTAATAATTTAATTCTGACTGGCTCATCATGCATTTCTGTCCAAAGATTGGGAAACGTGCGAGACTCTTACATTTTTCAAATTATAGCTTTTTATTGGATGAAATTACAAACATGTGCTCCTTTGTCAAATATTTAACCAATGAAAATAGTCCTTACATAAAATAAGCAAAATGAAAATGAGGTCAACAGTAAAACGAAATGGCAACATTCACGTATTCTGACGACGAAAGTTTTAAAGGATTCCAAAGTGACGACATTGTAAATGCCATTTATTTTAATCACATCCAAGATGAAGATGCACTGGAAAACAAAAATTGGAGATAATGCTGATCCCAAGTGGCTGCTTACATTGGTTGCACAAAGGAGGTATTTCTTGGAATACGTCTTTTTAAGTAATGCGAATTCAAGTTAAATTGTTAAGACAAAGATAGATTTAGACAGGATCATACAAAAAGTAATATACATTACAAGAAGAGATAGTGTAATGTATACTTCTTTTTAATGATTATTTATGAACATGTGAATATAAACATCAATTCCTGTGTATGTACTTGTTGGTGGGAACGAGTGGCATAAATCATTGCCAAGTACTTTAAATTTTGCTTTTCATTAAAGTAAATATTTTGCATCGGACAAGATTGATACAAAAAATAATAAAGCATGTTCACAACGCAAGAAGCGCTTACTCTGGAAGTCATCATCATGCTCTGGGTTTCAGCCTACAAACAGCAGCTTGAAGGCAGACTGCTTATAAGGCTTGGTAGGAATGGCGTACATAGAAGGTAAACAGTTAAAGCACAAATAATTTTTTTACCAAGTACTTTGGTATATCTCATTTTTTTTGTTCAACAATATTCCTTAATGGCATTTAGAAACATCATTAATAATGACATTTATTGACCAGACAAAACTTATTTTTGTTTCGTTATTTTCTCCATATGACACAGAAGTCTGGTTTCATTTAAAGTTGTATCAAATTAAGAATAAATCATTTATGTCAGCGAACTGTCCTGCAGATGGTTTGAATTCTCTATATAAGACTTCTGCTTCAGATTTTGAATTGTGGTGTTCGTTTTCGTCAGCCATGACGTCAAGAGTAGCAAATAAAATCATCATCAGCAAAGCCTTAAAAAACCGAGGAAAATATTTCTTGTAATGAATGAAATTTTACAATCTTAGATGTCGATATTTTTTTTAGGTAATTTTAATCAGAGAAAATACTAAATTTGAAGTAAATCTCCATTTCAAGGCAAAATGAAACTTGCACTTTTAACTTTCCATCATAGCAGCCAATTTTTCTTTCAAGTACAGTGAAACATCGTAATAACGCGATAATCGGGGTGCACAAAATTGGAGCCCAATAATGAGGTATTTAACAGTATTTGACTTTTTACAAGAACATATACATTGTAACGTGCATTCTAGTCCAATGTAAAAAAAAAATAAACATGAGGCTACTTTCAGATAATTAACTCATTCGGCCCCGATACCGCCTTTACGCGTAATCCAGTTTCTGTATTCAACAGCAGATACCGCCTTTTTGTGAAGTTTTTCGCTCCAGAGTCCAAATGTATGGTCGAGAGAAAGTCTCCGATTGGTTACAAATTGGGCTTTTCCTAGCATCAGACCCACTTGTAGCCAATCAGAAATGAATTTACGTTCATTTGGGCAAACTTTAAATGTTCAGAAACCAAGGATTACTACTTGGGATCCGTTTCAATACACGATTTTTTCTTAAAAATTTTAAAATGATGACGGAAGCATGAGTGGTTTTTGATGGCGGTGAGGGCGAGAATGAGGAGTTTCTCGGGGTTGATCTAAAAAATACTGAGTAATTAGAGGAGAGATGTTCGAAAGTTGGATAATTTGTGAACATTGAAGATTCTTGTGATTGAATAGTCAGAAAAAGCAGATGCTGATAGTGAAAGTAATTAGAGGAGAGATGTTCGACAGTTGGATAATTTGTGAACATTGAAGATTCTTGTGATTGAATAGTCAGAAAAAGCAGATGCTGATAGTGAAAATTAAAGAGTTTCTGCCGATCAATGATTTTTGTGGAATGAATCCTGGACCTACAACATACAATGACAAATAGACAAGGAAAAATGAGAAATCTATCTTTTTTCACTTATTATTATTTCTGGGGAAACTGTACAAGGACATGACATCGCAAACGAAACCAATCCATATGCCTAAAAATGCATATTGGTATCACCAAACAAACATAAAACGTAGTATCCAACCTGCAAAATGTGTTTATTGAACAAAGTTCTATTTATACCAAAAACTGGATGTGAACATTGCCAAGTAATGTATGTACAAATTGTTTCAAACCATATCACATATTAAATTTTCCTGGTTTATTTTAATGGAATTAAGTGCTGATGATGTGATATTCCTAACAATGTTGCACATAAAATGTATAAATAAATTGTGAAAAACTTTGAAAAATAGAAAGAAAAATACATCACTGTATAGACAAATTTGGATTAATTGGTGACATTTTCATAGATTAATATTGGATACAAGAAGAGAAAGTAAATGTGAAGGCATGTGCATGATTTCTACAAAATTTTCCAAACAGGTAAAATACTTCGAGGTGCAAGCAGCTAGGCACAGCTTAGTGTGGCTGGGGCACAGTAACAGTGTTACTGTTAAGTTTCTTGGGGCTAAAAGAGTTAAATGGAATGCATTATTACGATGTATTTTTAAAAAAATGGACAGGTAATATATTTATAGGTTATTACTTTGTATTAAATAGTTTTAGTAATTTGTATTTATTTGTACAGTAATACCCACTTGATGCTATATCATGAATAGTGCATTGATGCAGTTCATCTATAATGCTTGGAATTCTTTTGAAAACTATCCTGTTGCTTAGCTGTGTATGTAGTTAAAGAAGCAGATGTCAACTCTGGCTTTACTAACAGATCAATAATAAGTGACATTTCCAATGCCCCTCCCCCACCCCCAATAACACTTCAAGAACCTGGTGAAAAGTGTTTAAATATGTACACGAACTCTTCCTCAAAATGATAATAAACGTTTTACACATTATTTCTGATTTTTGTTGAGAGAAAAAATTCTCCTTGTCATAAGAAAAATGTGTGTACATGAACAGGAACCAGGCCATGATCACATAATTAAATTCATATCCGATCGCATCCACAAAATGCACACTGTCAGGGAACTGTTTGTCAACACTATTTCTCAGTGAGAGAGTTCAATTCTCATCATGCAGCGTGAAAATACTTTAAAATTCAAACACTGCCTTTTAGGTAAACAAGATTTTTGATCCAAGCACACAACTGTTTTTTTTTTTCGCAAGCCAATGTTTGTCCGACTTCAAGCTGAAATCCAAATGTACAAAGAAGCAGAGGACTAACTTGAAAACTCAAACATTGCCTTTTATGTAAATAATATCTTTGATCCAACCTGAAATCTAAACGTTCAATAGCACCGAGGATTCCTGCAGCAAAACATACTTGTGAACCTGGGAAGGCACTTAAAATGTGGAAGCATCACTTGTACATGCACAAATTGATCAGTCATTAATTTTAAATGTTTTCAGCTTTAGTTTAACCCATACCAAATCTTGTCAAAGCCTGCTGAGTGAGGATTGTAAAAATGGGCATATCAAGTCAGAATCATCGTGATGAATTTCAATTTTATTTAATAAAAGTGGTATAAAAGCAGAAACTGGGTACAAAAGTTCAATATATATATATATATATATATATATATATATATGTATATATATATTACATGAAGAATTAAAAGCAACTAGGAAAAATGTACATTTATTTTTGCTAATAGCCTGGATTTGCAGCTGGTACCACAATAAAATCAAAAAACGTACTTAGAATTTATTTTATGTACAACATTAACATCCCATAGTCTATATCAGAGTCCACAAATATTGGAATCAGCATAGGAAATAAAGATTCAAAACTAACAAGGGGTAGAAAATACATGCCATACGACCAGAGAAGAAGCTTTCACTGTGAAAACAGCTATTGTCGAGTAGTTTTGAACAGAAAATTTGACTAAAATTTCTGCTTCATCAGTTAGAAGCGAAAGACATTTTGGTAGTCCTCACAAAATATCAGCTGAACTATGCTGTCATCATCAGAAGCAGAAAATGGAATGCTAATGGCAAATATGTTTTGGGAAATATTTTCATCTATTATTTTACTCGTTTTACAAATGTATAATTAGTGCAAAAATGATGTTTACAAGTGAGAATTCTTCTCTTTTATCATGGAGTTAACATTCAAAATTATAGCTCACTAATATCAATTAAACCCACGGTTTGATTTTTCAAATAGAAACAAAAGGTAAGCAGATACTGAACATGCTAAGTACTGCACCTCCAGCCTTCCATTTGCTACCTCGTGTGCGAGGGCACATCACCTCCAGCCTTCCATTTGCTACCTCGTGTGTGAGGGCACATCACCTCCAGCCTTCCATTTGCTACCTCGTGTGTGAGGGCACATCACTGTATCAGAACCAATATCAACAGAACAGGACCACTTCACACTTGAGCCAAATCAAGATGCAACACATGTAGAAATGTGATAGGTAAACCCATTTTAATAATTAAAATAAACTGCAGTACATAACCACAAAATGCAGTTGTGTTATTTACTTGTTAGGCAATTGAATTTGAGTATACAGAAAAACCTTGAGCGAACTCTGGTATGAGCAATCGCCCGTCATATTTGATCACAATCATATTGCACTGATAGATTTTATTATAGAAACGCTCTGCTATAAGCGACCAACTTCTGAACACAGAAGTGCGTGCAATATTTATTGAATAAAGGATATAATACATTAGGGCTCGAAATTAGCAGTAGTCTGCTAGCCCGAGGATAGTTGATTTCCTGTCGGGCTAGTAACTAACAAAATGTCATAAGTCTGATGGGCTAGTATGTTTTATCAACAGTCAGCGTTTGTTTACTCAGCATCCTAATAAAGACGTTACTTCAGCATATATTCGGTAGAATCGACACGGTGACCGTTTTTCTATTACAAGAAGCCATCTGATTTTGTGCATTTCGCTAAACAGCGCCAATCACTGTCCTGTCATTAACAAACAACGCAAGTTTGGTAATTTATATCCTAATTAATCTGACAGTGAATTAAATGAAAAATGTCACTTTCTTCACGCGACCACATTAACAAACTACAAAACTAGAACACATGGTATCAACTATTCAAATAAATTAGTTTGCACGCTCGCGTGTTTGTTTCATTTTTTTTATAATAGCTTGTTTCCTTTTTTTATAGCTTGTTAGCCAAACGTGCTAACAGTTACAAACGGGAAACTGCATAATTTACGTTTGCATCGATATAATTAAAAGAATGAAATGAAATCAATTTATTATGATCACATTGCTGACATGTCATTTCCATACAACTACTTTTCATATGTCAATAAAACTTCTTTTTATAAAAACAAAATTTTTCCAATACAAGACTGAACAAATAATTGAGCACACGTGGAGATATCCAAGAAGAATGCCGTACATTTGTTAGGAATTAAAATCTCTCAGCATAGGCATCTAAGATTTGAAAAATTTCCACTTATTATTAATAACAACAATACACCGAGGTCTGATTAATTTGGAGCACCTATTAAACTTGCGCTATTAATGATGAGACCATAACTGGCGCTGTTGAATGCAACGTGCAGTCAGATATCTTTGTTTGATGGGATCACACATTTTCCAAGGTGAAACTAACATTATCTTTTGATGTTAATATTTTATAACAGTGTTTACAATAGCCACTGCTTTGATCCTGCAGAAGGCAAGAGTATTAGGGAGAGAATATTTACTTGGGGGGGAGGGCACGTTTTTTTTTTTTTTGCGAAGTGTCTTGCTCGGACTTTTTTTATATATAAAAGGACACTGCCATTCCTTTTCTTACTTTAAATAATTCGCGTCAGCTATACTGTAACGTCTCGTATTTCAAAAAGAGGCACATATCCTGCTATACAAGACAGGCAAAATGTGGCGTTTTAAATAAGGTGTTCAGCCGCCGGAAAAAGCAAAAGTTGAATGAAAATGAAATAAAAGAGGGATAATTCTTATGATAGGGAAAAGCGTAATCAGACGTTTCAGAAGACATGGACAAAAGACAGGGAATGGCTGAATTATGACGAGAACAAGAATGTTGTGCAGTGTAACTGGTGTATGGAATTTGCAAAAACAGAGAAAACATCATCTACTCTTTATAATCTTCCATACAAATGAAATTCCAACAAATGATCAGTCACCAGCAATAAGTTTGTGGGATGTTTCAAAGAGACAGGTAAGAAGACCAGAACAAACCCCATATGGACCCAGAGCGCAGGTGGAGGTCGAAAATGACATTTGGATCCCTTCCTGGAATTGGATCCAGATTATCTTGAGAGACAAGAAATGTTAACCGACTGATTGATGATCTGAAGTAGGATTTATACTTCTGTACCTCTGCATGTCATATGATAATGCTATTTATGAAAGAGCATTGTTGTTAATCTCAATACATGTGTGTGACATAGTTTTGTGGACAGGACTAGTAAATGTTCGGCAGTACTAGTAAATTTCTCAGGACACTAGTCCTTCTGGCTACCAAGAAATTTGTGTTAAATTCAAGCCCTGTACATGTACAGTGAGTATGGATATTTTTTCTTTTTCAACAATGATAATGTTTGAACCTGGAATCCAGCCCATTTTCACACCTTTATGTGACCACTTTTGGTTGGCAAAAGGGGCAGTCTCTCCAAACATGTTTTACTTTTCACAAAGACAACCCAATGTAGCCAGTTCTGATATGTGAATCTGCACCCATGAGATCAATCTTCAAGCATATTAACCAGTATAGATCATGCCTTCATTATTAGTTAACTCTTTCTGGAACAGTAGCTCAAACTCTTAAACAAAATCAATTACAAGGACAGAATACTTGTAGCCATGTGATATCAGTTAGAGCTAATATCTTGTCAACAAAGTTAATCTGAGTAGGTAAGGATGATCATCATTTATCACATGGTATTTACTAACTCGTATAAAACTCTCAAAAAAATAAACTTTTAAAACAGATCAGACAACAAGGTGGTGTTGGTGTTTTAGGGGTTAATGCCATTTTTCAGCACACGATATACATGACGACCAGTATTATTGGTGGAGGAAGAACCCGGGAAAACCCCCGGAAAGAACCACAGAACCACAAGAAGCTACTGGCAAGCTTTCTCACACAACTACATTAGCCGAATCAAGGTAATTTGTTGAGTACATTTTAGCTACAGGAACAAATGTATGATGGCAGATAAATGTTTTCCGAAGTTATAATGGTTAGGAATAACCGGAGAAAGAAAGGAGTATAGTAGAGCTGTACGCTTGGTCTCAAAAACTTAATTATCAAGCAAAACATGATATTCTCATATGTGAACGTATTTGTTACAAATAAATTTATACAGATAAAATGGTTGAAAACTGAATAATTAGTTATTTTGCGATAATTTTACAAACTTAATTCAGAACATTCCGTTTTCCCGTTATATGTTACGAAAAAGACATAAATGTGCACAATGAAAGATGCATCTTTACCAAAAATTCTTGTAATTTAAATTTCATTTAATTTGATAATGAATATTCAAAATACCACAAACATTTTAGGTTGTCAAATTAATAACATTCTAATTATAAGTTTCCGATTCAAAATATTAGCGCGAAAGTTTACAACGTGTATGCCTTTTTAGTCAATCCAAACATATAAGGTATGTATCAGAGACATACGACAAGAGACTGTTCATTAAATATGTAATCGCTTTCATTCAGTTTTCCCTTTTGATCATACAAATATGGCATGAAATTATTACATATCTGCATGTACGTATGTGTATGTTTGCATGCATGAGTGTGTGTAGATATATATGTGCCTTCAAGCTGGTGAGTCTTATGTATACGGGCTGATGTATTTTGCTTTGTTTCACTTTATCACTTTCAGGCAATTATTTTCTTTTTCATTTGAGAGAGAGAGAGAGAGAGAGAGAGAGAGAGAGAGAGAGAGAGAGAAAGAGAGAGAGTCGCAAAATTTTTAATGGGCATGTATGTGTTCAACACCGATTATTTCTGTAATGTAATTTTTTTCGAATTTGGTTCTACATACATTTAAAAGGAAGTTATTCACTTCAATATAACCTAAATACAACTAACTTGTATTCTTTTCAAAGGTCAATATTTACAGGCGCCAAATACACAGGTCAAAATCTATGTTAAAGTATATTTTTGACGATGTCGACCTAAAGGTGTGATACAATACAATCCGATTGAAGTCAACTTCGTGGTCCGTAGATCCTTCCGCACATTCATAGAAGGTTGTTGATGGCAATTTCCTTATTGGCATACATCCTCCAAATCTTAAAATGTTTTCCGTGCATGGTACGGATCTGTTTAGTTTGGTGTCTTGTTAGTTTGCCTTCCAATACCATCTTTACTTGAGATGGCATCATCTCAGCTTCGTTATATAGTAAAGTAATCATGAGGTAAAACTGCAGATTGCTTTTGCGTGCTTTTGGATTTAAACGACTATGCCACCCCTCCACGTCATTGTTTGTCCGTACACTTTTGCCAAAAACACTCCACGTGGATACCGGCCAAATTGTGCTAGATATCTACCTGTCAAAAATATAAGTCATACATTGACTTAAATTGAGAATGTTGTTGTGCAAATTCACTAATGTGCAAATTCACTAATGAGGCAAAAATCAATGTCGCTGACACGTTATCATAACACTATAAGTAACAACAGGAAAATGTTTTCAGATGATAAGGCGCAGGGCTTTTGCGCATGCCCAAAAATATAGTATTCTGAAATTTAACGTTTTAAACTTGAGACGCAAGAGAAAGACAAAAAATACAAAATTTGAGCGACTAAGTAACAAACTATGACTGTTGCCAGAACCTAAGGAATCAAGTGAAAGCAAAAAAGAGCCAATGCAGGTGTACACATTTATATATGATCCCAGGAAGACGGAATCTTGTCAGACGAAAATTTGTATGCAATGCAGTTTAGATCTGAAACAAAGGCATTAAAGCAGTCACGTTCTCTAAAATGACGCCATATTCTATATTAGATTACTTATGGGTTGAATATTCAAAATGTCTGATGTGCAATATACACGCTACCTAAAAAGTACACGTGAGCGGACTAGTTTTCATCCACTAAAAATATTGTTTTCTATATGTGAGACTGTATATAAGTTCAGGCCATTTTAATTGCACACAAAAGTGTAAATTTAAGTTGTTTGAACTTTAAAATATATCCGTGTTTTACACTATGACACATACGTTACCATTCTACGTTACAAAACATTTTTAAAAATACGTTCTTTTTCTTTTTAAGTTTCGTGAAAGCACTTAATTAAGTATAAAAATGTTATTTATTTCATCTTCTTATAAAATATAAAATAAGTCAAAATGAATATATCAGAAATGATCATGTGAATAATGATGTTCTGCTGTCACATACAGGATAAATAACTACAATCAAGAATGTATGTGTTTAATATGGTTTAGCAAACATATATGTAATAATTTCATGCCATATGTTCATGATCAAAAGGGATTTAATGAACAGTTTTCAACCATTTTATCTGTATAAATTTATTTGTAACAAATACGTTCAAATACGAGAATATCTCATGTTTTGCTTGATAATTAAGTTTTGGAGACCAAGCGTACAGCTCTACTATACTCCTTTCTTTCTCCAGTTTTTCCTAACAATTGTAACTTCCGAAAAACATTTATCTTGTTCAAAAATGTTCCAAATTTTATTATAAAACATATTATATAAGAATTGTCAAAATATATGTTACAAATAAATACTTGTCAGTTGTATTTTAAAATTGGGCCGAATTGTCTTTCGAGTTGGGCCGAATTGTCTTACGAGTTGGGCCGAATTGTCTTACGAGTTGGGCCGAATTGTCTTTGGTCCGAGTTGTCCCTAAGCCAGTAAAGACAATTACTTGACCACCTGAGCCCTATATCAAACTCTAAAAAAGTAAATGCAGTAAATGACCAAAATCCTCTTCAGACAGCACAGGCATTTGAGAAAGAACTATATAGAGCTGAAATTCACTGACCGGTTTTTAATCACTAAATACAGAGTATCAAGTGTTCTGCTTCAATTACTAATTTAAATACCAGAAACAAATGCAAAAACAATACAGAACAAAAATAAAATACAATATCAAAGTAAAATGATAATTAAAAATAGTCAAAAGAACCAACTGTTGACTAGATTGTGATTTCAGATCAACAGATACATATATCAGAATCATGCAATGATTAGAGAGCAAGATTTAAACTTGTGTATGACTGGTTATGTAATCGAGAGGGTGCTTAAAGCACAAAAATACTTCAGAAGTACCCCAAATCAAAAAAAAAATAAATTTATTATTACAGCTGAAGGTTTACAAAACATCTCTATATTATCCTGTGTAAGAAATATCCTAATGTCAGTTTAAAATAACCACGAGGTCAAGATTTTCCAAAAGGTGATCAAAGACCAATATTAACATGATGAATGGGGCAAGTTTTTGAACGTTTGCTGTGAATTAATTTTAAATAGTATTATCATAAGAAGAGTTCTAATTTGAAAAGTCTGCACATAAAATTTAAAAATATGCTTAAAACATCAAAGGTTAAGAGCATCACATCCTTTAATACGTGCGCAAGTCACAAAGTATTTCATACAAAGATGTTGGGTATGGGATGGCATTTGATTAAAGCATTAAAGGCATCCAAAGTACCTGGACGATATAAAAAGTAAACTCTTAAAGCTGATTGTTCATCCACCATTTATATATTATCATGTGTAAGAAATATGCAAACATGAACCTGCAATAACAAGGCAAGATTTTGCAAACAGTGAACAAGACCGATATTCAAAATGGTGGACAGTGCATGTTTGAATGCTTCCTGTGAATTTATCTTACAAGACAATGAAGAGTTCACTTTTCATGTAGCACCTCGAATTATGCAGAATAAGTTCTATTTTTTTAAAAGACAATTCGTAACATCTATTAAAATATTCGTCATTTGCTACTATAATGTACTGTATATATATATTATATAGTAAAAAGCACGTGGTCAGTTTTTACATTTTTATATTTTCAAGTTGCTTAATACCACTAAATAGTAATTGACGAACGTATAAGCTCTGCCGTTACCTCGTATAAATAAGTTACATATACCCATTAAATTCATTACCTGATTGCCGATTTTAAAATTATTTTCATCAGGACAGACCTGCCACACCAGCCATGATTTGGTCCTCTATGGAGTATTACAACACGTGGATCAATTCGCGCGTGCCGAGGTAAAAATTAGCTCGTGACACAGTTGTTTGGATTGGATATAATTTGGTCCCCTTAAAACTGTATTATATCGTTTCCGTATTAACTATAAACATATATCCTTTCGTTTAAATGTATATGTTCAACAGAAAACTAAAATGTATGCAATAATCTTTAAAAATATAGGAAATTAAGAACTTATTTTAATTGCAATTTTAAACTTCATAACTGCAGACGTGTCTAATACATCCAATCAAATTATCTGCCTCATATTAGTAACAAGTCCGGGATACATGCAGCAAATAATGTTGTTCTACATAAAATATATACAGACGTATCTGAACTTGCTTTGTGTTATGGCTAATTCCATTTAGATTTGTTTAGTTGACTTTTATGTAAAAAAAAATTTTTTATTGCGTTTATAAATTTATTTCCGGTTTTGCAATGACGCACGAGGGGGTTTTACGTGTCTTTCAGAAATGAGGCCTAGTGTAATGCAACGTTGACCAATCAAATTTCAACACACTAAAATATTGTCCAATAAAAAACAGCCACGACTGGTCCTAGTTCATCAGAAAAGCATAGGCAGTGATAGAAATTCGCAGACGTTGAGAAGTGTAAGCACGAAAGTAGAAGCAAGTTGACACTATATTAAATTGACACTAATTATTGGTGAATCTGTTCATATTACGGTTTATAGTTCAAGTATTTACTGAGCAGAAGCAAAGTGTGACATGAGTAAGTATCATATTTAATGTATTGTTTCTAAATTGCACGTTTTATTCCTCACCGGCTTTTTGACACGTTTAGTCTGCCATTTTCATTGTACATAATATTTATGTTTCTGATCTAGTCGATTACTTTTGATTTGATGTATGTGCGTATATTCAAATGTAAAGAATACTGTCTACTTTTCTGTAATATTTTAGTAAACAAGGTATTAAACTCTTAATTGACATCTATGAAGAAACCATATGGTTGGACATTATACATCATTGGCACTTCTCACTTTTCTGAAATTTATCTGATATATACTATACTGTACAGGTGTTCAAAACGAGATCTTGATATCACATGTGATGCATGTTAACACGTGTTACATGTGTCGTGGATCTTTAATAGGAAGAAAGTAACTTTGTTGCGTTTTAAATTTATAAATGGATGTTGAAATTTTCACCTCGGCCTCTTGTATAATTAACTTAAGCTATTTGTATGGCAGCTTCTAGAATCGATCTTACCGGTGGAAAAAAACAAAACAAAAAAAAAGCGAAACAACGTACATTCGTCACCCAGACAATTAATGAGTTTCACTCTGGATAAACATTTTTATTTTGTGGTTTCTTTAGTAAGAGTTTAAAAATGGCATATCTTTGGCAATGATCATTTTATATTCTAGTGTGTTGTGCACATGGCAAGTCTTAAGATCTAATATTGAAGGTAACAAATAATGCACTACAAATATTAATGTTGAGTATGGCCTGATCCAGATTGTATGAGGGGCCGATTTTGGTATGTGAGAAAACTTGCCAGTAGCTTCTAGTGGGCCGGTGGTTCTTTCAAGAGTTTTCTGGGATCTTCCTCCATCATTAATACTGGCCGCCTTGTATAGCCTATATTGTGCTGAAAAATATAGTTAAACCATGAAAACAACAAAACAAACCAGATTGTGTGACCAGTTGCCATTTATCCATTGGACTGCAGTCATTGATATTTTTTATGTTGGTGGCTCTGTTGAAGCAGAATTCTGAACTGTTAAAAAAGTTAAATTATCCATTTTTCTTACTAATCGGCGACTGCCTGAAACTTGATTTACACATGAATAATAATTCAAATTGCGTCCAAGAAAAACTTGTTTTTGACTGGCTGAAATTTTTACATTAAGTCCTCAAGATTATACCCTCATCACAAAATATACTTGTATCATCAAATCAGTCTCACCATTTCTTTTCTATTTCAGCAATGAAGTACACTTTACTTTTCTGTGTGGTTCTTGTAACCGCCACATCCTGGGTACGAGCAGCATCTGATGATGATGAAGATAGTGGATCAAAGAAAAAAGACAGCGTAGGCACAGTCATTGGTATTGACTTGGGGACCACATATTCATGGTATGAACAGGGATAACCATTGAAGATTATTTATGTACACAACATAGACAATAAGTGTTTAATTATATTTTATTTAGGAAAACTGAGATATATAAATTGAGCATTTTGGTTTTCTCTGCTTCAAGGGTTGCATTGCATCTAATACTTTAACAGTGCGTATTTATTGCAGAAATTTATGATCCATAATAAGGTCAGCATAGCCAGGGATAAATGCTGATGGTTCGAGTTAAAGCATTCCAGATGTTTTGTTTAGTTTGTTCAGTTATGATCAACTGCAAGATTTTATCTTTTGATATTATTTATTTATATATCCCAAAGACCAGTGTAATTGGCAGAAGGGTGATATAGTCTATTCAATGATTTTCCTGATATCAGAAGTTGGTGCATTTTTATTTTTAAGATTTGATTTATTATATTCGTTGTTTTTGTGAAATTTAACAGCAAGCAAAACAGTAAATGGTATAATTTGGAATGTAACTGCAGTAGATGACAGACATGCCGATCACAAGAAAGATGTGCATTATTGCAGTACGTTTCTTTCCTCCACCAATACTTGGGCCATAGTAATTCATGCTTAGTTTGTTTTAGATGAAAGTGTATACAAAGTATAATTGAAATTAAGATCTGGTTTTTATTCCTATACATTGGATATATGCGTACAACATTAAAATATTTTTAAAAAAAAGTGGCATGGCAGGATGAGCACTTTATAGGCATTTTTTATTTCTGGATTTTTATTGTTGCATAATTTTAATTTACAGTGTTGGAGTATTTAAAAATGGAAGAGTTGAAATCATTGCCAATGATCAGGGTAACCGCATCACACCTTCATACGTAGCATTCACTTCTGAGGGTGAACGACTTATTGGAGATGCTGCAAAGAACCAGCTAACAAGCAACCCAGAAAACACTGTCTTTGATGTAAAACGTCTGATTGGTCGTACCTGGGATGACAAATCAGTCCAGAGTGATATCAAGTTTTACCCATTTAAGGTCATTAACAAAAATAACAAACCCCACGTTGAGGTTTTAGTTGGGCAAACTACAAAAGTCTTTGCCCCTGAGGAGCTCTCGGCCATGGTTCTTGGAAAAATGAAAGAGATTGCTGAAGCTTTCCTTGGAAAAGAGATCAAAAACGCAGTAGTGACAGTTCCTGCCTACTTCAATGATGCTCAGCGCCAGGCCACTAAAGATGCTGGAGTAATTGCAGGCCTTAATGTCATGAGGATCATTAATGAACCGTAAGTATTTTCTTAAAGACCATGTATATTTCTGACAATTTAGATTTTAGGTACCTGCCTGGCAATGGTGACTGATAATGGAAAATGTTTAAGATAGAAATTTTCTTTTGCATCACAACCATAGTAGGCAAGTATACATGGCAACCCCACCATTTGTCTTTGTATAAAACAAGTGTGTTCAGTCTGAATTTAGTTCATACATTCTAGCAGCTGTGGATAAGATGAACAATTCAGTTTTACTATATCTGAATTTGCCAGAACAGCAGTAGATTTATAGGGGTTGTGCATGCTTGGATGTTGCTTTAAAAATGTTTTCTTTAAACACTGTCTGGGAGCACACGTCCAGTACAATATCAGCATTTTAGCATGCCTCTTTACACATGTAAAGCATTGCATTGAATGAATGCACAATCTACCATGGAACAGATGCAAAATTTCTTCTAATGTTTTGCCTAATAAACCCCCTGCCCATCCATCTTCAGGGTTGTCAAAGTTGGATTATAGATAACTTGTATAAAGCAAGAGGCATTTCCATGATTGTATATGAATCTGTTGAATTTGATACTAACCATTTTTTTTTTTTTTAATGCAGTACTGCTGCTGCTATTGCATATGGTTTGGACAAAAAGGAAGGTGAGAAGAACATCCTAGTCTTTGATCTTGGCGGTGGTACATTTGACGTTTCCCTTCTTACAATTGATGATGGTGTTTTTGAGGTAGTTTCAACAAATGGTGACACTCATCTTGGTGGTGAAGATTTTGATCAGCGTGTAATGGAGCACTTCATTAAGCTGTACAAGAAGAAGACTGGAAAGGACATCAGGAAAGACAACCGTGCTGTCCAGAAACTTCGACGTGAAGTTGAAAAAGCCAAGAGAGCCCTCTCATCCCAACACCAGGCTAGAGTGGAAATTGAATCTCTATTTGATGGCGAAGACTTCTCTGAGACTCTTACCAGGGCCAAATTTGAAGAACTCAATGCGGTAAGATGCAAAAGAACAAACCAAAAAAAACAGAGATGTGAATTGCATGTTTTAGGACCAGAATTTTTCATTTTAAATTCTTGTAAGCCAAAAAAAAAACCTTGATAATTGTTATCAAAACCCAGATGACTGCATAATCAATGATTGACATGAGCAATCAGAACACATGAATTTCTAAAATAAAATATGCTGTTAAGAGTTGCAAATTTATTTTTCTTTATCCAAATCCTTTGTTGCATTCTCTTGGAAAAAACAAATTATAAAGATTCTTCTGTCAAATTCCTTTTGACTATAAAATTTGGATTCATTTTTACTTGTAAGATTCAGTATTTTGATGTGACGAATGGTTCATATTTTAGGAATAATTTCGAAGTACATTTATCCAATATTCATGGCAACAAAAATCTGGGACTGAAGAAAAAGTAGCATTCATTCTAAAGTATTTAAATCTTTCAATACAGTAAGATTATTCCCTGAATTGACAGTTTTGTAATCTTATCCCTTCTAAATTATAGGACTTGTTCCGTTCCACACTGAAGCCACTACAGCGTGTATTGGAGGATGCTGACTTGAAGAAGGAGGAAGTTGCAGAGGTTGTGCTAGTTGGTGGATCAACCAGGATTCCTAAAGTTCAACAACTTGTCAAAGATTTCTTTAATGGCAAGGTGGGTGGCATAGATAAATTAAATAGGGCATCTACACAAAACACAAAATAGCAAGTTCTTGTTAATAGAATATAATCCTTGAGAATGAAGTTTATCTGCTGGTCTTTGATTATCAGTTGAAACTGTAGCACATAGATTATCTTGCAAGTAAAGTGTAGATTTTATTCCTAAAAACTAAATTGCAACATGACTTGATAAGGAATATATTTAACCAGTGATTCCCACAAAAACGTATGCAGGCATTGATTAAAAGTAGAACTCTTTAGCCTCAAGTTATATATGTTGTTGACAGCAAAAGTGCTGAATACAATCAGTGTCCTCCATTTTGCACATTAATAATTTATGACCTTATTGTAGACTGGCAACCATATGTTAAGAAATTGTCATTTTAGATTGCAACCTTGTAGGAGGTAAAGGGTTAATTTGTAATTTTTATTGTAGGAACCTAACAGAGGTATTAACCCTGATGAAGCCGTTGCATATGGTGCTGCTGTACAAGCTGGTGTTTTGAGCGGAGAGGAAGACACTGGTGATCTTGTATTGCTGGACGTCAATCCACTTACCATGGGTATTGAAACTGTAGGTGGGGTCATGACAAAGCTCATCCCACGTAACACCGTCATTCCCACCAAGAAATCTCAGATCTTCTCCACAGCTGCTGACAATCAGCCCACAGTAACCATTCAGGTTTTTGAAGGTGAGCGTCCAATGACCAAGGACAACCACTTGCTCGGAAAGTTCGATTTGACTGGAATTCCATCTGCTCCCAGAGGAGTCCCCCAGATTGAGGTCACTTTTGAAATAGACGTCAATGGTATTCTGAGAGTAACAGCTGAAGACAAAGGAACTGGTAACAAGAACAATATTGTCATTCAAAATGACCAGAACAGGCTATCACCAGAAGATATTGAGAGGATGGTTAATGATGCTGAAAAATTTGCAGATGATGATAAAAAAGTGAAGGAACGAGTAGATGCCAAGATTGACCTTGAAAGCTATGCGTATAACCTAAAAAATCAAGTAGGTGATAAAGAAAAACTTGGAGCTAAATTATCAGCTTCAGAGAAAGAAAAGATTGAAGAAGCGGTAGAAGAGAAAATCAAATGGCTAGAAAGCCATACTGATGCTGACACTGAGGAATACAAAGAACAAAAGAAAGAATTAGAAGAAATTGTTCAACCTATTATTAGTAAACTCTATCAGAATGCTGGAGGTGCTCCACCCCCAAGTGGTGAAGATGGTGATCATGATGAATTGTAAGGATTGTGGACAATAGTGACTTAAAAAAATAACTGCATATTTAATTCAAATAACTTGTTCAGGTTTCATTTTCATTTTCTTGTGGTTTGTCGCCAAGTCACCAGATTCTTTCATTGATACTTTCACTGACTGAAGAGCTTAGAAGTAAAGTCACCATTTCAGAACAGCATCAGGGCTGCATTCAGAAGTGCTGGGTGATGTGTTTTGCATGCGGATGACTATGTAACAATTAAAGGATGTCAGTCTGCTTCTTTATTAATGTTAATTAAAATCTTCAGCTTGTGCTAAAATTTCCACATGCTCATCCTTTAGAGTGCATCTGTTGCAGTGTTTATAATTTGCTATACAACCTTTGCACAAAAGTTTCATCCTGATATTGATTGTACAAGGTCTAGAATAGCTTATCTCCCCTTAGTATAGGATGGGAAAATTTCACCCTCGTGGCAAGAATGTAGGACATGTGCCACTGTCAATGTCTGGTTTGATGCAATCTTGTCATCCTGAAGGTGAGAATTTCCTTGGCATCTGTGAAGAAATATTTTATTTTTCTGTTAATGAAAGAGCTAGTCAACGTAGAACTTTTCAATCTCAAATCCATTGAAAGTTAACATTCCCTCCACTCCCTCAGTGTAATAAGCTAGGATTACTTGTCCTAGAGATTGACTAGAGATAGTTTTCTCTTCAACGGGGGAGAACAGACAGGGTTTGTACAGTCTTTTTGAAGTTCTTAGTTTGGGAAAAATAAGGTAGCATTTTCAAGCCTTGATATTTTGGGAAAATCAGCAAGTTACCGTTAGGTTTTTAAAAAGTCTTTGAAACCCAAACATTTTAATTTCTTTCCATCATCGTAAATAAAATTGTTCAAAGTTGTTGCATTTGATTGCAGTAAATCTTTCTGGGTTTCTTTCTTTTGATGACCTAGTTTAATTTCAGCATTAAATGATATTGTAGAGTTTTGCATTTGATTTCTCACAACATTACTTTTTTTTAAAATACAAAATGTTACTGAAAAAATTGGTCTTGCAAATCTGTGGTCTTGAAAGTTTGGGGAAAAGGTTTTATAATATTCAGAATTATGCATGAACCCGGACAGATTACCACAGAAGCTGTAAAGTTGAATCGGTCAGTGCTAAGTGTCAAATTTTAGGGACAGCAACTTCACAACTGCTGCCCCTTTCAATGCAATTTGTAACTCCGTATGAAAGAATGTTCACTTTATGGAAGTTTTGATTTGCCCTTGAGCACTATGTTCTCAATAGGTCATGTGATGAAAGGGAAGTCTCCAATAGTGTTGTGCATTGGAAGAAATGTCTTACACTGGTGAGAATGCAAGGAATATTTTTCTTATTTTTTAGATAACTATCTTTTTTTTATTTTTAAGTCTGAAGTGCAAGCAATTGTCTGGTTTCATTTCATTTTCCATTGGTGGTAATGAAAGACTAGGGTGAATTTCTATGAAACTGCAATGTTAATATGAAGAATATCACACATTAACAGGTGGCCATTGTTAGATGTACATGATTTCATGTATGGTAGATGTTTGCAAGTAAATAGACCCGATAAAAAGGCAGTAAATGTTGAATCTTGTGTAAAAATCCATATTCAAGATGTGAATGCTGTTTTGTTGTTTAAAGATTTTTTGTTTCTTTTTTTTTCATGGTAGGGCATACAGAATTTATTTTTCTGGTGTGGAACATCAAGAATTTCACCTGTTTTGTTATTTATAAAGATATCCATTGTGTACATGAATAGGTGAATGGTAATGGGTGTAAATGTATGTTTTCATGATTGTAATGGATTGTATGTTACTTTGAGACAGATTGCTAGATATGTTTGGGTTTGAATTGTTAAGATGTTCATATTATATAGTTAACAATGTGACAAAAAGAATAAATTATGAATTTTTCTAAATATTGCTTTCATTTTGTTTCTTCCCGGATTATTTAATGCTTTGGTTAATATAACCTGTTGAACAAGAGTAACCTAGTGCAGATTTACAGGTTACAAGTTGATAATTTGTAAGCCTAAGACAAGAGAGTAAAATATTTCTCCATCTTTACTAACCTTATTGTATTAATTTTCTCCAACTTGTAGTGTTAGTGAGAGAATGATTTCAGTTGCTTTTAATGGATATTTTCCTAACCTTTTTTCCATTTTAAGTTTTAAAGTTAATTGAACATTTATTTAAAATAGTGCCCCTTTAAGGGATACCTCTTGTACTAGACAGTTTGTTAAGGACCCTTAAGTTATGTTTCAGATATACCAAGGGTATCTGTCCAAAAGGCATAATTTGTTGTAAAAGAAGGATAGCTTATGTTGTCACTCTGGCGTTTGCATCCTGCCATGATTTAAGTGTTGGGGCAAGATTTGTTGTCAATAAATTGTTTTTTTATGATTGGGCATGGGTGGCTTTCATTTAAAATTAGTTAATAGCAGATGGAGCTTTTGACTTGTCAAGACTCGGCGTTTCAGGGTCGGGGTTTTGGGCAAGTTATATCGTCAAGACCTTTAATTTTATAAATCATGAAGTTAATTTCTGGCTGTTGACAATAAACACTGAGAACACCTTGGAGCTTGGAAAGGTTTTGCTCAACTACTAGTTATACTTTGGCTATAAGCCAGGTCCATACCATGGTCATAAAATTTTATGTTTCTTTTATTTTGATTTTGGTGTTGTACAGCATAGCAACACAAGATGGGTAACTTAGTTTGGAGACCATTGATTTGCCATAGAATATGCCACATATGCAGCTATTATTTGTGACAAGTATCAACCATCCAAACTGATCCACTGTGGCACCTTAGGGTCACTTTCATTGAAGAGTTGCATGCAACAAATTAAGCTGCTACAGAGATTTGGTCAGTTACAGATTATTTGCTTAGCTGTGCTTTCATCATATGCTTGATAGGCAGACATCTTGTCCATGGATTGCTGTGGAACTCTACAAAGTATAGTCATCAAATATTTGTACTCTGTAAGAGTTGTTGCCCCTTCTGATCAGTAGGATGTAATGTAAGACAGATTGGTATGAATGTGTTACACTCACTCTGCCATTTTTAGTGAAGTGCAATAAGACACCAAAATTATGACCATCATACGAATTAAAGCATGTTGAGAAAGTATACTCACACTATATTTAGTGTCTTTTTTTTATTTTTAACTATGGGATATACTTAATCTTGCAGGGGTAGAGGAATGTTTACATGAGCATGTTGATCAAGTTTTTATTTACACTGCAGTGAGAAATCCCATAAAGAGAGTTCATTGAATGCTTGTCTCTACCATTACAAATTTAAAGAAAATTGGTGCTGATAATTACCCCCCCCCCCAACAAAAACATTAAATATTAGCACCAATTTTCTTTAAATTTATATATATATATATATATATATATATATATATATATATATATATATATATATATATATATATATATATATATATATATATTAGTTGTTTGAAATCTTGTTTACTTATTTATGTAACATTTCAATATGAAATATGGTACATAATGAAAATATTTTTTTTACGGTCATCACCTGAAGAGCACACTGTCATCCATATCTTTATCAAGTTCTTTACAGAATATTATAGTTTGGTGGATATAAAAACTTGTTGCAGTTGCCTTGCATGAATTGCATAACATGAATATTTAAAAGCACTTTCACAAGAAAGAATTTGGTGTATAGTCAGAAATTAAAAATTTATTTTCCTCTAATGAATAAGTAATAATAGATGATAAGGAGTGAATTTGTTATGTTATTTGGAATAGCTATAAAGGGTTAGCTGATAATGTCATCTCACTCATTCGAGTGTTATTTGGGTTGTTATTTGGAATAGCTATAAAGGGTTGGCTGATCATCGTGGGTCGGTGTTTCTTTCCAGGTGTTTTCCCGGGTTCTTCTTCCACCAATAATACTGGCTGCCATGTATCGTGTGCTGAAAAATGGCGTTAAACCCTAAAACAACAACAACAACCAAGAATAAATTGTCAGTATGCGACCATTTTCCTTAAGTATATGGCCAAGAAAGAAGTTACCATCAACACCAGCAACATAATCAAATTTAAATTTTAAACCCTGACCCACACTGTTATATCATATCCACAGCACTAGAGTGTCCAATATAATATATCTATCAACAATACTATATCTATCCAACCATTATATATTCCCAAATGTTTCTGCTTCATATTGTTCCTTTTCACTTGTTTCGTCATAAGTTATTTCCCCTTCTTCACCATAATGGTTGTATGGACCATTAACAACGGTCGAAATCTTTAATTTTATATATATCCAATCATGTTGAGGTGAAAGACTAAACCTGCTCCACTTTAATCAGATTTGACTAGATTTATACTGTTGTCATTTGAGTCATACAATTGATATCACGATAAATATGTTACATGTTTAAAAAAAAAAAATTCTGATTTTAAAAATTATGCGAATCTGTATATACTCATGAGTTTGATACCGGCCAATAACGTATTCTTTATCCAGCTGTTTAAAGAATACAGGCCAAAATGTTACTTTTTGCTTATTGAATGAGCCATCACTGTTAAATGTATTATTATAACACGTAGAATATTTTGTATTTAAAGACTTTATTTGCGCCTCAAAAATATATTTTTCGATGTCCTTGTGTAATGCCAGGTTTAATAGGGCCATTAACGTAGGGCCAATAACGTATTCTTTATCCAGCTGTTTAAAGAATACAGGCCAAAATGTTACTTTTTGCTTTTTGAATGAGCCATCACTGTTAAATGTATTATTATAACACGTAGAATATTTTGTATTTAAAGACTTTATTTGCGCCTCAAAAATATATTTTTCGATGTCCTTGTGTAATGCCAGGTTTAATAGGGCCATTAAGCCTTGTTGCTGAATACGGATAAGGTGCAGTATTGAATAATTGTGCAAATCTGCTGTCTTTATAAATAAGGCACATTTGTAGTATCCCCCATGAGCGATGTACGCAACACATGACCTACCAGTAATATAGAAAAAAATGATGTAATTTACCTATATCATACAAAATACCTCACACGTCATATATCTCCCTTCACATTTGATACTTTATTTTCATATAAATCATACACTTTCTGAAGTCTCTATGTCTGCTCTGAGGGCTTCTGCTGGTATGTCATCAGGCCCAGCAGCCTTGCCGTTCTTCAGCTGGGTGATGGCTTTCCTGATCTCGTCTCTGGTGGGATTGTCACAACTTATGGGGAGATCTGCGTTGGCTGGCTGGATTTCTGGGGGATTTTGGTGGTGCTGGCCTGTTCAACAGTTCTTCAAAATGTTCTGCCCATCTATTCATTTGGTGTTCTGTACTTGGTATGGTCTTTCCCTTCTTGTCCTTTACGGGTCTCTCTGTATTACCGTACTTGCCGGAAAGCTTCTTGGTGATATCGTACAGCTTCTTCATGTTTCCACTTCCAGCCGCTTCATCTGCCTCCGCTGCCAGTCCTTCAAGGCAGTTTCTCTTGTCTATCTTGATGGTTCTTTTCACTTCTCTGTGGGCAACAGTGTACTTTTTTGTGCCTGTACTTTTTTAGTTCTTGTCTTACTGTTATTTACTGCTGCTTGTTTCTGTTTACGCTCCTAGATTTTGCACAATGTTTTGGCTGAAATCCATTCTTTCTGTTGGTGCTTCATGGGGCCTAGTACTTCCTGGCATGTTGATTTTACTGCCTCCTTAACTTCCTTCCATCTGTTGTTCACGCTGTCTACCTCGTCTTCAAGCAGCTCTTCTAACACCTGGTACTTGTTGTTAAGAGTAAGTCTGTATTCTTCTTTAGTATTTGCGTCTCTCAACAGGCCGATGTTATACCTTGTTTCTTCTGTTTTGGGCCCATCCAGTTCTTCTTCAGCTTAAGTTTAAGCTTTGCAACAAGTGGTGGTCAGATGCCACATCTGCTCCCCTCTTCACCCTCACATCTTGCAGGGATCTTCTGAACTTCTTGGCTGTGCAGATGTGATCAATCTGATTTTCTGTTACATGGTCTGGTCATATCCATGTGCTCTTGTGGATTCTCTTGTGGGGAAAGATGGTACCTCCAGGTCGTTCAGTGCACAGAGGTCTGCAAATCTCTCTCCATTTTCATTCATCTCCCCTAGGCCATGGACCCCCATAACTTGTTCATACCCTGTGTTGTCTGACACAACTTTGGCATTGAAGTCACCCATGACTATGTTGATGTCTTTGTCTGGGAAATTCTCTACTATGTTCTGTAGTCTGTTGTAAAACTGGTCCTTATCTTTTTCTTCGCTGTCATTTGTTGGAACATAGCACTGTATGACGTTCATTTTTATTTTCTTCTTCTTGATCCTAAATGTTGCAGTGAGGATTCTGGGCCCATGTGTTTCCCATCCCGTTAGTGCATTATATGCTTGCTTCGACAGCATGAGCCCTGCCCCTTGTGTATGAGGCGCATTCTCTTCTTCATGTCCTGAATACAGTAACATCTCTCCTGTCATCAGTCTTCTTTGTCCTGATTGAATCCATCTCGTCTCGCTGATGCCCAGTAGGGATATGTTGTAGCTTCTCATCTCTGCTGCTACCTGTGCTGTTTTTCCTGCCTCATACATTGTCCTCACATTCCATGTTGCGATGTTAATACTCCTGTTTGATAGAAGGGTGGTCTGCTTTATGGCTTCTGCTGGCTCGCGGCTTTCACCACATATCGTCATAAGTCTTCCAGGAGAAGATCCTTCCTCCAACAGGCTTTCAGTTTCTGGTTTTTCTTTTGTCGACGTTTTTGTAACAAGTTGGGTTTTACAGGGTCGCGTTGCTAGCCCCACGCCCAACCCTCCTCCTTTTCCACCCGGGCTTGGGACCGGCGATGGCGGAGTTGACAAAGAGTGTGAAGTACATATATGAATCGGTCTCTATTTCCAAATACGTCTTTAATGTAATCCGTTCAACAGGTTATTGTTAAGTTAAGGTTTCTCACTAAAACACTCATTGTTATCGTCTGAATATTTGATCCCCATGTGTTAAGGACATCACTGTGCCTGTGCTCTCTTGTATATTTTAGAGATTTTTGTTTCAAAACAGCTTTGTAATTTGTTAGAAACGAAACAGATTATATTAAATATTGAGCCTTTAGTATAATTACCTTAATATAATTAAGATTCTACTATCAGTTAGACTTTTCTTCCAATATATGCTTGTTGCTGTGCTTATTTAAAGTCATATGGTCACAATATATGATGTCATGAACGTTAATAGAAAACCAACCGAGTATAGACGCGTGGAACCGTTTCTCCCCGACTTGTCAAAACCCTTAACATTTGTCTATCTTTGTAATAATAGAAGGGAAAAGAATAGACGGCTCAGCTTAAAACGCAGACAGTAAATTTGCATGGTCACTGGTCGATAACAAAAGGCTGCAGGTGCTATAATTATAAGGAAAGTACAATAAAGAGAATCATCTTAAGATATGAACACAATGTATTGCCTTTCACGCTTCATTATTAGCGTGTGATTACCACTCCTGATTGTGGTCGGACGAAATATTTCTGAAGTAGATTGAATTGCGACAGTCAAGCGATTTCAGTGATACAAAATCGGAAAAAATCCGATATTTTCTAGGTTTAATCTGACTTGTATTGAATAAAAAGTTTAACGGTTAGATCATATCCCAGTCATTCATATTTTTCATAAACAAACAAACAGGTCAAGAAATAGTAAAGCGAGAAAATTTTGAATAAAGAAAAATATTTACAATCCTTCTTTTAGCTATCAGACTGAACGATTGCAAATTTTCAATATGGACTGTTGATTTGTTTGTTTGATTAGTATTTTGTAACGTAGCTTTAACACTTGTTCAATCCTATCGCTAAGATTTATGCAGGGAGACAGTTAGACAGTTTATAGTGATGTCTAGCACAAGGCATCATGCCACATACATGTAGCATGATGTCCCACCCAGTCACATTATCCTGGCACCAAGCCGCTAGTCTTAACACTTGTTAGGACACAAGTTCTCTTAATGCTGAGGGTCAAGCGAGGCACCTGTTAGTACCATTTTTGTAACGTCCTATTATTTTTAAACTGTATCAGCATTTTGTATGTACCCCTCACCTAGGAAGTGATGATGGTGGTGATCACGAATTATAATAGTTGTTTACTATGGAGTTACAAAGACAAAAACAACGGCTTTTGCAATTAAAATACTTCGCATTCAGGTTTTCTTCTCGTTTTCCAACTTCGGCTTGTTTCTCTGTGGCATTAAATCAGCTGCTTGCCTCTCTGATATTAATACTCGATTGTTGTCCTTATGTTGAATATTCATATAAAAGTGACATCTTATAGGGAATAATATTATGGCTTCTTTCAGTAGTACAAAGAGATTTTGATGGCGGATATTCAACTGGAACATTTTCCCACGGGATGCTGCTCAAGTGTACAAGTTTATTAATGTAAGATAATTCTGCTTCTGTTACACTATATAACGTCTTGGTGCTTTATCTCTTAATACATTGAACATGCGTTGAAATTTGCACACTTTCAATAGACGATTACGAATCTGAAATAAAACTGCGAATTTGCAAGTTGCTACAATCTTTTGTACCCATTGATGAGATTTTATATTTTACAATATAAAGATCTATCTTTCGGTTCGGTTCGGAATAGTATGATCCAGAAAAATTCTGATCTTGACGGTGTAAGTTTGCTATTCAACAATGATGCAAAAGGAAGGATTTTCCCCCTCACATTTCAGAAACAACGAAACTGATGGTGAACGTCAAAATGACGTCTTGTGAGTACATATGTGCCCATGCAAAGCATCCAAAATACCTAATGAAAATTTCTTTACCTTTAAAACGAGCTTAACTAAACATTCAAATATTTGGTTGTGTTCTCATGGACATCGATAAGAAGTCATGTTCTTTTGACGATGTGATTCACCAAATCAACTCACAAGTTTCTCATTTCTCCAAGTGGCGGAGGTCATTCGAAATCTATCGCTATTAAGGGCATTCAAATCTAGCGAAAAGCAACGTTTGATTTGCTTGGTTACTAAACATAGGCTGATTTGTAATCCCAAAGTTGCCAAAATATTAAATTATATCAGTGTTTTTAAGATCTGTACCAAGAATGGAGGGAATCTGATTCTAAACAGATTGGAAAATCTTTACAAGTATCAACGATTTACAAATTACAACCTTCTTCTGTCACATTCATAATACCACAACTCTGACAGGAATTAGCCGTTAATATGTATTATGCACAGTGTTTTGCTGTTACTGCATTTGAAGTATACCAATATTTCAAAGGTGATTTCATGTGGATTGCTTTCATGTGGTCAGATGTGACAGTTGTTTTTGCTGCGGTCTTATCACCATTTACAGCAGATATATGATATGCATGTACACCAGGAGATCTTATAGAGAAAAACCCTGGAAAACCACCGGAATAACTACTAACTAACGTGAAGATACTGGCAAGCTTTGTCATACCAACCACCGGAATAACCATTGTCCGAGACTTGAAACCGCACATACAAATATGAGATTTCAGTGGTCTGCAAAAGCAGTCGCCTTAGAACATACACACCTCACCAGGGAGGAGGGGCTCCATTTATCATTTCGATATCTCTCTCTGGTTTCCTTAACCCGGTCGTCTCAGGCATTGGGTCCACTCGCTAGGAACTACGTTTACCAAGGGACGCAACAATTGTTGTCTTCTACCTGGCTCGATGGAGTTGTTTTAAAATTAAAACAAACAAGGACACTTTTAGAAAAATAAATTACCTAAAAAGGAAGAATAAACAAAAAGAGAAATAAAATAAAAATAAAACTTACTACAAGCTAGTAACACTATTAAAAATCGGAGATCAAACTGTTTACCACTTACTGGGTACCTATTCTGTGCAGAGGCGTAGCGATGATATTTTGCGCCCGGGGACGAACTATAAAATTGGCGCCCCAGCGATCTTGTGACCGATTTATTACCCTTGTTTACTTATTATAATGTAACGTTGCAAGCCTCATTTTGGCGCCCCTGTACCTTGGCGCCAGGGGACATATGTACCCCCATGCAACCCCCCCCCCCCCCCAGCTACGCCTCTGATTCTGTGTATACAGTAAATTGTTTGGACGATGGAATTTTCCAAATTGTACTAAATATGAACTAGTAACTTGCCAAAATTCACATACACGTGAGACAGAATATTTCCTTTTTTCTCAGTGAAAGGTAAACAAATGAAATACAGGTGTCTCTGAAACCTTATGAAAATGACAATGTTAGGAAAGGAAAGCAAATAACCTGAAACTATGATGAGATCTTTTTGTTGTTTTTGTAGGGTTTAACGCTATTTCCAGCACAAGATATGCTAAACATGGATGTCAGTATAAGTGGTGGAGGAAGAATCATGGAAAATCGAGAAGCTACTGGCAAGTTTTCTCAGGATCCCATATTGGCCGAAAATATGATAGAGAACAGATTTTGTTTTAGTACACAATAAATATTAATACCAAACGTAACACATGGGACACAACGTTTCTAGAAGACGACATAGCAAACAACAATAAAAGACTTCCTTTCCTTAAATTACCAGCACCTGACATTAACTACATTCTTTCAAAACATTTTTCTTTCCATATTAATTAATATTAAAAAATTTCAATAACATGATTATGTGAGCAAATACTGCTCATAGATACTTTCACAGGTTATTGAAACTGAAATTAATTTGGGAATAAGTAAATTAATGATTGAAATAACCGACTAACCATAGCGCATGATGTAATAAACAATACTATTTTAACAAAATTTCAGAACTTTAAATGACTTCATTCACAAAGATATTTAACGACTATAAAACATAAAGAGAGAGAGAGAGAGAGAGAGAGAGAGAGAGAGAGAGAGAGAGAGAGAGAGAGAGAATTAATCTTGTTATTTGTTACAGGTCGGATGGGATTTGTGAACTGTTCCTGGATCGAAACAGATGCAGTTCGTTATGGTTTAACAATACGTTATACTTAGCATACATTGAAGGAGTTAAGAGTACAGAAAGATGAAGTGGAGACATATTTCAAAGCAAGTTTGTGAACACAAACTAGAACAATTGGAGTTTAATGAGAAATGAGTACAAGTGAGGACGCAAGAAACAGAATAAAGCAAATGTGAACGCAAACCCCGCTTACCTTGATACGTGTCCTGACTATAAATATAAGAATAACGTTTGAGTGATTTTTTTGTGACGCTGTCCATCTATTCAGTCTTGCTCCTCTAACTCGTGTGGATGCACCTGGGCCAAATGAGCATAGGTTGCTATGGGCACCAGTAGGGGCAAGAAAGTTTATTACCTTAAAGACAAATATGACTTTGAAGATTTAGCTTCAAACTCACACAAAAACTTAAACGTAAAAACTATTTAGGTCAGAAACTAATTTAAAAAAAAAATGATCAACGTTTAAGAGGATACAAACATCTCTTTTGCCACAAAATCATGTCAACAGCTACTGAACACTTAAAAACAACCAAACATATGATATTGCAAACCTGTTTTTTTCTTTGTCATTCACCCTCCTTGTGCAACTGATGAATCTAAGATATACTTGCAATATGAAATGACAAATGGTGTACTTACCAATTAGATGGAATTTGTATTAAATCTGTCAACACGTTATTCCACAAGCAGTTTTACCTGTATTTTTTACCTATATTTCCAGGGCAAAATGTATCGATTTTCCAAGGAACCGTGAACTTGGAAGTTGCGCACAAGGTTATCAGTTGGTTATTGTGTTTGGAAGGTCTTTCGTAAACATGATTAATTTAACAATCGATATCATCAGTTTCTACCAGCATGTCAAATAACGTTAACCCCTCAAAAGAAAAAGACTAAGATTTCTAATTACACATGACTAATCAAACACTTGGTCAATCGTTCTAAATCTTACTATACGTTAGATCTGTGTATCCCCGGTTGTATCATTATATACCGTAGAACGTGTATGCATTAGAATTGAAAGTTACAAGTAGCAGCACAGGGGGGCGAACAGACCAACTTTGTAGAGGCGTCGATTCGGCAAACTGAGGCTTCCTCGTAAATGCTTAATACAAGGGTCGATTCAGCAAACTAAGGTTCCTCGTAAGGGTCCATTTGGCCAATAAAAAAGGAAGCCAACGTCGTTGGCACTCACCCCCTCTGCAGCTATGGGTTAACCGAATATTTTATCAAGTCCGACACGATATCGCGTCCGAGGATCTGATAAATTTATCGTCACAAATCCGTGTCGGATTGACTGAGCGTGACTAAATAAATTTCTAAATCGATTATGATCCATATCACCGCCGCACCAAGTTTGCCAAATATTTCTAAGAGTATGTGTGTCAACTCCGTTGAATATACATAACAAATTGCAGTTATCTCTGATCACTTTTGGTATTTGAGTGTACCGTTGAGTGACATATATCACGTCGGTGTTTTTATGCCTGCCTCTGGAAAATATCCTGGCAGGTTTTTTTGACTGACTAACATCACATCATCATATACGACTAAATTTGTTAATACTTCCATCGATATCATCAATACTCGGTGCGTCCTCGAAATCGGTTATAAATTCAATAATATCCTCGCCGGTTTTCAATTTTGCTCTTTCGTTAGTATCCTTTAACACGTCGTAACATCACTGATCGTCTACACTCGGGGCGACCAAATACAACTTTTTCCATTTCATCCATTTCATTATTAAATTAAGTAACAATTGTGTCTTGCCACTTCCAGATGGTCCGATTATAATCATTCTAATTGAATTCGGCAACATCGCATGGTGTTTAATAGGTTCCCGTCGTAGTCGGGTGGCTGAATAATCAATTACATTCATGTTATTATAAATATATTATGGATCTATATTGCGTGAAATGTAAGAAGCGTACAGATGACTTGACTACGATTACAACTAGCAATAACAGATCAGCACTTTCTGGTAAGTGTGTACAATGTAGTACAAAGAAATTTAGATTTGTTTCCAAGGATTTAAAAAAAAAAACGAGGAGGTGATATTGCAGCCAGATTAGTAAAACTCCCAGGAACACCATGGAAAAATATCCGGGAGAAAAACATCTTCCAGGGTATAGTTATTGTGGACACGGGACAAGACTCGATATCAGACTCGATGATCAAAACCAACCTCGACGTGGTGAAGAACCAATAAACGCTATTGATAAGGCGTGTCATGCTCATGAGGTTGCTTATAAAAGCAGTAATCTGAAACATAGACATCTCGCAGATGTAAATTAATTCATGCGTTGGATTCTATCACTGATAAATCCTTCAAAGAAAAGTTGGCTTCATTTTTGATAAAATCGGCAATGAAAGGTAAATTGATGATGGGTGCTGATAATTAATAGCAACATGGAATCTATTTATTATTGTCCAAGAGGATACTGGAGGGGCAAAGCAGCAATTGGTAAACTCGCTAGCGCCGCAGCGGTGAAATATACCACTGCAGCGGATTGGTTATCCAAACAGGCGATATGGCAAATTTATCTACCACCGCCTAAACGAATTAACTTCTCGCATTTTGATGTGATCGTTCCTAACGAAGTTCATCAGGCTGATATATTATTTCTGCCGCATGATGGTGTTTACAAGTACGCGCTAACCATAGTTGATGTTGCGAGTCGATACAAACAAGTAGAGCCGTTAAAAACAAAATCATCAACTGAAGCAGCTTCTGTGTTTGAAAGGATTTATCGACGGGGTTCTCTGCGGTGACCAAATCTATTACAAGTTGATGATGGCAAGGAGGTTCAAGGTGCGATCCTATCAACAATGAAGCATCATAATACTGCGTTACGACGAGGACATACTGCACTACATCGCGATCAGGCAATTGTCGAAAGATGTAATCGCACACTTGCTGAGCGGTTATTTGGATATCAATACGCGAAGGAATTTATTCAGGATAAACGATCCCGTGAATGGGTCAAGATATTACCAGGCGTAATTACCGCGCTGAATAACGAGATTACTCGAACAATTAATATGAAACCTAACAACGCAATTAAAAGGAAGTCTATACCTGTAAAACCTCAAAAGGATTTTTCAAAACAACCACTATTCGGCAATGTCACTGTAAGATATTTATATGAACCAGGAGAGCTCGAAGGTGGCAAGAAAAGGGCCACTGATCCTATTTGGAGTGTCACCGCGCATAAGATATCGAGTATAACACGATCTACGGGTAGACCAGCAATCTATAAACTGGATTCAACTGCTCCTCAGCGAGGGTTTACTCGTGAACAATTACAAGTGATACCCGAATATACTCAATTACCACGGTGCGGTCTTAACTAGCACCTCTTCGTCTATTGCACTCAAGACAAGTCAGCATCACATTATCTATGACCAACGCTGCTTTTTTTTCTGTATACGGTAAATTGTCGAGAGTCCTTATCCGACCAACTCCAACTCATTATACAATTGCAACTCGCGCAGTGATTATTCTGTTGCTGTTTCAGTGTGATTATAAATTCGGCATCAATGTAAAATTCTCTATTATTTTTTTATCCTGTTATTTATAACCAGAGAGTATTTTTCCGATTTTTTTTCTTCTGATTATATCATCGCTGACAATATCATTGATTGTAGTGTCGTTATAGTCTAAAACAACTCTTCGAAGTTGATTTATTCCTCGTACTCTGGACACTGCGAGATTAACTAAATTCGACCACTCTATGTGATTATCTACCATCCAAACAATTGTATCGGATATAGTTAATCCCTGTAAAGAATGTATTGTCGCTGCGTAACCTAGCGTCCACGGGGATTTATCAGCACCCAATGCATTTTCGACGACGTTGATATCAACCAGCACAATATCATTTAACACTAAATTCTGCTTTTCACGCTGCCCAGGAATATCAACTTCGATATTCTGTTTTAGTGTATCTTTGGGTCTATAACACAGCGGCGTTGGAAGTGTTGCAAATTTTTCTTTACGCAATTCAAATAACTTCATCTAAAGTGTGTCTCTGACTATCTTTCTACTTGCTATTATCAAATCGTTTGGTCTCCATGTTTCCCAGAAATCATTTAATGGTGTTTCTGAAATTATTTCACGGGTTATTTCACATTGGATTCTATCCGATTTTAATCTAATTAGTTTCTTGAATTCGCGTAATTGCTCATCAAGTGCTCTATGATCGGTGTTAATTTCTTCATAATAGTCAACAAAATTCTTTAGCCAATCATGTGGGGATAAACCGACTAATGGTGGTGGCTGGCCATGGTCGCCGCACTTTATTACTTTTGTATTCGATAGTAATAACCACTCGAGAAACTTTGTAATACATCTAACGACACCGTGCATATCTCATCCCAAATTACGACTTCAGGAATACATTTCTCACCCATTCGTTCAGGAATCCATTCGTCACCTTTCCATCGAAAGAAACTGTGATAAGTACCGGCATTAATTCCTCGCTGTTTCATCTCTCTTGCAAGTCTGTGTGTCGGTGTTAGCACAATCATGTTTGATTTCCCACGAAATAATTAAATCGCACGAGTCGTCTTTCCTTTCTTTTCTACATATTGGATCAGATATCTGCGGTGCATTAGATAGTTCTGATATCTGTTTATTTTTCAAATATTTATCTTCAATCGTAACATCTGCTGATTTGGAATAATCATGCAGCATTTCCTTTTTAATTCTCCATGATCCCCAACTCTCGTCTCAATTAATGAATTCAGCCACTGCTTCGCTGTGTTTCGCGTTTATATAACATGAATCAGTGGCTACTCTAACTGCAGTGTCAGGAAATCTATTTATCATCGAAAATAGATTAATGGAAGCATAAGCCAGCATAGACACTATCAAATGTGTATACTGAAGACTGTATCCATCGATGTAAGTAACAATTGTACCCAATTTGGTTCCATTGGACAAGATAGCGTCTTTACGATATACGTATATACCCTTATATGTTACATCCGCGATTATAAAATCGCATTCGACGCTATCTATAATCAACCGTGAAGAATATCTTGTATTGTCGTACTTTCCACCCTCTGTGAATTTACAGATTATTCTTCTACCGAGTTCTTTTGCGTCTTTATTTCTAACTTCAAATAGCTGTTTGGACCATTTCATGATATTTTCTTCGTCCAGATCAGAAAACTGTTTATTATTTTCGCTGATTATACTATCTAGATTAGGTTGTGGTAACCAGACTTCAGTCTGCTCTCGATATGATATAATTGCTTCACCGACAATCAACGATAACAGCATTTTAGAATCAATCATATACCGTAATAGCACTATTGGCGTTAAGTGTTTTTCAGAGATATGTCTACCAATCCAAATATAACAGCACGGATGATATTCTGTAGCCAGTTCAAATGATACCACACGAGCAAATCCGGTTAAATCAAAATCAGGCAGTGGCCCATTAATAGCAACACGGGCCATCCCGGGATAACACGCAACCATATCAACCGAAATAATAGTTTTGGGGTCGTATTTTGTATTCCATAATCCAGCAAGACCATATTCGATGCAGCTTGATTTCAGCTCTTATTGGTTCATGGTAGCATCAACACTACCACCAATTCAAAATGTTGACCGACAGTGAGATGCTCCATCACGCTTGAATTCATTAAAACAATCACGGATTTTACCCAACATGGTTCTATCACTTATTAGACATTTTTGTGTATCAGAGACTCTATCGATATTGAATTTAGCATTTTTCCAAGGCGTAATTTTCGATAATCTCTCGAACTCCTTCATATTATAATTAAAACAAGTATTTAAATAGAAAATTTATTATATAATGAATCATTAAAAATGGCTCATGATTGGATCAGTAACCCCGTGTAACAAATCATGCAGAAAGGAATTCTGTGGGTATCATATGCAAAGCGTTCGTAACTGGAGTCTTGGCCCGGTCCCTTGCATACAATGTGGGGTAGGGGTGAGAGGAAAATCGCAGTTGTGTCTCGGTTGTGGTGGTAAGCGATACAGAGAGTTGAAGCGCTATTATGATAAGAGAGTTAAAAACTCCATCAATGACTCTACGTCTGACAGCGTCCTTGACAAAATCATAAGAACTCTTCAAGACTACATTGAAAGATTTTCAAGTAATGTAATCATTCAAGCAAATAATTAATAGTATTGTATATAAATGAACCAAGAATTTCGACCTCACCCCGTGATCAGATACTATGAGGCATCCTGTGATGGTATTATCAGACACCGCAGACCGAAGAAACCAGTTGGTTTTGTGACTAATCGAGGGTATTTGATGTTTACTGCTGGGAAGAAGAATTATTATTGTCACAGATTCGCCATCGAGGTGTTTAATGGATTAATCAGGGATGGTTTTGTTATCGATCACATTGATTCCGATCCTAAGAACAATTCTTTAGTTAATCTACAGGCTATCTCACAAAGTGAGAATTTAAAACGAGGAAAGACTGGGAAATACTCGAGAAAAGCGAGACCTATACAATCATTTAATACAACAACTAACGAGGAACTAGTATTCCAATAAATGGTTGAAGCCGGTAGGTATTTCGATATTTTTGTATCCTCAGTACAATCTGTTGCAGAACGAGTACAAAATTCGGCTTTTTCAAATCGTTTTTAAAAAAGCATTAAATTGATTTACATCTGAATTCCGATTTTTATTATTGTATATAGCATTAAGGGAGATAAATCGTACGGGTATGTCGGCTTAGTAAAGAGAGGTAATCTCAATACACCACGTCATCTGATTTCTGATTATTGTGTTCGGTTTTGCTACAATGTTGTCAATAAAAATATATCAAGGATATATAGATTTATGTCCTATATAATTCACATTCCACGCCATTGACGTCATTCATTGCATTGTACATTCACACCTCTTCGCTATTGATTTACACATTATACCTGTAATAAGAACAGTTAGTGGAATTATCAAAAAACGAATCAAATACGCAGTGTTTACAAACAGTTGTATTCTGTTCGGTTCTGCTTCAATGTTGTCAATAAGTACAACAAGGGTATATAGATTCAAAGTAATGCGCTTACATTATCTTACAAAGTGGAACAGATTGCGGCATCTATAATTCATTGTCCTATATAATTCACACGCCATTGACGTCATTCATTGTACATCACACCTGTTCGCTATTGACTTCCGCCCATCTTTATTAATATATATATATATATATATATATATATATATATATATATTCAAAAGCGCATATCTGTAATAAGAACAGTTAGCGCATTCGTAACGCGTTGGAATATCGTCTTGGGGTCCATGGTTCTAATCCCGTAATAGACATATTGTAAACGGTACCGACAGATGGTTTTAATTGAGGGGTGGGTGAACATCCAAAATTCAAATTGTGAACCACCATACCAACCACACCGCGCCACGGTGTGAATGACCTTTTTCATTTAACCGGGGATGGTTTTAGGAGGGTATGGTGGTCGCAGTTTGAATGTAGAGTGTCATCATTCATTGACATCATTCATTTAATGTTATATGTAGTATTGTCTTGTGCTGTCCCTATACAATTTGCCATAAACTCGAATTGGGAATTGTATAATACCACGTCATTGACATCAGTCATTGTATATAGTCCATTTATTATACAACCGCCATATACAATCATACATATACACTCGATTTGGGGTTGTTTGTATATATGTATATATGTATATATATAATTGTCCTGTACTGTCCATTCGCCAATCATA
This sequence comes from Unio pictorum, assembly GCA_030141615.1. Classification (NCBI taxonomy): domain Eukaryota; kingdom Metazoa; phylum Mollusca; class Bivalvia; order Unionida; family Unionidae; genus Unio; species Unio pictorum. The sequence continues at coordinate 2,087,744 of JARLTB010000060.1, forward strand.
TCCTCTTGTGGGTCTAACCAGTTATTTGACGAATTAGACCCACTCTCAGGGGAATATGCTTCGTGATAGCTCTGGGTCCGGTCAGATGTGAAGGCACCTGACTAGACCCTATGAGATGTATTGTCGTATATATGTAACCTCTGGGCGTCTCCTATGTGAATAGCACCTGAGGCGCACATGGGGTTCATCATATATAATCGCATAATATCCTTTGGCGTGAGTAATATGATAAACAACTTACCACGAACGGGGTTCACCATCATATATAATCGCATAATATCTCTGGACGTGCTAAGATGATCAATCATTTTTGAAAAATACATACATTTTTTTCTATTAGAAATATATATAATTATATAATATGAATCCTGAAAATATCAATGAGATCATAACCGAAATATCAAATCTGAAATTTAAAAAAATACAATTGTCAGATAGTTTAAACTGTAATAGAATCCTCTCTGATTATCAAGATGTTGAATTCGCTTCTATAAGTAACAAATATGTATTGCCAAAGAAGTATGCATTAATAAAAAGAATCTAGAATTCTATCCGTGACTGTCTTATATTCTGTAACGATATTAGTGTGTTTGTCCCGTTATTTACCATCGTAGAAAGGGTAAGAAGAGAACTGGGGCAGGAATATGAGGTCAAAAGGCAGGTTAATTCAAACATTAAGAATATAAGACCGATAATTAAAAAAAAAATGAAAAATCCCCGCTGAATACCTCTGTTTGTATAACTAACGATTTGACATGTATACAGCGTTAGTAAAATTCTCGCTATAAATACATCACTGCATGGACAGATGTTGCAAAATACACAATAGACAGGTACAACTGTAAAGGTAATCAATACCGATTTTGATCAATGAACGCATTGCTACAAGGAAGTAAATTGCCTATAGTGAAACTGAAAAATATTATAGTAAATTGTTGTTTTTTTTGTCATTTTTTGGTGTTTTTTCATTAATGCTTGTCTATTTTTATTATTTTTTTCCTACCGGAGTCGGGTCAAATGGTCGATTCTCTCTAAATGAATCAATTAGACTCTTTCCATTTGAAATTTTCGATTTATGATGACAAAAATAATTGCATTGTACACTAATTGGAAAATTGTTTACGATTTCAATAATGGTAAACGAAGCATTAACTACCAGACTAGCGAGAGAAAGACTGGCTGCGATCAAAAAGTATATACCCGTACGCAATTCTGTCAGAAGTAAACTACAGAATAGGCAGAGTCTTCAGACCGATTTTCAGAAGGAAGTGAAGAATTGTTTAGACGAATTACCACGGCAACGAAGGGGGTAATATCAGCCACTGAGCGAGCTAGATACGGAGATGTCCCTGAACAAGAATCAAGGAAAGAAGAGCCTCTTCTTCCTACACTTGAAAAAGTAGCATCGGAAACCGAACAAACACAAAAATCTGTACAAAAACTCCACGGTGATATATTAACTCAGCGGGAAGTTGAACGATTAGGTGATATTGATATTAGATCCCCACCACTTGAACTAAACAGAACAGTAGATGATTTACGCGCGAGATTTAACGAGGAGGGTTTAGCAGCAATTGATAAGACTGATCCAAAAGAATTTCCTGCGTTTGTTGTTATGATTTATGAAAACAGAAAAAAAATGTTGAAACCAGAACAATATAAGTATATTAAAAATATAAATCAGTGGGCTGATGTAATTTACAAAATCAAACCTCAAAAACATCAAATTGATACAAAAAGTACATCATACATTGGATATACCGATGCAGTGGGTAAAGTAGATAGTGAATATGAAGAACAAAAACAACAACAAAAATAGCAAAAATTGCAAGGAAAAAGAAAACAGCCTTCAAAGAAAATGTCTCTCTCACCTAAAAAAAACACAACCTGAACCATTGAATACACCATCTGATCGAGATGAAGATGTTGAAGAATTTTTTGATTTAGAAAGTCAAGAAGCAGATACACCGGGTGCAACTGATACAACTAAAAACATCGCCAGTGGATTTTCTGGGAGTGGGGTATCAGGTAGTGGTTTAGTTAGTTTTCCTGGTAATATTCTCAGTGATATAGCGCGATTAGAAGTTCTCATCGGAGGGAAACGAGCTGGAAATAACTCACCGGAAATAATTAATGAAGCAGCTGATATCTGCAGGCGGTTATTTCAAGGCGGTATCATGAATATTGAAACATATCGAGATTTCATTGATGAGTTAGTTGAAAATCATACGGATTATCACAGGTACTGAAACTCCAAGGGATTTTTCATCACCACATTAGATAAATAACAATTAAATAACATGATCATACACTACAACCATGATAAACCAACCAGCGTCTATGTAGTTAATTCTCGATTTACTGTTTATAGAGCGTACTATGGTGATGGTCTCGGTGATACCATTGCAGGGTTATTTGCAAGAATGGCTCCAAAAGTAGCGCCGCTAGCAAACCAAGCCGCGAAGGATAAACTAACAGCGCTAGTTCGACGGCGAAGGAAACCACCAGCGCGTATTGGACCACTACCATATACAACAGTGATGCCTGCAAGTGCTAGTAAAATAATAAATAACGCAGTAGATCAAAAACTAGCGTCTTTGGTAACCAACGACCAAAGCAGCATCGCAAATATGATAGCGGAAAGTGGCTTTAAACCACGACGTGGTCGTCAACGATCACGACTATGATTTAGATCAACGAATATATAATAAAATGTTCAAACGGTCACCTGATCCAGCTTTTGATATGGACGCCACAGTGCGCAAGGATGATTCTATTCGCGATTATAAATACTATGCCTATCACGCAATACAACCAGATAGTCGATCAAGAATTGAACTTCAAGTTCATGATACCAGTAAATACTTTCTACCGTGTGAAGCGTTTATCGAAGTAGAAGGAGAACTTGTACAAAGAGATGGTACACCATATCCACTTGCTTTTTGTCAATAATGGTATCATGGCGTTATTTGAGAGCGCAAAATATTTGATTGATGGAAAAAAGATCGAGTCGATAGACCGTGATGTTGATGTGGCCACAACAATAATAGGATTAGCAAGATATTCCGATGATTATACAAGATCGGCATGTCCTTCTATGATGTTTGCAAAGAATGGTAACAATACCGCTGGAGGAAATCAATTTGTTGTAAGCCAACCAAATGATCGTGCTGGCCCTGCTGCTCCTGCTGCTATTGAGAATATGATTATAAATTTTGATCCTAGTTTCAATCTAGGAGATGCAACACGTATGTGAATGTTGGGAGGAACGCGTAGATCATTTTCATGCGCGATTTCACTGCATCATATATTTGGATTCTGCAGAAATGTTCGAAAAGTTATCTACGGAGCAAAGCACACAGTAGCGCTTGTGCGAAAGAGTACTGACAATGACGCAATTTGGAGGATTCCAGCAAATCCATATCCAGCACATGTAGATGATGATCCCGATAAAGTCGTTTAAACAAAATTATTATGGATGCCAGTGTTGACTCCATCAATGACCGCAGAAGAACGATTACTATCATTTATGGCCCAAGGAGTAAAATCACTGGTAAGTTGGTTAAGAACAACAACAGATGTCGTTCAATCAACTATTAATGGCTTATTTACGTGGAACCTAGCATCGAAACAAGGTGTTTCAGCTCCACGTCATATATTTATTGCGTTACAGGATACCGCACGAATTGGTAGACAACAACGCAGCCATATGATATTTGATCAACTTGGTATTACTGACGTCTCACTGAGAATAAACGGCCACCAACAACCATCCGAAGTTATACAATTTAATTACTTTCATAACCGTATTTTCCGCGTGTATCATCGGTTGTTATCGTATATGGCGCGCGATCAAAATGTTGATACTGGTTTGCAGATATCACAATTTGATTTTCAAACTTTATATCCATTCTATTACTTTTCGTTGGAACATCTTGATTTAACAAGACAATCCGTCGTTGATATACACTTTAGAGCTAATGTGAACCGCGTTATTATTGGTGATAATGCTATTCCCCAATACAGAGCGGTTGATGTCATTCTCAGTGACAATGCTACTCGAAGGTGTTGGTGGACGAATGCGGGTAATACATGCACCGGTGGAAAATCTATGATTTTCAAAAACATGTAACAATTATATCAATCTGTTATTGTACAATGTCGTATAGTCATATTAGTGTTCCGTTAACCCCCGGTCCGATTAAAAAATTGCTATCGGAATCAGCTAAAAAATGTGGGACCACGATAACGCTGAAACACAATCAGATGTCCGGCGGGGCGAATAAACTGTCAATGACAACTCGTCAGATAAAACACTTCAATGATGCTTTTAAAGATAAAAAAGGGCGTTCAACTAACTCTCTCTGCAGCTGCGATAAAAAACATGATAAAATCAGGTGGTATATTCCCATTGTTAGCTGCAATTCCAGAGTTGATTGCGACAGCGGCCCCAGCGGTGGCTGAAGCGGCGGAGTTAGGAGCCGTTGGTACCGCGGCAGGAATGGCACTAAAGAAAGCAACCGGACGAGGACATAAAAAAGGGAAAGGGTCTAAGACTACCAGGAACCCCGCATTCATGGTACAGCGGAAAATGCCTGAGACTAGGAGGTTTATTAACACCAATGTCAAATTTTGATTTACTCGATGCTGCTAAAAGCTCGCGATTAAAAACTTCAGAGGTGTCTTTATGAAAGATCAGTTGCCGGCACAACCAAACAACGTTGAAACCGGTATCATTAATCTTGATAATAGCACCGGACATTGGGTTGCATACGCGATTGATCCGCGTGCAATTGTTTGTTTCGATTCATATGGATTAGCGCCGCCGAAGGAATTTAACAGATATATAAACCGCTTACACACAGTCGTTGGTATTCTACGCTACCAACACAACAAATGAATGACCCACCAATATGCGGCAAAGAAGTATTAGATGTCCTTGATGCTTTTTCAACATCTGGTAAACCACCTCATCAGGTCGTTAATGAATACACTAACAGTCGCTGGCAACGACGGAGTCGTCAACGAAGATTTTAGAGAGAAATTATATAGAATAATATGATTGATATTTGGGGGAGATCTTTATCAGCGCTGAAGAAACCCGAACCCGATGGCACTGCAACCGATGATATAAAAAAAAAATCGAAGATGAAATAGCTGAGATGTTGAACTTAGCAAGTGTTGATCCCAATGAAATAGTTGTATTTCAAGATTGTCAGGGTACATTGAAAACTAGTAATGTTTCCCTGGAGGATATTTTAGTTAAACGACGCGACTTAATAGAAAATACAATTGCGTTGTTTTCTAATCAGGGTAAACTCAAACCAGGTGTACTTGTTCCAACGATCACAGATAAATTAGCAACATTCGATAACAATTATATATCCTCTGCGAATTCATTGAAATTGCTCAATGATAAGTATGAGGATCATATAAATACATTTAATAGATTACAAAAACCATCATGGACAATATTGATAAACCCGTGTTAGAAATTTTTGGTAATCCTCCAGTGACCACACTGAAGCTCACAGAGATAAAAACTTCTATGTTAGAGCTTACAACACTTCAATCTAGATCTGAAGATCACGTTGAAAAGTTTACATCATATCGTAAAAAATATCATTGAGAAATTTTTTGCAACCACGTTGGATAAAATTGACATAAAACTCCCTGATATTAAAAAGTCCATCGATGAGATGAAAAACTTCATCGAGGCAATCAAACATGATTTTCCGAGGATGATAACAATCACTGGAAAAACAAAAATTCCTCATGAGAAAACCAATATCGTAGTATACACGATCCAACACGGATCATTTGCGTGGAATCCTACAAAAAATATACTAAGTATCACCGCGACCGTCAAAGGCATTTATCGATTAACACTAGTGATACCGACTCAATTTAATATATCATCGTCGAGTTCATCTGGGGTCAACAATACGATATCAACTGAACAGTTCACGATAGCATCCACTGATAATAATTTGGCTAGGGTTTCAGTATCATGGTATATGGAATTCGTAGCGGATTTAAGTAAACAACTAAATTGAAATCGTACACGATTGGAAAATATAATGTCATCATTAGCAACGTTACAACAATACCGCTATGATCTTGTCAGAGAATTTCAAACAAAACTCAAAACACTCACTGAGGAGGACCAAACAAAAATAGAGAAATATCGACGAAGAATCACCGCAGTTGATGTTACCGTGTACTCGGTGAGCGGTGTAATCACCGTAGCCGGTATAATACTCTCCTCGGTGACAATGATTGCTCCGATAGCTGTTCCAATTTGTATATCCGCGGCGACAACAATTGCGGGAATAATTTCGATAATAACAAAAAAATATCATCATGCAGCCAGCATAAACTGCAAGATTACTCAATCAAATTTCATGTATCAACTGCGTAATCGCAATTATCCTCGTTGATGTCGTCGTCACTCGATGATACATTTATATCAGATAGTGAGTTCTCAGCAATGGTACGTATTTATGATTCCGCGATATCGAAATTAGAAACACAACATGAGTATAATAACAATGACAACACCGCAAGAACTACTTCAACGAAAAGTAAAAAATACCGAACCGATTCAACAAATAACGAAAAATACCACACCGGTGAAGACCAGCATGATCTCAGTAACCTCAACCAATTCTGAATTGAGTGTGAATTTCCTGATTCCGATTCTCGTGAAAGAAATAGCGCTAGCAAAACCACGAGTATACCATAGCTGGCCTAATATTAGGTCGGTAGCATTTGGCGGTCAACAACCGAATAATTCCTTGGTGTTTGCGAATAAGAATCGCGAAGACGGGACTCCAGACTGGAACGTTGTTTTGATACCATCTGGGTCCTACCAAATCGAACAAATCAATGCTGAATTACAACGCAGAATAAAATCAATTACTGGAACAGAATCGAAAATCGCTATAACGGTTCACGAGCCGACACTATTATCTGCGATCGAGATAAACTCGCCCAGTTATGTCGTAGATATCTATCAGAGTTCTATAAGAACAATACTGGGGTGGCCTGAAATACCACCTCGGACATCTTATCAAATACCAGAACCTAAAACGTCTAATTATATTACCGACAGAATAAAACCCGATAATCCAGTAAAAAGCTATAACGAATACACCAAGTTGAATTTTTTCACTGGAATGATAGACGACCGCAACCGAAGATATTACACAACTCTACTAGATAAAATCACTGAAAATTTCACAGCGATGAATAATGATTTTTCACTGTTGTTAATATCTCTTAAATCCGGCACACTCGCCCGAGATGAATTTATCAGCGTCGTAGAAACATGTAACAAAATCATCAATGACATGGAAACATTTCATTTGCAAATTATTCAAGAGGTATTAGGTGACAATAATCCTAAAACGAGAACGGAGTTTGCGAGAGTATATAATATACGCCTAGAAGATACTCCCACGCTCAAACTACACGGATATAATATCTCAGAACTACAAAAGTCTCTCAATGATGCCATCGATGAAGGTTGCAAAAAAATCCATGACGCATTAAAAAAAATGCCACAACCACAGACAACAATTCTCAAATATAATAATGACCCAGATGGTGGTGGTAGGCATATCGCCCTTCAAAATGTGAATATATCCTCGGTGATAGTATTGAATTTAGTATGTGATGTTATCGAAGGAAGCTATCAAATAAATCTCGAGCAATCAAATCAAGCTCAGCAGGGATATATTTTATATTCATTTGCACCAACAGCTCCTCCAGGGTTTCTAATCATTGAGGATCCAACTAATCTAGTCTTTATGCGATATCATAATAATTCGTTAACGAGAATTAATTTCAGACTCACTGATCAGTCCAATAATCGAATTGATTTACGAGGTGAGGTTTTACAAATTAGTCTGTTTGTGAAATCCTAAATGATTTTCATTGTTAACCCATAGAAGCAGAGGGGGTAAGTGCCAACGACGTTGGCGTCTTTTTTTTTTTAACGCTTTTCGAGGAAGCCTTAGTTTGCTGAATCGGCCCTTCTATTAAGCATTTACGAGGAAGCCTCAGTTTGCCGAATCGACGCCTCTACAAAGTTGGTCTGTTCGCCCCCTGTGCTGCTCAAGTTATTCGTTTAAGAAATATATTAATTATTTAGTGTTCATGTCATATATCTGTTAGTTAAAAGTGATTATACATCAACACTATCAAACATTTTATTTTATTTTTTCTCACGCGTAAAAATATGTATTTCAGATGGATAGATCATGCCTAGATCTCATTAACGTATTTCTATCAATGTGTTGTGTTTGCAAAACAGTTGCGCTTAGTTACAAACGTCTTTTTGCAAAACAGTTGTGCGTAGTTATAAACGTCCTGGTGCAATAATTGCAGCACGTTAAACATAGCAGTTAAGCTGTTGTGGTTGGAGGCAAATGTAGATGAAAACTACTGAGATAATTATTGTTTTGTTTTTTTTTTTAAATATAAAGACAAATGATCTTTTGACAAATGTGCAAGGATCCCAGTAACGGATGGATACTGTACGTGTTAAATGTGCTAACGACATAACAGAAAGGAAGTCTTTTGACCATAAGGGAATCGTTTGGGCGAGAACAACAATCTACGTTATTTTTGTACCAAGACAAGAATTCCCAGAGCCTGGCGGGGAGATAAATAATGTAATCTCTTGAACAGGATTTCATTGTCTAGACGCAAAGCCCAACATAGATTTTATTATTCCCAATTACTAAATGTGAGAAAAGAGTAAGGTATACCTTTATTCAAAATTATTGAATCTTTGTGTCCTTTGTTTGCTAGGGATATTGTACCAAACTAATCTAATATTCAGTTAATTGATGTCGCACAATGTTTTTCTGACTTGCCTTGCAAATACACCGTATGACCAATACTCATGCAAAATCTATTTCTCTCTTTTCCATACCATTATTATTTAAAATCCAGTTTTTCTCAAGGATTTATCCCACTTGATTTTAATGACATTTATTTTGACATTTAATTTGTTATGTTCTGTTAGTTACACGGTCATTGTATTTATTTCAAATACAGTGGTACATACTTAGAAGTACAAAGGCTTTATAAAAATATACTTCTGTGCATGCATTGGAACAATAATTATTTTTACATACAGCGAACCAGGTTACAGGTGGAAGAATAAAACATAATACTACCTGTTTTGAGATATATCCATTGGGTAGGTATAACATTATTATTATTGCTTTTAATAATTTTAACAATGTAAATGCTTGTACCATAGTTGCATATTTGCTTTTATTTTGATATCCAATATTAACTTTGCAACTGATAAAATATATGAACTATGAACTCTTATTCAAACGATGTTGCCCCCCCCCCCCCTCCTCTATTGGACAACAAAGTCATGTATGCATACCTAATCCACAAATTAATTTGTATTGTTTTTTATGTATCCATGACAACTGTGTACATTTCTGTTTATAAGAGACTTTTTTAAGAAAAACTCACAATCGATATGATAAGATTTCATCAACATACGACAGATTCGAGAATAAAGTTGGACGATATGAATTTGAACGTTGGATACACTAACAGACTGAACAAATTCGGACTAAAAACTGCCATTAATATTAAAGTTGTATAAACACGTTATGTTTTTTTTTTTATTTTCACCTGCAATGTATTGACAACTTTAATATTTGGAGTAAATATCGTGCCAAACAATGTAGAATTGACTGGACAACACTATTTATAATTTGCATAAAGACAAATGTACCAATCGTCAGTTATTCAACCTCTTATCTTGCTTCTCTTCATCGAAAGGAATCGTATCTTTTTAAACCTGTTTTGTGCAGTAATCATGTATTTAGTGTTGACAAGTGTTAAAATTTGTCTCTATTTATTGATTACCGCAATTACGATCGAAGAAAACACACGGAAGAGCCCGATCAATGTCTAAATAATTACAGCGACGAACAAAGACTCATATATGGAAATCATTGCTCGTGTAATGTGTTTGCAGATTATTCAGTCAACTATTTTTTCAATTTCACTCGGTTTTGTGTTTTATGTGGTGTTTCATTTGTTCACACGGTTGATTGAAATGTATTTTAATTATTTTCCATTTAATTATTATAGATAAATATCATTGATAATATGTAAATTCATGCATTTAAAGTTATTAAAGTTGCATATTAAAAGACTCGGATAAACTCTACACATCACAAATTGTCTATCGAAGGCTAATGGATCCATACCTACGGCATAAACATTTTTTTTACAGTAATTCGCAGCATCTCCGTAATCCTTTCAAAAGTATAAATGATTTTAGATTTATATCAAAGTGTCTTATTTCTAGAGTGCATTAAAAGAATGACACTTTATGTGCTGAGTTAGATTCATGTTCTGTAGCAATAAGCAGCCGAAACGTATGGTTCCACATGGAATGTTTCAATCACTTTTAACTATACACAGCGTCTTAGAACGTGCCCCTCGTAGATGAAAGAATTCTTTACAGTAGCAAGACAATGAAGGGGAACATTGAAACAACACTGTGCAGAATATGATAACTTTCATGATGTCAATATTCCTTGGCGCGGACAAACAAAAATCAATTAGTTACGTCACATGTAACCATGTGATATGCACATTCCATATATGTATGATAATTGCAAAATTAAATTAAACGAAATGCGATGTTTAAATAAAAGCTTTCTTCGCAAAGGCTTGCAAATGTTAGAAATTAGTATCAAGACATGTTATACATTTCACTTGAAAATGTTGGAAATGGTGTCTATTTCCCAGTTTACATAGGTATTTTGTAAGATAGTATATATAATATAGTTTATGCCATATTTTTGTACTTAATGGATATTTTTATAAAAGATTAAATAATTTAGTTACATTGTCAGTCATAATATGACTTATTTTATTTACTAAAGAAAACAAACACAACAGAGAACAGAAGATCTACGCAGAAAGATAAGGCAGAATACTACTGACGAAGTTCTATCTCATATCAGTCAGAAAAGATCCATGCAATTAACATTTTTACAACTAAACTTGTGTGATGTCATAATATCAACATATCTACTATACGTAACTAATGGATTAAACAATTTTCTTCCATGCAAATTACAATTTGTGATACTCTCATCCTTGATTGATGAAAGTTAAATTTAAATCTAACGCGAGGATTTAACAATATGAAGATCTCTGTCACATTCAAATTAATATTTTAGTCCATTTATATATACTACATCCCAGAGTAGTCATTGCTACAAAATGTGTTTGCAAGAATCAGTCATATATAACAAATTATATCTGATGAGAATGAGAAGAAAGCGTGCAGTAAAAAAGGATATATTTATTAAAAGTGACAACAGTTTAACAAAACAGTTACGTATAAATTATGACAACCCAGTTATATATAACATTTGGTTAACATTATGCCTAACATGTAATGTTCCGAATATTTAATAGTCATGCTCGAGACAAATGTTACTTAGAAAAAAAGATGCAATTGATCTGATTCTCGTTGCACAAATCAATACGTTTACGTTGTAATGAAAATTAATGAGACAATGAAGAAAAGAAAGCAGCGCATTCCAAAACAATCATATTTATTTAGATTAACGACTATAAAATCTCGCTGAAGTTGTGTACAGTGTATCATATTTTCTTTAGATTTCCAAATTATAGTTATCTAGCTTTATAAAGAGCTGTGTGATTTCTGTAAAATGCAACATATTGTTTGCTAATACGGCCTGCTTCTCTGATTTTTTACTCTTTTTATTTTTTTCTTGCGAGGGTCATTATGAAATACATTAACTTACTTTAAGGTCTTGTTTTATTATCTATATATCGTTTTATCATTTTGTTCACTTACATACGAGTTTATTTATCAATCTTTGTAACTATGAATCTATCTAGCCATCACCTTGCTTAATTATTTAACAATTACATATCCATCGTAAATCCATATGTGTATTGCTGTTCAACAGCTGGCCGCCTGTCACTTTGTGTCTGATTCTATTAAACTTTTTTTAAACATGCTCTTCTCGTGAAATATACAACATATGTGTTAATTATATCTAATATACATCATCGATTTGCATTAAATGTACTATACTTCATCTGGCTTCATTCTGTGTCATACAATTCCTATGTGTTCATTGTATGTAATATACCGTAACAGTGCTCTTTAAATGTTATATACTGAATATGTTCATTTCTTGTTAGATACTTCATCTGTTCTCAATCCGTGTAATATGCGTCATCGTGTTTTAATGCAAGGCTGCATATCTTGAATTGAGACGCATCAGTTCTATTCGCAAATATCTTTCAGTTGATGCCACTAAAACATTTGTGTGTTCATTAGTACTTTCAAGACTGGACTATTGTAACTCAATTCTGTCTGGTTCGCCACAATATGTACTCCAGAAACTTCAAAAAGTTCAAAACACAGCTGCACGTATCATCTTTAGAGTACCTCGATCAGAGCACACCTCACCACTGCTCTGTACCCTACATTGGCTATCAATTCGATACAGAATCAAACACAAGATTTGTTCTCTGTGCTATGTTTCAATGACAGACTCCAGTCCAACATACCTATCCAGCCTCACCCATGTGTATACACCAGCTAGATCCTTACGCTCTTCTTCTTATAATCGTATACTCATTGTTCCCAAGGTAAAAACAAAGTTATATGGACAACGTTCGTTTGCAAATCAGGGCAAGGCGACGTGGAACGAATTGCCCATTGAAACTAGACACAAAGACACAGTGGTCCCTTTTAAGAGTGCTCTCAAGACTCACCTGTTTCGACTTCAGGGACAAACTTAGCGACCTAATCATGTTTTGTATCTTATATGTTTTCAGCATGTTTTTTATGTTTTCCAATTTCATTGTTTTTGTCATTTGTTGTTCTGTAGTGTAGTCATATCATTATTGATGGTGTAATGCGCTTAGAGCTTCGAAAGATTAGTCGCTAAACAAAGTCCTCATTACTATTATTATTATTATTATTATTATTATTATTATTATTATTATTATTATTATTATTATCGTGTGATAAACGATGATCAAGACTGACATCTCCATAATAATAATAATAATAATAAAACAAGATTTCAAGAATGCTACGTTCCATTAGGTTTACGGATTATTTACAAATCCTCGTTTCCTTTCGTGCCATAAATATATCTGGTCTGGCGGAGAAAGAAAGAGATTAGCTAAAGCTTCACATTTTAAGGATAATTTAAACTTTGAGGAGACAGGCTGGAATTAAATGTGAACAAAATTAGATACAATTTGAAAGCTTTTTACGACAAAGGCTCTATGATAGTGACATTTTGCTGTATTCAAAATGTATAGTAATCATCAGCCTCATATGTTGCATGGTAGACATGACTTGATGATCTGATCAGGAAATTGTTTCACTTTGATCACAGGCGGTCCAGGTTGCGCTCATTTGACATCACTGTTCTGATGACGTGTTACCGAAGATTATATTCGTTTCTTTGGATGCAAAATTGTAGAAACAACCTGCTGTGATGTGTAACCTTATATATATATATATATATATATATATATATATATATATATATATATATATATATATATATATATATATATATATATATATATATTGTTACGTGCTTAGGCTCGAATAAGCAGCAACACAGAAAGAGTGAAAACTAACAAGCTTGTATAACTTTAACAATGAATTTATTAAGTACAATTATTTTTATAAAATAAATAAACTTACGGTTTTAGAGAATCAAATCCAACAAATATAAAATTCACAAATTAATCCACTAATGGAATTGCAAGTCCTAATAAATAAATGTTCTAATAGTTCCAGGTTCGAATCTTGACGATGTAATCCAAAATGGCTGACAATGTCACGTGGTACAGTTCTTGTTTTTAATCATCCAAATGAATATCATAAACATATGTCCTTTTTCCAGATAATTCTTCTTTTCCGACGAATTGACACAAAGTCCAAAATAATTAAACTCAAACAGATAATACACAACTTAATATTACAATAAGCCCAAAATCTACTAATGTCAGCTTCTAAAATACAGCTATATATATTGTAATTCCCTCGTAAACAAGAGGAATCATGTGATTCTGGAAAGTCATAGAAAGAAGCTACCTTCTCCAAATCACGTAATAATGGAATATTCTAGAAGGAAATCATTCACTTCCCACCCTCAATAAAAGTGTTGTCCTTGAAATTGACCAATAATTTTAGAGGCTTGTTGACAATGTCTAAAGTAAGGTCAGGATTTAGGTCAAACAAGCCAAGGTCAAAACTTGTTTACAATCTAAGTCAGCCTATTTACAGTTAAAGTGATTAAGCTGAACTTTCTAGAACAATTTCCCAATTAATGGATATTAAACCCTAAATGACAAATTTGGATTTAACAATTAAAAAAAATAATTTAAATCCAATAGCCGTAACAATATATACTCTTGTCACTGAAATGGGAGTCACATTAGGCATAATATTGTTCTTGCTCGAATGCGTGAATAAAGGTTTACAATTCGACCAAGGATTTAAAATTCATGTGATAATCATTTTTAAGCAAAGTAGCCAAAAAATGCCCATAATAAAAAAAAATATGTTGAAAGTGAAAATTGTTAGCAACATGAAAGTTTGGTCTTTATCAATCGTTGAATGGTTCTTCCTATAGAATCAGAAAATATATTGAAAGTGCAAACAAGATAGCAGTATTACGAAAATGACTCCAAACAATGTCAGTCATTTACAATGGAAAAGCCGTGTTCACTTGAACCAGTTGAGAAGTACATCCAGGTATATTTTAACAATTCCTGAATTGATCAAATTTATCGTCTACAACAAATGTATATACTTTTATCTATATTGATCCAATACGTGACTTATTTTTCTTCGTATGGATATGTTTATTCTTCAAACTGTGGATGTCATGTATTTTTAGTTGTGGGTTGTATAGTATAACTTCACGAAGAATTGACAGACAATACAATATAGCATATCAAATTAGATATATAATCTACAGCTACAGCGCCACACTTTCGTTTTCAAAATATTTGTAGGTATACCATGTTCTGATTAGAGTTGTGCAAATGAACAGAGATAGCAGTCATTTCCTGTCAGAAGTAAAATAATTTGTTTATATAGTACCTAGTCAGAGTATTATAAAAGTCAAAAACATTTTAGTTGTACCCAGATTTTGGAACGAAACATCTTAGGTAGCAATGGAGTGAATAAAGCTGCAATTTATTGAAAAAGCGCAGTGACATCATAACCATAGCCGTGTTATCTGGAAATACTCTAACAATCTCACCAAACAATCTGCACAATTAGACTGTTTTGGTTTCAATTTTAAGTTGGACCAATTCTGTGTCTTTACATGTCATTTTTCACGTCAATGTCACTGCTTTGCGTGACCAGATGAGCTCCTAACACCAGTCTGTCACTCAAGGAATTGAGTTTAGGGGTTCTTCATGGAGATCTGATGATGTTCAGGCAATTAGTTTTGCTGAGGGTCTCTACATATGATAATGAGTTCCTCAGGAAAATGTGAAAGGCAAAGAGTTAGGACGATAACATTAACATAGTAATAGGCGTTGATGTTAGGTTCTGCACTAATTTTTGTTATTTAAATGTCGCTGAAAACGTACATACCTCAAAATTGCTTTTTATGAATTTTTTGTAACTATCGTGTTAATACCATATATAATTTTATTACCATCTAATATGATTGGAGAGAATGAAAAATGTACTTTAGTAACAATTTGGAAAATACGTTCATAAATATATTTCTCAATGGCCAAGACTCATACTATTTTAAAATCAAAATAACAGTAAGCAGACTGCATACACAAAGCTTGAAAATTAGCATGAAATCTGCTTGATGTAACGGAGGTCTTAATATGCATTAGTCAGCGCAAGTGTACATTATCTCAGTTTCGCATTGAAGTATGCCCACTATATTAAAATACTGCCAGATTGACAGTTATACTAGTGCAAAAAAAATATTCATTGCGATGTATAGAGCACGCGAACAAGAAACTACAGATTCAGTGACAAACTAAATGTGTGGAGGATTTGGTTTTTAGAATATTGTTAACGATTTTTCATCTGTAGTATGATTAATACAATCCATTAATCAATTTCCATTTCTAAACAGCAAAATATGCAAAGGCTGTTTTTGGCGTAGAAAAACGAAATTCTGTAACGAGTGATCTGACACATTGTATTGTCACTAGCTATTTTCCAATTCTATGCCACATTATGCAAGAACAACCATAAAATTGAAACGCATTAAATTTTACTAATACTTTTTCTTTAGCTGTTGTGTAAGAATCACGACGAGAGCCAAATCTTACAGCCAATCTAGCATTTCATTTTAAAAATCACGAGTTGAATGACTGAGTGTATTTGTGGTTTGTGTATTTTCTACTTTCTTCATTCAAGCGTTAACTCCACGGACCTAAGAAACTGATGATCCTAATGAGTTATAGACGTTCACTCATGTTTCATTTTCCAAATAGATTTGCACCTACACACATCCATGTGTGCAGTTCCCTATTTCTTTAAAAGCACAATAAATAAAATATTTCTAAGGTATGTATGTATGTATGTATGTATGTATGTATGTATGTATGTATGTATGTATGTATGTATGTATGTATGTATGTCTGTCTGTCTGTCTGTCTGTCTGTCTGTCTGTCTGTCTGTCTGTCTGTCTGTATGTATGTATGTATGTATGTATGTATGTATGTATGTACGTACGTACGTGTGTGTGTATAATAATATGCTTTAATTTAGTAATACATGCTTGCACATGAACATTGTATTCCTCTTCTGCTCTTCACCCAGAATGGCAGAATGATCATAATTACAGTTGGCTGTCTTCCTTTCATTTAGATTCTCAAAGATGACGTTTGATTCACTAATTATGGTGAATACTTTTTTTTCTTTTTCCAAGGAATAATCTCATAAAACATTTTATGACGCACGTTTTGTTTTCTCACCAATAGTTGTTAAAAAACCTATGGTAAAATTCCCTGATTTAATTAGAGTACAAGATTTCTACAATATTTTGAAACGGAAGCCATACTAAGTCTTCCTGCATTAACGTTTTACAACATTCACATTAGCTGGAGCCACGTGATGGAATAAACTTTATGAATCTGGATGTATTTGTTTTAGTTGCTAATACCGAGAATTTCCATTTTTAAACAATCACCTCAACTGCAATGCATAGATAAATAGTTCTGGAAGGCTGGAGAAACAAATGAATGGACAGAAAGATTTAGATTTTATCATATTATTTAATATTAGACAGAGGATGAAAGATCAAATTAAAGGACAATGGATACATGTGATTCAATCAACATAATATGCATATATTTTATTTTCCAATAATCTTTTTAATCTGGGTGAAATCTGCTATGAGTAGTCACGTGTGACCTGTAGCCACTTATGTATGTTTACTTAAAAAGATAGCTTGATAATGCACGGTAGGGGGGATGACTAACAATCAAAGACAAATCACCAAAAGATCACGTCATTTGATCAAGAATATGTCTTTGTTATGAAGCATTAATTATTACAGTCTTCTAATAGATGTCGTTCCGATCTGATTTTCACATCCTTTATTTCCAATTCACTAATTATTCCTTACCACTGTTATCGTCTTGTCTGCCAAAAACTTGTAACGTTTTAGCGTGGCTTACGAAATTCTTCCTTTTACGTGTGCAAACAATACAATTCGCAGTTTTATGGATTTGTTTATGATGTTATTGGAGAGTAGTCTAAAGTTTAAAATAATTATCTCACAAGAGATATGTATGTGTCAGGATGTTATCCCAGAGGAAGACAAATCAAGAAAGCGAGACATGCAAGGTCGAATGTTAACGTCACTAATGGTTATTGTTTCGGCCTTACTGTGTTAATTTAAGAATACAATGCCATAGTACAAAGTCAATCCTATCTAACATTTAATCCATATGATGTCCGTTAATAGGCTATTGAGTTTCCAAATTCTTTAAAAAAAATCTACTATCCACACGATTGTGAGAAAACTGTGTTGTTAAGATAGCCTTTGACGAACTCCATATTTTGTTAAAGCATGGTTGAAATGTTTGTCTAATTTTGTAATAGTTCTAAATTATAACTTTGCAGGAGTTAGCACATTCTTGTCCTTGAGAAGAGTTAGCGCAAGATGTTAATTGTATTAGTCTGGTATCGGTCGTACCTAGTGTATGGATAATCAAGTGTTATCGGCTGCTCCGTATGTATCCATTGCTAATCTGCATGTTACGGGCAGTTCCATGTGATATCCACACTCTTATCAACAGTTATTTATTTATAATAATCTCTTTCTAAATACTTGATCAACTTTCCAGGGATCTTCTTGTTTGTTAATTAGATAGAATATTTACAGCTGCGTCTCGCAGATTTCGATCAGTTTCACGTTCGTGATCAGTCATGATACATGAGACCTGCTATATACTGGATCCGTAGGTCCATAGTCCTACATGAAAGTGTCTGATAGACTAGATATGGTTAAACAATTATATGTAATGTTTAAAAGACTCAACATTTGGGAAATATTTGAATATTTAATATGTGAATGATCTTAAAACATAGCATACTGTGTATTTGTGTATTGTGTGTGCGTTTGTGTATTTAAAAGCACCTGTGCTTTTGTTGAATAAGTATATTATTTGAATGATTGTCAAATGCAACTATTTTACAGGTCCAGTTCTCATCAAGCCGCTCTCCTGCTTCATGATATGTATATATAATGTAGCTCTGTGGCGTTTCCATGCACAAAGTTAGTTAAAGAAAACTACACTTGAAATATTAATTGTTATACCTGCATAGGCATTCGTCTTTAAAACTGCTTACCATCGACAGCCATTATAGCGCCTTCCATTGGAACCGTTAAGGGTTCTATATGCGCTCGATGCCCCATGTCTTAGCATGTACACCGTGTGTTATTATGGCCATTTTAAAAACTTGTTTAAAAAGCCGTCCTTTAAACATTACACGGTTTATTATAGTACGAGTATTCCCGTATAAGGGCCTAGCACTTAATTGGAAAAGGTAAAAATTGATAAATTTAGCTTGTTTTAAATTCCTTGCCATATTTTCGTTTATCGCAAGGAAAGTATGAATTCAATTCACTCATTTTTGTGTTGTAGACAATAATGCCATTAATTGTGATTTAACCGGTGAACGCCTTAATACATATGACTTTATAACGGATTGTTTAAATTAATAAAGAAACAGACATAACAACATAATGAGATAATAAACAAGCGTATGAAAGAATGTTAAACATTAAGACTACACATGGAAGAATAAAGAAATATGTAAATTCACAAACAAAAGAAAATAACGAAAATGATAAAACAGTAACCTGTTTGGTGTGATTTTGTTCTACAGAACAAATAGAGTGTGGATCACCGCCATTGCTAACTGTTTTGTTTTCGATGGTTGCAGAATATAGTTCACTAACTGATTTAAGACTGATTGTGTTATTACATCGATAGGTTCACGAATGTAACGTAACACATTTTTTTCAGCTCTAACGATATATCCTATTGGTGGACCAATGACGGATGGTGTACTTACAATTTCAGAAAACACAGGGCTTTTGTTGCGGTTATGATTCCGCCAATAGCATATGTAACCACACATAGTTTTTAATATTTCTCGTGTAAAACTGTTTCCTTTATGATTTCATCATTCAGCTGTTATTCTGTTTCAATTATGTTCTCACATCGGCGTGTTTGAGGATATATAACAGCTTTTCAATTAATATTGTCACCATGAAGTATAAATGCTTGATATACGGGCTTTATTCGTGTGCAGAAAGCACACGCACTTCTAACCAATTACATGTTTTCTTTGGTATAACTTCAATGCCACTTTATAAATTATCTTCCTGTCTCCGGCTATTGTTCATTATTGGCTTTTTTTACCATGCTCACCATGTTCATTTGAGAACATATAGATTACGTCCGTTTTTCATGTCAGCAACGATTTGTCTTGCTTTCCCTCAGGAAATGAGATACGGACAAGAGCGTTCTTTTATAAATTAAATTCGAGATAATTATCTTCTTAGTTCAGTTAATGCTGGTGGGATATAGTTGACCGGGATTTGTTGCTGAATTTCACTTTATTATTGTGGAAGCAGTCCATAGGTGTTTTCACGCCTGGCTGTCTAGTCTGCGATCAGGCTTTTCTCTAATACCATGATTCGAAAATGGCATGGACATGGTATTGACACACCAGGGTAAGGTCTCAACGGTCGATTTCGATTTAGCCCTTAAGCAGATTATATATCGATGTATACTATGGTATGTCAGTGTTATAATTCATTTTCACGCATGTATTATTGGCCAGGAAAAAAATCACTAAAAACATTATCATATCCTGCCCTCTGGTCTGACATCTCATCGAAACATTCCGCAACATTGTTATCGCGTGGCTGTTCAGAAGCCGTAAACATATAATATATAAACGTCAAATCCTAAACACAGTCACCAAAGACAGTTAAGTATGATTCGGACAAATGTTGAATAAATCATACTGTATTTATCTCCGGAGACAAATGAGATATTATATATGAAACATTTACAATATTTCTAGTAGTGTCGATATGTGATATTGATGTCAAGAACCTAAGATGCCACTTCTCATTTATCTGCATTTACGTTCTAAAGCTACGCATCTTTAACATGTGACATTTACGCCTTGAAACGACTGTATGCTCAACACGTTTGGTAAAACGTAACAAATATTTAATTATCAATGCAATAAATGAATGTGTGAAAGGAGCTTATAATATTTTGATGTGAATCCATTATAATCCTCATAAAGGTTGTATGAAAGTCCAAATGTATGAAACGTTGGATATACATTTCAAAAGCGGAAATTTACCGGTCCGCCAAGAGTCGTGACATTATCAAAGTGCCGTTGTCCAGAATGGAATAATTCACAATAGTTCCAGAATACCATCATAGTCCGAATAAGGTGTTTTTTCTTCTCTAATACTGAGTACAATATAAACACGTCTGCAGACATATAACAGAAGCACAAGAAACGAGGATGACTCCGATATATAAAACTTTTTATAAAACTTTTATTACGACTATATTTCACAACATAACCAACGTGACATATTAAATTACTCTCTTCTGTTCCAATCATCGGTGCTAACTTATGCGCGGATTCTTGGGTTTTATTAGCGGTGCAAACGATTGTTCAATACCCGTTGAGACGTGTTTCCAGAAGGTCTGTCACTACTGAAGTATATCTTTGACACGACGTTCGCTCCAGCTATAACATCTTGGGTTGGCTTACAGTTTCGCGGCTGCTGTTGTATAACTGATAGGTGTTGACACCGTATATACGTATCACGGTCGCTTAAACTGTATAATTGTCTCGTCGTGATGTGCAACATACTTTTAAATAATCTTCAAACATATTAGTCGTTTAAATTGTCTACATCTAGCGTCCTGATATACAAGATGCTTTTAAATCATCCGCAAACATATCCAGAAACTCATAAAAAAATCGCAAAGCGGAAGAATAAAAAAAACACACAAAAGTAATGTTTATCCGACACGCTTGTTTGAAAAAAGCAGCGTCGTAGCGCCTTTGTTTCGTTTGTTCTAGTTGGCCAGTAAACTTAAATCTGTTTCGATAACAACTTCGATATGGTGGCTTTCTTTTTCACGGGAGCCCGCATGTGAGTTTTCCGCTTGCTTGTCTTGTAGATTAATGTTGATATGTAATTAGCACTAATACGCTAAGTTGGTGCACAATGCACAAGGACAAACACATTGTCTAGTTCATAAATATATGTAGCATTGTTTTTACTTGACAGTGTCACAAGCCGTCATCTCTTCAATCCTGGATTTTACTTCATTGATTTCATTGTATTTGTCCTCAAAGACATGTTTTTTCCTCTACGACAGTTTCAAAGATGCTACTTGGCTACTTAAACCAGAACGGGAACGAATATGATTTATAATATTTATAATGACATGTTCTGCCGCTGAGTTTGCACACATAATGTCACTTAATTTGTTGCGTTTTAACAGTTGCCATCGTTTTGCTTACTCTTTAGCATCTATTGGCATATGAATCCGATGGTCACAATCTACAGAACACCGTTGTTATAAATGACAACTCAGAAGTAATGTATTATTGGTTAAAGAGAAATTCTGTATAATTAAAATTAATAATCGGCGATAAATCAAGGATCCAAATTTATTTTATTATGTTTTGCATTAAACAAAACCTTTTCTTTAAAAAATATAATTTTAGACTTTATGCTGTTTCATTTTTCTATACTTAAATATTTTTAATGGCCTGCATATTAGTATTAATGTTTGCCATCTCAAGTAATGCCACAAGTTATTATCGTTATTTGAAAGACCATGTGAAAATGTGAAAAGATATATTGAGAAACCAAAGTTAAAAGAGCTGCAAACATATATAATCATGTGTTATGTTCTAAGACTTCATAAGAGATATAATCATGTGTTATGTTCTAAGACTTCATAAGAGATATAATCATGTGTTATGTTCTAAGACTTCATAAGAAATATAATCATGTGTTATGTTCTAAGACTTCATAAGAGATATAATCATGTGTTATGTTCTAAGACTAAACATATATAATCATGTGTTATGTTCTAAGACTAAACATATATAATCATGTGTTATGTTCTAAGACTAAACATATATAATCATGTGTTATGTTCTAAGACTAAACATATATAATCATGTGTTATGTTCTCGTGGACTAATTTTTCATAAGAGAGTGAAATATGTTCACTTACATAGTATCTTTGAGTTTATCACAACAGGTCACTCAATTTGAAATAAAGAATGTAAAATATACATGGGCGAATCAATTTTCATAGAAGTGTTTAATTTCTGCTAAGTTAAAAGAAATGACATCGATAATTTACAAATTACCCATACACATTTCGTCGCAACTGGCGTGGAATAATAGTACTTATTAACACTTATTACTAAAATCTCTGTATTGGACAATGAAAAAAAGTATTTACAAAATAATACCTGTATGCATGGATTGACAAATTATGTTAAAATTAAGAAAGAAAGTTTTCATTTAATTAATTGACTGCTTGTGAGTCTTAGAATACACATTTTCCTAATGAGTGATAGATTTCCGAAAGAACATTTCTCACTTTAGTGATAAACTGCCTAAGGAACAGATAATATACATTTTACTTTAGAGAGATAAATTCCTTAATGGACTTCGAATATACATATACTTTAGAGAGATAAATTGCTTAAAGGATTTCGAATATACATTTTACTTTAGAGATATTAATTGCTTAAGGGACTTTGAATATACATTTTACATTAGAGAGATTAATTGCTTAAGAGACTTCGAATATACATTTTACTTTAGAATGATTAATTGCTTAAGAGACTTCGAAATACATTTTACATTAGAGAGATTAATTGCTTAAGAGACTTCGAATATACATTTTACATTAGAGAGATTAATTGCTTAAGGGACTTTGAATATATATTTTACATTAGAGAGATTAATTGCTTAAGAGACTTCGAATATACATTTTACTTTAGAATGATTAATTGCTTAAGAGACTTCGAAATACATTTTACTTTAGAGAGATTAATTGCTTAAGAGACTTCGAATATACATTTTAGTTTAGAATGATTAATTGCTTAAGGGACGTCTAATATTCATTTTTCCTTTTAAGTTACATACTGTAGAAGGAACTTAGAATATACAATTGATATTTCCATTTCAAAGCGTATACGCAGTATCATTGGATTCCAAATATGAGAGAGTTCTCGTAAATATGAATAATGTCTTTGTCGGCAGGTTTCTGCATGATTAATGTATTTATACCAATCTGTATTTTCCTGTTATTTTGAGTAAATGCTCACTATGTTTTACCCTCTTCCAGTTGGTAATGATGCAAATTGCAAGTCGGTTATATTTCGAAACGATAGATATACTGAAAATTTACTGATCGGTATCATAATCAATATTTATGCAGTATTTGCAGCATAAAGTAGACTCCATGTTTAATGTTCTGTTAACATCGCATTGGCCTTTGCAATATCATTAATTACGATTTATCTTTGATGAAAACAAAAAATAAGACATATATTTTCCATTTGGTAAATGACTTTCATGCGCATGTCACCGTTGTGTTAACCCGTTATAGGATTATCTCGATAACGTAACATCAAAATTAAACAAGTACATGAAATCATATGTTACGATGCGTAACTAAGTTCAATGTTTTACAAAGTACAATCTTTGTCAGATTTATGTGTTGTTTCTACAATATTAGTAGAAACTAATATTAGAAAGTATTATTATTTTACTACCACAGGAACCTTTAACATGATTCATAGAATTAGCAATCACAATACAGCTCTATTCCAGCCAATAATATATTCAAGGACGATTGATGGTCGATATGTGCTTTCCTGTTATTGTTTGTCACGCAAGCAACTATTAAAATTATTATAAATTAATGAACAATTAGTATAAGGTCTTTCTATGTTTTCTAAAGAAAAAGCTCGATAATATCCATTGCTTTTTTATTTTTTTGTATCAACTTACAAAGTGTCTGCATATGGATACAGATATTTCGTGACAATATCTTTTTTGACTACTTAAAGATCAAATTAAAGATAGGTTGGAATGAACTTTGAAAGGCAAGACGTCGTTCCCTCAGAAATAAACAAACAGTGTACTTGCAAATTAACCAGTTTAAAGTAAAATGTACAGACAGACCCATTGGAACTATACGATTGAAGTACACATGAATATTACCAGAGCTAGTCGTTATATTCTTAAAAAAAGTGTCTTGAGCAGTAATTCTAGATATATCAAATTCGATATTAGAATTTGGGCAAGGACAGTATGCCATGTGATACAGAAGTACCATTTTTGATGACATACAAATACACAGCAAAAACATTTATCCTATTTGCAATTTCGTGTTCTTTACTCAGTTGAATTAATGATCGAATAGCTTTGTCAGAATTATGTGTGGCTTCTACCAGCACGTAAAACTAATATTGTCTCTTACATTTTTGGATAAAAAACATTGACATGTTTCGCCATATTTTATCATTATGCCAAGTTTGTTTTCGTTTTAGAAGTTGTATATAATCGGTGTACCATTCTTGTTGTCTGTATCTCTTGTAAATTTTGTACTTTTGTGAGGTATGTTTATTAAGTAAATATACAAACCGCAATTCAACTCATTGTTAGGATACGTGGATGAAGGTGATGCCTTGTCAAAATAGTTATGAAAAGACAAAACGAAGCAATACAAATAAGCAAAGCAAAATTAAAAAAAAGAATAATTGAGAGAACTATTTAGCATACATTTGATGGATACTTTTGTATGTCATTTAGATTGACGAAACTGGGATACATGTCACATATAGCTCAACAGACTAACTGTTTCAGGAGACTGACATTAAGCGAGTAGAGTGAAGTGTGATCAATCAAAGTCAAATGTGATTTGATTAACTGATGGGTTTTTCGTAAAATGTTTAATGTTACGTGTTTAGGCTCTAATAAACAGTAACACAGAGAAAGATTAAAGCAACAAGCTTTGTAAAATTTAACAAATAATTTATTTCCCTGGAAAAGAGATTGTAAAAATGAGAAAAAAGTACATTTTTAAGAATCAAATCCAAAAACAGTCCAAGAATAATCCACGAATTAAATTACAAAAAACTAATTGATCTAATTAACTAAAATGCGAGTCTGTTGGTAATTCCAAGATGGAGGACGATGACGTAAGGTAAGACCTGTTTTGTGTTTATCTGCAGCTCCTTGTAGAAAGACAATATTTAATATTCCGATGTTGGAAATCGAATAAAAATTTTGATCAAATTTCTTTGATCAAATCGAATATTTCCACAGATACGAACTAATTCTTTAAAATCCATCTGATATGAAGAAATTATAACATGGATTAAAAACTGGCTACAACGAAAGAGAAGGACTCAAGGTCAGGTATAAAATCCAAAACTGAGAATATTTCACTGAAACAAAGATTATATCGTATTCTACTACGCAGTTTCGAAACATCCCTAAATTGCGAAATCAAGTAAAAACGGAGGGGGGAGCATAGAGGTGTCACGTGCTCGTGTTTATATCATGTCTTCATAACATGACCCTGACGGGAATTTACTTTAAAAATAAAAAGTTGTTTACTTCTCATTATTCCCATTTTGACCTTGATAACAACTAATCCTTTTAAATTAAAAATAAAATCTGTTTACGTGGACACCACTAATTCTGAATCAAGGTCAGGATCTAGGTCAACGTTACTCGTTTACCAAAGAAAAGTTAGGTCAACCGATTTTCTGAAAAAACATCATCTCTAGTGAATACATGTACATTCCAATAGCATGTAATGAAAAAAAAAAACCCGGATTATTTAAAACTGACAAACAATTCAATGAAAATAAATATATATTGAATAGGGGGTAACAGTACAGGTATGAGAGAGAGAGAGAGAGAGAGAGAGAGAGAGAGAGAGAGAGAGAGAGGGGGGGGGGGGGTCGCGGGTGATACATGTCCAATTAATAACTGTTTATTATTCTGCTTCCAACGCTGTCGGTGAAATCACCAATAATCATATATTTGATATTAAGAGCTTCAAGACTTGTTGCAAGTACAGTATCAGTTTAGAAAATGATACTTTGAGACAATCAATGCTAAGAGACTAAAATAGGATGGGCCTGGTTAAGGAAGTGAAAACTGAATCCAATTTGATTATGTGGTATTATTTTCAGATTTTAATTTGCATTAATATAATTTTATTCAAAGGAGAGAAAAACCTATGTTTTCTACATTAATCTCTGTCTCCTTTATTTCTATTCATATTTATAGCCTTCATTGGTACTTATGAACTCTTCAACAAAACCGTTTAAAAAGGTTTACATGACCTAGTGATACTAAGAATGGGACACGTGACAATAATTGATTCACGGTCGTCAAGTTGTACAAGCATGCATCTGATATTAAGACGTATTGTCTACAAAGCCCTATCCAGAACTTTAAAACCGAACGAAGAATAGGTGGCATCAAATTTTTTTTCTTCATATAAAATTGAAATTCTTTACACAAGATTCAGAAAAATCTAAATGATAATGGATAACGCTCACTGGAAACAGCAGAGGATGTAACTCGAGATGTAAGTTCTAAAACGATGCACTGCGGACACAAAAACACGTTAATATGGAACAAGAGTTACTTCATATGAGTAGGGCAGCCCATGACTTCAATATTGACGGTTCTACTCAAAGTTATACCTGAAGTTTTGATTCATCCAAAAACGATTTTATGATGCACACCAGATATCATTAAGTGTGGTCTGGTTATGGAAACTTCCATTGTTTGAGCTAAATCTATCACACACGTTTACGATCAAAGGATTAGTTTCAGAGATTTAAAATTTAGAGCTCCAACACATGATGCCTTCAATTTTCGGGAGGTCATTCTTACCCAAAGTAAAGGACGAGAAACGAGGTATTGTCGCAAAGGTACTGCGAGTTTAACGATGGCTTAAGGATATGACACAAACAGTAGATATCAGTCAAACGTGTGGATATACCATTTAGAAGGATAACTGGAGATTCATGAACCGTTTGAAACAAGCCATTGATGTTGAGCTATGTCTGCACTCTAATGCGAGGCAGAATTAAATATTTTAATATCTGAATTATGTCAATGAATCCGGTCCAGTATATTTAAAAAGGCGGCCTGTTTAGCAAAACGTTTAAATCATGTTTCAATCTTGTCACCTTCATGCAACTACAACGTTGTCTGCATATACTGTATAAAAGCGAATAAGAAAATTCCGGTCTTTCTGTTTATTGCGAACATACCAAACGCTTTTGGAGTTGATGACGCCTTAACATGGAATAAATAAAGCATATCTGCTTGTGGTTATTTCATTTGAAAGTAACATTATTTTGTTCGCACAATAAGCAAGAATGGCAACTATTTCATATTTCCTAATTTTGATTACTGTTACTGTATTTGTGTAGCATAGGTTACCGTATCTTATGATTGGAACACCAGCAACATAATGTAGAACGCTTTAGATGACAATCATCGACGCTCAGTGACATTTTTGTAAACCCTCCGATGATTATATTTAAAAACAAGATAACCTACAATGAATCAGCGCTCACGAACAAATTTGTCCATAATGTGGCACCAAAAGTTGTTCATACGTTTACTCTGGGTTTCAAAATTTTGATGTTCTCTATTACTAAACGTCAGATAAAGATCTCAATATACACGGCTGTAATGCTTAAAGAAATTTCATATACAACATTGTTTTAAACATTGTTTACATATATATTTGTCTTTCTCTAAAGCACTAAAATATTCGATGCCATACTTTTTATTTCATTATCTCTTTCGACCTGAGAGTTCTTCTGTTTGTATGTTTCCATAGACGTTAAGGATTTAGTCATGAGTGATTCTCTCAAGGTGGTGTCTGAATCCGTTGTTCCTTGATAAATCATCGCAGGTTTTTAGATGATTGTTGACCAGTGGGTAATTGCTGATATTGGGTTGTGTTGGATAGATGGGCGAGCTTGCCATCAACGTACAAATTATTCGCTTACTATCACAAAGTAATTTATCAGAACCTATCTTGCTTCAGGCGGTAATTTGACTTATACTCTGTAAGAACTTTCGTTCAATTTTCTTTTCCTGCCGCAAACATTTCGATCGGGATAATAGTTAAATTTGGTTACCACGGCACAATTATTGACTCATTTCAGCCTTCCTAACATTGTGAGCACCGTCTATATTTATTTCGGTCTTATTCAGAACTGTCAGCTTGACTCAATGTCGTATGCGCCATGCTTGACATCCTATTGTGGTCTTTATTAGAGGTCTCAAAATAAAAGTGTGCCTTATATAGATAATTACGAGATCATATAGATTCAAACCAAAATATGGATTTCCCTTGAATATACCCATATTATAACCTTTTGTGTCGACAACAGTAGCTCTTATATTTTCAAAGACATTGCTATTTTCCAAATTATTTTATTAAGAATGTAGCGTTATGCGGGTTTTCATGAATTTACGCTAAACATGTTTTCATCTTTCCTATTTAAATTCTATAATTTATTTTTTTGCCAAGAGCTTCTATTCAAGGATGCACAAACACCAGGTCAAATTCTTTTCTGTTTGTCACATGCACTATGAATGTACATATAGGCATCAGCATGTTTGCAATTCATCTTGAAAAGTTGCTAAAGGTACAATAAAAATCCAGCACACACACACACACACACACACACACACACACACACACACACTTTTCAATTCATGATTATTCCGATGCTCGTTTCCATGGTATGTTATGTATGAGGTTCTGTCGAGGTGATTTGGGATTTTACAGTGCAACGTTGTTTGATTTACCACTCAAACAAAGTAGAGAGAATGGAAAATATATTTACGTACTTCTCCATTACTTGGATTCATGTTCAATGTGATCGCTTTTGGGAAATGTATGCTGAAACAGATGGGTTTTTTATGGTTTAACGCCATTTTTCAGCACAATAAAGGATATACATGGTGGCCAGTATTAATGGTGGAGGAAGAAACTGGACAAACTCCGGAAAGAACCATCGACCCACGAGAAGCTACTGGCAAGCTTTCTCACATAACTACATTTGCCGAATCTTAGACTCGAACACACGCAGACAGAGGTGAGATGGCAGTGGTGCGTAACGGACAGCGCTTTAGATCACTCGGCCACTCGGGGCCCCAGATCGTTTTTTAAAACAAGTGCTACTGTGTGTGCATGTGTGTGTGTATGTGTGTTATTTGGATGTACCCTGAATTGTATAAAATAAAACATATTTGCCTATCGGTATTTATAAAGAAACTACATTTCACTGTGTATGGCTATTTACTGGAAGTGTGCTTCTTCAATCCTCAAACATATTTTAGAAATTACAAAAGAACCCCAAACAAAGCAAAATATTTATGAGATAATTTACTCATGGGATTATCAAGTGAATAGAGCCATTCAGAGTTACCAATAATCAGACAGAAAGGTCTAGCAGAGGCTATACAATTAGGACTGCTTATGTTATTCTGATAAGAAAATAAATAATATTGTGGGTTCAATAAACACATACACATAGAGGCTCTATCACGTACTGTATGTGTAAAATAAATTGGAATATATATATATGACTGCATTACTTACGATATTGGCAAAATAAAGTACAATAGTTCGGACTTTCTTTCCAACGTAGTCTTCAAAGCACATTCACGTTAGCCGTCCTATCTTGTTGTCGAGCACTTAATCAATTTAGACCGAAGATATATCGACGTAATATAATTGCCGAGCAGAATACGATCGTTTCGTTGAAACAACTTTAATGGTTTCGTCTCTGAAATAATTTCCCTGACGTCTCACCGACACTCCTAGATGCAGTTCCATTTTATATTGAAAATATATAGCAATCCCCATGCCAATTATTATGTTTTTCTTATATGGCTATGGCAGACACAAATAATATTTTCTTGTCTGCGAGAATATAATAAAAAATGCTCTTTTCTAATCAAAGAAATTACATATCAGGCCGCAAAATCCATTCTGAATACCCAAATAGCTTATTGATAATTTAAGCGTTAAAATGATATACTCTCAAATCATAAACAAAAATTGCTGAATACCTTGTGAAGCGACAGTACAATCATATACATTTCTGAATGCCTTGTAAAAATGATACACTTTAACATCACAGAAATTGCTGAATGCATTGTACGTATGAGATACTTTACAATCATTGAAATTGCTGAATGCCTTGTAAAAATGATACACTTTACAATCAAAGAAATTGCTGAATGCCTTGTAAACACTGTACAATCATAGAAATGGCCGAATGCCTTTTAAAAAAAATACACTTTACAATCATAGAAATTGCCGAATGCCTTGTAAACACTGTACAATCATAGAAATTGCCGAATGCCTTTTAAAAATAATACACTTTACAATCATAGAAATTGCCGAATGCCTTGTAAACACTGTACAATCATAGAAATTGCCGAATGCCTTTTAAAAATAATACACTTTACAATCATAGAAATTGCTGAATGCCTTGCAAAAATAATTCACTTTACAATCATAGAAATTGCGGAATGCCTTGTAAAAATGATACACTGTACAATCATAGAAATTGCGGAATGCCTTGTAAAAAATTATACACTTTACAATCATAGAAATTGCGGAATGCCTTGTAAAAATTATACACTTTACAATCATAGAAATTGCGGAATGCCTTGTAAAAATTATACACTTTACCATCATATAATTTACTGAATGAATTGTAAAAGTGATAAACTTTATAATCATAGAAATTGCTGAATGCCTTTTAAAAATGCTACACTTTATAAAGCTTAAAATTTTTCGATAGATACGATTGTACCTCTTGGTGCAATAAAGTAAACACTGAAAATGAAAAAGGATCCGACCTAATTATAGAATGCTAAAATGTATCTTAAATAGATGTACCGAAATCACACTAAAAGAAGCCATTTGGAAAGATACTAGAATTGTATCTTAGTATCCATACCTTCATTCCTTGTACTTTTTCTTCGTAGTGTTCTTTTGAACTGATATTCTGTTTCTTTTAAATAACTTTTCTATAGTGTTCCCGAGGGATATTTCTTACCAAATTGAAAACGCATACGTTCTTATCATGTGACATTTTCGTTTCATGCAGCAGTCGAGGACTGTCCTAAATCAAGTTAAGGCAAATAAATTAGTTTGATTTAGCAATGCGGTATCAAAAATAGTTGGCCGAAACTGATATCTGTAGCATTTTGGGGATGTACATAACTTACTCTGTACGTGGGGTCCGTTCGTTTTTGACGCTGTAATGACAGTCTGTCAGCGTGCACATACGATAAATGTATTTTGCAAACATTAATCAGATCAGATTTTTTTAATAGAAAAATCATTGTCTCTTGTGTATATGATTAACAGTTTAATTGCTGACAAGATTTAATACTAAATGCCTACGCTCACATTTTTTTTTACACATATCCTTATATTTTTATGCGTGTCTAACTGTCCCTTGCTTGTCTGCATTTCTTTTCGAGCGTTTGTTGGCCTATTGCTATACTGCTCCTACCTTTAAAGAACTGAAAATGGTCTAAGGAAATATTTAGAAGTGCACATTAACCAACGTTCTATGGCTAGCAGAAATGATCACACAGTCCATATTTAGAACAACACACCTACATACTAACCAGGGAGGAAAACATGGTATACATGTAGGTCGACAGTCAAATAAGAAAAGTATTTGAAATATCCAATAGTCGTAACATATCAATGGAATGGCTGCAGTAGATGGCAACTACGTTTCATGAAAAGTAATAAAGGAACATTTTTAGGCATGTTGTAGTTCATGGAATTGTTCCTCAGCATTAGTACGAAATCTTGATTTTTGGTTCGTTTCATTTTTACCATAGACGATGGACTTAATGCAAGGTGATATAACATACGAAACGTACTTAAGAACATGGTATAAAGTTAATCTTGGCTTCGTTGCCATGCAGCTAGGACAATTGTAATTTTTTATGTACCGACATGTACCGTATATCTATGCCGAAATGCAGTAATACACTTTTTTATTACCACGAAAGACACCACTTAAGATGAGTTACCTGTAATCAGCCATGACTTGGCCTTGGAACACTGAACACTGATACATTTCTTTTTCCAGAACCATTTCAAGCCTTACTCGAAAATAATAGACGGGAAACCAAAGCAAAGTTACTGAGGTAAAATAATTTTTGGCCAGTAAACTGTTTGTTTATATTCTGTGATGAGAGTTGATGATAAGGAAACTAGAAATGTCTCTCCTATCTTACTTAAAAAGAAGTTGAAATATAGAATACAATAAAATGGGTCGAGAAAAGGACTAAATGTTTTCATTTTATTGAGTGTGTAAAATTCAGATTATAAAATAAACGCATCATTCTTGGCACAAATAAAACACTCATACTTTAAATTATGCAGCATCAATGAAACAAAAGTAACCTGAGTTTTGTTTCCAATAGGCTCTATAACTGCTACCTATTTTAGTAAATTCTTATATTTGAATCAGTAGTTCTTAGAATTTATAGGTATTATTTCAAAGGATTTAAAAACATGTCATATCAAGACTTTATTACATGTGCTTAAAATCAAATATAAATCTCAAGTTATACATCCCTTACTTGCACGTACCAATTTTGTGACAATTAAAATTTGCAATATATCAAACGTTTACATTTTCTAATTAATAGAATGATGTTCTCACACTGCTGTAACTTTCATCAGCTTTGCTCGATGCGAATGATAGCAGTACGCCCCGAGCAATCAATAACTTTTGACATTACTCTGCAATCCAATATTCAAAAGTGAAAATGTGGTTTCACTCAGACGGAAGCAACGAAATGTTTAGAAGTAAACGAACAAAACGGAAACCAAATAACAACATCCTATATCTTTGAAAACAAAAATAACACGTGCTCTGAGATGAACGATGATCGAGAAATGGATAATTTGGATATACTTTGCTTTGTGGACGAATGAGTTTCCAAAGCAGACTTCGTTGAAACATTTGGTGAGTACACCGAAAACAGCTTGGTTAGATAAGCAGTAATTCATATGGTTTTCCTAACAAATATTTTCGACCTTTATTTAAAAAAACCATGTAAGTATAAACTTGTAAACGGTGTCAAGTAATATGCTATATAATGTTACATATGTAGGTAAATTGCCAATTATTGCCAATTGCCAATTATTCATATATGTCGACGGTGATGCTTTGTATTAACTTACAGTAGTGTATGAGAGTGAAACTTAAATTATAATTATCAGGCAAAGGTTCATCAACAAGTTATAATTATCAGTCAAAGGTTCATCAACAAGTATTTCATAATGAGTGAGATTAAATTAAAATAAATCGGCCTCTCTCCAATTCTGTATTATTGTCTTGCAATACATGGAAGCCCAACACTAAAGATAATAAGACTAAATTCGTTAGTAAAATTATCATATAGTCGGAAATAACTGTACAAAAATTTATATGTACTTATGACCACTTGTTACATATCTTTTGATGTATCCATAGTAGTTCATGCAAAATTTGCATATAAAAAGAAATTAATCAATTTATATGCGTTAAACCTATGGGCAAACAGTGATTTACAATACAGTTTTGTTATCTCTCTCTGTCTCACACACACACACACACACACACACACACACACACACACACACACACACATAAACTTTCTAAGGTAGAGGACTTGTGAGTTTACGATTCTCAAAACCTGTTTATATTATTAAGAAGTAGTCTTTAGAACGATGGGTACACACAATGAATATCCGTCTCTAAGGTGTATCACAAATACTTTTAAAAAGCACTAAGTCAGCAAATAATGTTCATTTTTCAAATTACAAATACATCGAGCTCCCATAATGCATTATCAAAGCATGTGATCTTAAAGATTATCAAAGGGATCGTTAAAAGGTTTCTTATTTGCTTTCTTTATTACGAAGACATCATAGGATTGCCGTTGATGTATGGTGAATCAATGGGTTACTTTTATAATACATTGATCAAAGCTATCATTATGAATTGTTATATTGTAGTACAAGTTATTGCATATTACAAAGTTATTGCATATTACAAATCGTTATGCTCTTTGATGCGTGCTTGATATTAAATATTTTATTTCCCCATATGCTATATACAAAGGATAATCAAAAGAAACACGTTCGGACAAAATATAACGGTATAATTAGGGATTAATGGGATTATATAAAATGTCTAGAACATTGCTGCAATTTATGTTCGTTATTGGTGTCTGTATTAAAGAGGTGTATTAATTTAGTTTTTTTAGTTGATTGATAACCGACTGTTACAGTTCCTTATGTAAATAATGCATGATTCAGGTACGGACTGTTCAAGTTTCAATGGATTTTCCTAACAATTCTAAATGTTCTAATTTAGTTTAATTGCTGGTTGTGAGCATTTATTTACTGCAGCGACCATGCAGCATTATTTCAGATTATATACTTCTCAACCGCACATGTCCGTTTTGGTGCTGCTACTTGCTTAATACAAGCCCCATTAATATCTTTCGCTCATTGCTTGTATTTATACAGCTGAAGATACATCATTATCCAAAATAACGTAACAGTATTTTATATCATACTGAACCAACATATTGTTTTTCCTTTATTGTTTTCTGTATTTTGACACTAAAGATGTTATTATTAATTGTATTTTTGCGTTAGTTGGATTGCTGGTATTCATTTACCTGCAACAATTGCCAGTACCCGCCTCGTAGGTTTCACCTTAAACCATTTTGAGGTGTAAATGATCATAACACATCTCTTGTAAAAAAAAACTTGGTAGTTTAGTACAACCAATTGCATTCATTATATACTGACAGGTAAGAAAGATAATGAAATTCTTGTGTAAAACGTACATAAACCTCAACTTATTTCTGGAGATGACAGAAGAGTATCGGGGAAGTATTATTGCACACATAATGCCAAGAACTGATCAATAAATCAGGGCTCTTTGTAACAGTAGGTAGAATCATATTAAGACATATCACTGAACGTTTCGCACGTGACAATTCCAGATCTAAGCAATTCTCTTAGGAACGCTGAAGCCCTTTTATGATAATATCACAACACATTTTCTTGAATGTACATTAGCCAAACTGTTTGTATCGTGAAAATATCCCCTTTGGAGGCTTGGCTCTGAACCTGTGTTTTTATATTATACATGCTTATTGACGACTATATTATCAAGCAAATTACATTTTGTGAACGTCAGCGCTTTTACGTTGCCGTAAACATATCTGCTGATAGGCTTTGTAACATCACAAGAACGAGAAGCGTACTGAATTATTTCATGTCTTGAACAAAACATTGCTATCATTTCATTTGCTATGCAGGAGGACTTGTATCTTCAAGTCATGCTCAAAGACAAAAGGACAACCAGTATATATTATCAAAGAATCAGATATATTTGCATCCAGTCATTTCTGCCTGTTTGTTTTCAAGCTAACGTATTAATAAAATAACATAATATATAACGTTTTGATTGATAAATATAAATTGTAATCCTTGCAAGAAACATATTTTCAGGAGGTTGTGATATTAATACAGTAAATCGACTAAAAATTTGCGATATTTATCATGAATCTTCATGTTAGTCCTCTCCTTAATCGGTAGCATACGAGTCATGTGTCAGAAACAATATCGATAAATGGTAGTTTGCAGATGGGAACTTGGTAACCAATGCTCACGTACAAAGTTAAACGTAACTTTAAATGAATTTGAAGTATAGTAGAATCTCATACTTGTAGTTGACATATACAGGATTGGACGGATTTTATTCAATGGCATGGCATCAGTGAACAGTCTTATACTATGAACATAATTTATCAATATCTTAGTGAATACATTTTCAACTTTGTATGATTCATTTCAAGAAAATGGTAAAGCGAATTTATTTTCTGTGTATTGTTTCATGATTGTAAATTATTTCAGGATGGGTAAACCAGAACTGCAGAGCCACGAATTCAATGCTGGATTAAATCTTGTCTATACTGGCTAATTACAAATAGGTGTTAGTTCCTGTTCCTATGGCATGGAAAAATGTCTCCATCCATTGTGTACAAACTGGAAATGTTTTGTTCAATAACCTGAGACACGCCGCAAACTCATCATCAAGAATTGTCAAACAACACGTGATACATATGGAGCCATCATGTCATCCACGGCACATCTTTAGTGCCAGTTATTATTGTGCTGGAGCGATTTACTGGTTATTATTCATTATATTCACTAAGGAAAATCAATTATGGTGCTTGTAATTATAAATAAAGAGAACACAATTCAGGAATGTAGTTTGAAAACCATGTTTTTACTTCTTCAATTGTTATAAAATAACCGAAAGAGTAAGGATACACAGATGGTATTGAAAAGCTTGTAAGAAATGCCATGTCGTGGATTACAACCATTGATTTAAAGATGAAGCAATAGACTGAATATGATTCTGAGTCAGAGCCATTATGCAGGTTTTGCCACTGAATTAAGATTAGATATTGGTATTGTATTGCGGCATAAGCGCCCATCTTGGTTTTAAAGAGCGCGAAATTTATACAAGCTTTTGAATATAGATATATACAGAAACAGAATAAGTGATTCTGGAGCTGATGGAAGAATATATATTTTGTTTTATTTCGAAACAACACCAGGTTTCAGTATATTTAAGGCAGTCATTCTTTCTGACCGCATAAATCGGATATTATTCAGTGCCATTATTTAATTTATAATATGGTGTTCGGATCTTGCTTCAAAAATGGATAAAATTCGCTCAAGACTTCAAGTACCAAAAGCACAGACATGGAATGAATGTGCCAGCTTAATCATTCGTGATTCTTTATATCTTGCCTGGCCCGTGGCAAATCTCGGTGAGGACATTAGGGAAACACGCCGTCGTCAATTAAGAAAAGTAGACGCCATCGACGAGGAAGACGAGTACGACGACGGGTAAGTACAAATTTACTTAGATACACATCTGCAATGGTTCAACCAAACAGCACATACACTCACAGCAAAGAGGACACGCACAATCCGATTTAATGCAATTCTAGTTAGCTAAATATTTAAAAATTGCACTCCCCTTTTAACCAGTTCCGGTGTTCCCATCAAGAGAATTAGTGTCAGTTGAAGTTCCTCTTATGTGTAACCTGAAGTCTGTATGAAAACAGTAGTAGAAACCATATATGAGTCACAACAAAAGGAGATGACCTAATCTGGACAGTCGCGCGTACAGAGAGAGAGAGAGAGAGAGAGAGAGAGAGAGAGAGAGAGAGAGAGAGATACATACATACATA
The DNA here is from genome assembly GCA_030141615.1 of Unio pictorum. Lineage (NCBI taxonomy): Eukaryota > Metazoa > Mollusca > Bivalvia > Unionida > Unionidae > Unio > Unio pictorum. Next base: position 2,125,762 of record JARLTB010000060.1, read on the forward strand.
CATACATACATACATACATACATACATACATACATACATACATACATACATACGAGATGAAAAATAAAATATAATATAATTAGACAATCATCGAGGCTGGAAAGTTATCGTTGTTCACGTGCACAACATATTAGGTTTTAAAAGTTTAAACAAGATTAGTTTTCATTGGTCAATTCCTATTTTAGAACGAGACAAAAAACGTCAAGAAAACATACGTATCATTTTGAATGTATAGATAGTTGCACTGTGAATATGCTGTTGAAATATCGTGCCGCAACTACAAAATTAGAACTTGAAATATACATTGAGCTCGTTCATGTTATATCAGCAGACGTTTAAAACATTAAATGTGATTGATATTTTCTGGCAGATAATTGGTCTGGATCTATGCTAAGAATGATAAATGTTCGTTTTATTGTACTTATATTGCAATGAATTGATACATCTCAGAATTACTTTTTGTTTTATCCTTGCTGTCTATTTGCTTCCATCGTTCCAACAGTAAGTAATGGCATTGTAATAGATAACCCATAGTACAGTACTTAACGATTGCTATCATTTCCATTCATATGATGCATACAACATTGATTGCATTTAAGTGCAGTAATGTGTAAAGCATATCCGTGTCTGTTTTTGTATTAAATAAATGCTATGCTTGCACATAGGTGTTCTTGCAGATAATACATAAAGTACGGCCACATGTATATAGTATACCAAAAATACGTTTACACAACAGTATATTTAAACACGTACGTAGAAAGAATGGTAGTGTTGCCTGTACACTTCCATGACGTTAAAACAATGTATTTAGAATGATGTAGATAACAACAATTGCTTAATTTATCTCATTGACACTAATTTATACTCTTTGATGAAGCTCCGTGTGTTGATATATATATATATATATATATATATATATATATATATATATATATATATATATATATATATATATATATATATATGCATATATATATATATATATATATATATATATATATATATATATATATATATATATATATATATATATATATATATATATACTTAATTGTTCTAATTGTAAGAAATTGTTGCCATATTTGTTCACAGCTAATTCGAATATTGTTTTCTGAAGTTTCATATCTTTATGAATATATAGCTGAAAAAAAATTATATACGCCACTTGAATTCGTATCGATTTTGATAGATAGAATACGTCACAAACTTCCTGGGTTTATGCTCAAATTTCTTATATTTGTGCACGAGATTTTGCACCAATGTGTTGTATTTAAATGCATGACCTTTACACAATTTGGTAACGAGATACATATTTGGCGTTCAGTAACCTTGAAATATGGAAACTGTTTAAGTGTATTCATGTGACAGAAGGTTGTTGTTGTTGTTGTTGTACGGTTTAACGCCATGTTTCAGGACAAGGTAGGATATACATGGAGTCCAATATAAAAGTTGGAGGAAGAACCAGAGAATACCCCGAAAAGAACCACCCACACACGACAAACTACTGGCAAGGTTTCTCATATACCCACATTGGCCGAATCCGAAACTCGAACACACGCATACAGAGGTGAGATGGCAGTGATCCGTAACGGTGAGCGCTTTAGACGACTTGGCCACTTGGGGGGGCCGCAGTGTAGGAAGGGAGGATCATTCTTTTTCTTCTTGGTCTTATCCGCATTTATAATAAAATATAGAATATTTTATGTATGTATGTATGTATGTATGTATGTATGTATGTATGTATGTATGTATGTATGTATGTCTGTCTGTCTGTCTGTCTGTCTGTCTGTCTGTCTGTCTGTATGTATGTATGTATGTAGTTTAAATAAGTTTTCAATCGTATCGCTACGATATCTGCAGAGTGGCTGTTTATAGTGATGTCTAATACTTAGGAATCCTGCCGCATACAGTCCAAACACTAATGCATTTAAATCAGAACGCCAAGCGATGCTGCTGCTAATGCTATTTTTATAACACTTTGGCATGACAGGGACTATTATTCTACGCTCACGTGCGATTCTCTCGATATACCGCTTGCGTTTAACAATATTATACGAATATCTTAGAAAAGATCGCAATTATACAAGCAATATTCAAGTAATGTTTATGTCATTTACGGCCTGATGACACACTTCAAGCATCACCTCAGTGGTATTTATATTCAATTTATTTTGTGTGCTTGACCATTGTCCATGACTGAGAATAGAGTTTTTGGATTCTTGGTACAAATATATTGTTTGCTTGGGTTGGCATTAAAGTGTCCAGCTTAGATTATGACCTTGGAGTTGTGTGTAATACAGTATGTGCAGTTTCATATCTTTGATATTACCTCACGTTAAAATATCACTTTATGTGATTCTGATTGGTCCAAATAAACCCATTACATTATTGTGCACAATCCTCTTAATTGATTGTCTGTGATCGTGGGGAAACATTTCCAACCCCACCTTATGAATGTTTGGTTTTGAATGAACATTTTTGGTGCCCATTTCTGAATTCGACTCGCGAAAAGAAATTGAAGAAAAATTATCCAGGCTGTCTGAATATGGATATGTTACCCCTCACAGGGGTTTGTTACGTCATGTATAACAATCTTATACTGAGAATAATGGCGTAAAACTACAAGACAAAAATAACAATAGGAATTAAAACTAAGGGTATTGCTTATTTAATGGCGGGGATGGTGAGGGAGCGTAATATCTGTAACATAGACTGAAGAATATCTCTTTTTAGAGCAGTTTCCGAATCCCATACATGTCAAAACGCCTAGATTCCATTCATGTTTTCAACCTTAAACAGTCAGTTAACAAACCCACTCATAAACTTGGTCACATAGTAGTCTGGTTTCTTCATAGACCTGATGATAATATTATGCAATCCAGCTTTGTATCCCACGAAATTGCATGAGCTCACCTCTGCATTATATGCCATCTTGACGTATCAGTTCCAAACCCTCCACCTTTATGTTCTACTAACAGAAACCTCCGTATGATAAATAGAACCAAACTAATGCATGACCTCCAAGAAAACCTAACGACTTGCTTACCTCCTACAGCAGAACAGCTCAATAAATCCTGCTTTCATTGTTTGAACGTGCAAGTTCGTGGCATATAAGGTTGGATCGTAGAACATTATCATGAGGTCTATGAAGAATCCAGTCTAAAATGTGACCATGATTATGGGTGGGTTGGTTAACGGACTGTTCGAGGTAAAACACACGAATTTAATCTATTACTTGTGATGTGTTTGCGTTTCCAGGAAAGTCAAAGTGAAGGTTGAACTCTCCAAAATTAATCACTTTGCCACCAATAGAATTTTCATACTCCAGGAGGTTCTGAAACTGCTCCAAAATGAGAGAGTCAGTCAACATATTTTTTTCTACTATGAGGTAGAGGCTGAAAAAAGTGACTGACTTTTGTACATGTGTGAGTATTATTTGGATTAGTTCAAACGATGTGGGGTAGAAACTGATCGTTGTGGTTTGGTCAAGACGTTTGACCATGGAAGTTCTTTGTGATGACATGAATTCCACCTCCACGGAATTGGCGGGGGAGTGACTTACTCTCTGATCGTTGGTACAATTACCTATATCTGTGCGTTTTTCCGTTGGTCCTACTGATTGGGCATTTAATAATGCATAGTCTCTCTGTCTCTGTCTCTGTTTCTCTCTCTCTCTCTCTCTCTCTCTCTCTCTCTCTCTCTATATATATATATATATATATATATATATATATATATATATATATATATATACATACATTACAAATAAATAGCTGTTAATATATTGCAATTGCTGATAAATTTGTTATTTGTTTTGTCCCATACATATGTCATAACCTTTAATGATTTACTCTTTTTCCTTCGACAAGTATTTAAGATTGGGAATTTTACATGAAAGGTACTTGCAATGCATTTAGTTTGATGCAAGGCTATAACAAACACGTTTGATAAGAAATTTTGCGGGGCCCCGAGTGTCTGAGTGGTTTAAAGCGCTCTCCGTTACCATTGCCATCTCACTCTGTCTCCGTGGGTTTGAGTCTCAGATTTGGCCAATATGGGTATGTGAGAAAGCATGCCAGTAGCTTCTCGTGGGTCGGTGGTTCTTTCTGTGGGTTTTCCCTGGTTCTTCCTCCACCATTAATAATGGCTGGCATGTATAGCCCATCGTGTGCTGAGAACTGCCTCTAAACCCTAAAACAACAAAACAAATTAAGCTTTCTCTCATATTTTTTAAATGTTTGTCGAATGATTGCAGTTAATTGCAGTAAATGCACTCAATAACCCTGTGTATAATTTTGAGCAGAAAGATTACAGCACAATTATGTGGAACCTGACACTTATTATCTGTTTTTTCAGATCTTAATGTCTGTAGGCATTTCGAAATATAGCTTTGCACATGGAAACTATTTATAATTGTACTCCTGTGCGTGAACTTTAATTCTAGCTATTATTTCATTATAAGTAAATATATCTCGGTATTTCAGATGCACGTATGTATATATTTATGTGTGGATGAATGGATTAATGGATGGATGTATGCTCGCATACATGTATGTATGTATGTATGTATGTATGTATGTATGTATGTATGTATGTATGTATGTATGTATGTATGTATGTATGTATGTATGTTTGTATGTATGTATGTACATATTGATGCAGCTTTTAAGGTTATGTATTGCGAGAAAATTTAATACAAGTTCATTAAATTCTAAAGTAAAGATTAATTGGCCCTCTTTGAATTCTAAGGTAAAGATTAATTGTCCCTCTTTAAATTCTAAAGTAAAGATTAACTGGATCTCTTTAAATTCTAAAGTAAAGATTAACTGGATCTCTTTAAATTCTAAAGTAAAGATTAACTGGATCTCTTTGAATTCTAAGGTAAAGATTAATTGTTCCTCTTTAAATTCTAAAGTAAAGATTAACTGGATCTCTTTAAATTCTAAAGTAAAGATTAACTGGATCTCTTTAAATTCTAAAGTAAAGATTAATTGTTCCTCTTTAAATTCTAAAGTAAAGATTAACTGGATCTCTTTAAATTCTAAAGTAAAGATTAACTGGATCTCTTTAAATTCTAAAGTAAAGATTAACTGGATCTCTTTAAATTCTAAAGTAAAGATTAATTGTTCCTCTTTAAATTCTAAAGTAAAGATTAACTGGATCTCTTTAAATTCTAAAGTAAAGATTAACTGGATCTCTTTAAATTCTAAAGTAAAGATTAATTGTTCCTCTTTAAATTTTAAAGTAAAGATTAACTGGATCTCTTTAAATTCTAAAGTAAAGATTAACTGGATCTCTTTAAATTCTAAAGTAAAGATTAACTGGATCTCTTTAAATTCTAAAGTAAAGATTAACTGGATCTCTTTAAATTCTAAAGTAAAGATTAACTGGATCTCTTTAAATTCTAAAGTAAAGATTAACTGGATCTCTTTAAACGCAGCACAGGTTTAGGGATGACATATTGTTTTAGCTTTGAATATTTGAAATTTTAGTTCAAATGACCTTACAAATTCAAGTAAATTATATTCTGCCATCGACAAGCATTTAAGGGTGGGAATTGTACATGGAAGGTGACTGCAATGTAATCAGTTTGCTGCAAGGCTATAACAAACACGTTTGATAACAACATGTTAGTGATGATATTTGTTTGGTTCCAGTTTCTAGGTAAGAATTGACATCTCTATACAGTTCAATATTTCTTGTTTATATGTGAATCATAATTACTATTGCACGCAGAAATGTAATTGTCAAGTGAATCCTAAAGAAGTAATTTGAACATCAACACAACGAAGAAATCATGCAAATCTGAACTGAATTAATCAAATTGACAGTTCCGTCACGGGACACGCACACACAATCTGTATATCTCTCTCTCTCCTTATGGTGATTTATATGTCTCTAATACACACAAAACATTTTATCATTTTCTATGTTCCAATAGCAGACAACCCACAATAATATACGAAAAAGGAACTTTATATAAAATATTTCCATTAGTTGAAAACGTCCTCTATCTATTCGTCTATGTTATTATCACCACTACTCAGTTCTTGAATTATCGTCATTAATATATCGTTGTAGACATTCCATTACCAACATTGTAACAAGATAATTACAAGGTAGACATTCCATTACCAACATTGTAACAAGATAATTACAAACTAAATTAAAGACCAGTATTTACCTTAGGATGTGTATTTGTTATTTCTGCTGAAGTTTTTCCTAATGAGTATTAATGATCAAAAAGGAAAGTAGGAGAAACATTTCTTTAATTAAAAAATCGTATCGTAACTGCATTCATTACTGTTATTGTATGAGTAATTCTTCAGATTGTTTTAATACGAAGCTTATTGTCTTATTCTAGAAACATTCAATTATGTTTTTAAACTATATTATTGTTTTTGGGAGTGTTCTATCGTTTGCGATTTCTTTATTACCCTATACAAGAATAAACGTTCTTTGAAGTTAATACTGTATGGTAATATCAGAAAATGGCGGATCTATTTGTTGCCTCTCTTTATTATGCTTTTATTAATATTATAACGGATAGGCTAGATCGCATATTCATTTATCATGGATAATATCAAACAAAAATATCAATTTGCAATGGCTCGATTTCCAGCGTTTTTATGTTTTTAAAAATAATTTACAAATATAGTTTAGACATACTTTTACAAATAAACTTTAAACTTCATATTAGGTTATTAAGAGCAGATATAGATTTTGCACCAATAATTTTCCCACAAACGATTATTACAATTCAAATGTAAAGTATCACTTATACAGCCAGATTCGAGTATGTTATTTCACAAGATAAAGCACAAAAATAACAAAAGCAAAATCTAGAGAATTAATCAGCAAAGAAATACGGCGAACGTGGCAGAGGGAGATAGAAAAAAAGAGAGGAAGAGGGCGCATAGGTATAATTTAATATTATATTTATACATTACCTTTGCAACGACGAATAATACTTTAACATTATATTAAAATATACCTACGTCCAGAATATTATCTATTCTACAATGCAGTATATAGAGAATACAAATAGTACCTATATGAAGTTGTCTCTGTGAAAGTTCTGTATTGAGTAGACTGCTTCGCAGCTTCAAACAATACTTTATTAGCAAAAGTTTGAATATGCGACATAAAACAGCGCTCTAGTATACATATAAAACAAATGTAATTCTTAGATATGTTATGCTATATCTGTTACATTAAGACACAGTTTGCAACTATATTCCTATTAACATGTATATCACATGGTTGCTACACTTTTCATGTAGTTTCTTATTTAGTATTTTTGATATGTCAGCATGTTAACATATTGCTTTATGTGAATCTGATTCGTCCAAATTAGCAAACGAAATTCTTGCTCGGTATTCTTGTTTACTGAATGGCTGCAAACGTATAACATCTTTATACTATTACTATCAACATTGTATAACAAAATGTTTTGACGGCAAATATGATGTTAATATTGTTCATATTTCAATACAAGCCAAGATAATATGAACGCTATCATCTAGCACCACAATTGATATGAAGTTATTAGTTAGATTATGCTGGACAAAACAAGACAACAAATGGTTAGGTCCTGAGAAAACACAACTTACATATTTAATCTGATAAGTTTTTAGGCCAACAATAAAAGTTATTGTTGCTATAGGGATTAACGCCATTTTCAGCGCAAGATAGGATATACATGGTGGACAGGATAGATCGTAGATGAAGAATCCAGGAGAGCTCCGGAAAGAACGAATGGCCCAAAAGAAGCTACTGGAAGCTTTCTCACGTACCTGCATTGGCCGAGGAAAAGACCCTAACACACGTCAATAGAAGTGAGGTGTAGTGGTCCGTAACGGTGAGTGCGTTAGACAACCTAGTCACCCCGGGCCCCAACAACAACAGTAAACATGAACATAGAGACGCATAAGAAAGACGAATGGACAATGTGACCAACAGACTAGAGATGCAGAAAACGGCAAGGATGATTATAATGAAACCCAAATTCAAAGTGAAGAACTTCGGCCGAGAGTAATATGATTATTGGTTATAAAGTTGACAGAGAATTAAAGCACATTTATATGCAGTAGATAATGTAAATTGATGTTGGAATGGATGGGAAACAGAGCGAAGAGTTAAACCAGACACAAACATGGAATTGGTGCAAACTAAAGTTTGTATTGCATTGAGACTTGCGTTGACGCTTGGACAGTGTCAAAAGTGAAATGGTAAACTTAGTTGGACCTCTAAAACATATCGAATTAATTTTAAGAGAAAAATCGAGAGCATATCGATTCATAATATATGAATATTCCATCATTAGGAGCGAAACGAAAAGGTGTGTAGCATTTGCTACATTTATCATGGCGATGTGTTTAATAATCCCAATGGTTTCTATATCTAATGATTACACCATGAAGTTGTATGCTACTGGGAGGGACATTTTCTTGTAACAGGAGGCATAGCTGAAATGTCTTCGACTAAATTCACAAGAGCGTACATATATTGGTAACCATACCTTTCAATTGGTTGGAAAACAGCATCCAGGTTGTCTGAAAGTCTTGGTCTATTTGTAATCTCTCTTATCAAAAATGGCGGGCAGGTTGTTTTTGTTTCCTTGCTGAGCTTCATGTTTTGTTTTGTTTTAATTTAATGGATTTGTGGTTTGTAATTTTGGTCGAGGTGTGAAAGTGCATGCGAATTGAGTGTAATAAAATGCATTATCATTGAGCCGACTCATCAGCAAATAATATAAAATCTGCAAAAATGTTTATTGGAATAAAAAATTGTTTATACAATGAGAGATTTTGTTTCCAGAAAATTGCTAAACCGGAGTATGTGACTGTTATCATAATCCTCCGTATGCTTTTACCGTTCTTGTCCTCGTAATATCTTTTCATACTATCGGAAAATATTCGTTTATATAACTGTTTTGATGGTATAGTTGAATCACAGTTTAAACGAGTCATATGCGCTTTTAAATTGCTGCTGTAATCAACATACTATCTATTCATACAGTCACGTCACTTGATATTGAGTTCTGAAACCCATATCATAATTTATTCATCTGAGGCGTAACGTTGCTCTCCTAAAATCGATAGACTCATTAACTTTTAGCAGTATTTGATACAGAGGAAACAGACGGTGCAATAAATAGTCGTTTACCAAACTGTGCATTTAAGAAACAGAGTACATAAGAGCTAGTAATTTGATTTGATCTCGGAATTACTTTTTTCTAGTCTGGTAATATTTTGCAACTGCCAACTTACTTATAGTGTTTTCTGTTCACTCGCTCAATAATGTCAGGTAGCCATTATTTGCTTCGCTACATTTGCTGTTTCTTTCTTTATAATAAGGTATTAATAAATAATGGTTCTGTAAATGTAGCTTTAAACGTGTAAGACAACTTCGACTATATCCTTCAGTATTAAGAAATTATAAAACTTAAAGCTGGAAGTAAGAAGAAAGGACACGAAAACTGCAAAACATTACAAGACGATGGAGGTGTTCATACAGTCGGACAACGGGATAATATATGGCTGTACGAATATTTGATATCCATACGTAAACCTATATTACAATCGACCTGATAACAAAGAACCCCAGCTGTGGCGAAGATGTACTGAGTGTGAAACTTGCCTCCTTCAATGACTGTTATTTTGAGAAGGAAATCTATTTTACCAGCTAAATTGATAACATAACTGGTAGCTCATTCGTTTTGTAGCGGATAATGTATTTTACTGTTGCTAAAATGGAACTAGAGGGATAAATTGCTTGTACTCTGGTGCAGCAGAGAGATATACCTAGATGTTACTACTGAATAAAATATATCTGCTGAATTTTGTAGCCAAAGATTTATACATTAATTTCAATTAAATCAAGAAAGGACAACACAATTTCAATAACAATATATGGCCCAATCATACAGTATTTGTTTTTTTTTAGAGTGTTTGTCCTTTTAGAAATACATATTGTTATCGTGATTTCGTTTCATACAGAGTTGATGACCATTTCATACAGAGTTGATGCCCATTACCAGCAGTTCCGTATAATTACTATAAAGAGATTGAATATTTGTGTAAAGGATGTAAAATAAAAGGTGAGAGCGAGTACAGAGGCGTAGCTAGGGGGGTGGGGGTGGCAGAGGGGTACATATGTCCCCGGGCGCCAAGGTACAGGGGCGCCAAAATGAGGCTTACAACGTTACATTATAATAAGTAAACAAGGGTAATAAATCGATCACAAGAAAAATGTGATTAAACGGGGAGGGGACTGGGGCGCCAATTTTATAGTTCGTCCCCGGGCGCAAAATATCATAGCTACGCCTCTGAGCGAGTAATCAATATTTTACAATAAGAAATTGTGTTTTTAAAGGCACATAATTTATGTTTTACTTTATTCATTGCGGACATACAAAGAACGAATGACAAAGACAATGAACATCGATAGTCGATGCGATTGGTAGTTTGTCAGTCTGCGATACCACTGATTGTGACTCCAACCTCGATTTGAACAGCTATATACATATACGTGATAATGGTATATCGGTTGATGCAGGTATGAACCAACTTGTGTAAATAGGAGTTGATAGTCAGATACGTTCGATTATGGAGGATACTATGTTAATATATATCAAAATATAGCAAGTAAACATTAACAATACATATACATCGCTTGAAGAGAGTTCTAACGAAAGGATGAAGAAAATCTCAGAGGGACGGAAACAAATTGACCAAAAGAAAACCATAATTTAAATGCACAGTAATTGTTCACACGCTGGTTCATAACTTTATCTGGTGCAGTACAAATGCAGGAATATAAAAGATGCTGAATCACAGAACCGTGCTTGCCACGACATGATAAAGTATGACCAACATACCGAACAGCGAGCTACAGTACCGTATTAACCCATGTCAGGGGCCCTAGGCTTCGAGCTTCTTTGGACCCCTCGACATCCACCTGCGAATTTTGCGCTCTTTTAATTAATAAAAACTTACAATTTTTTTAAAAAAACTGGAATTTAGCAGCAGTCTGATTGTTGTGGCATGGAGTAGAAATTTTGTAAATGTGGAATTTTCGATTACGCAGCATTGCCTTGGCATGGCTAAAGGTTGCATGGGCCTCCGCTCTTGGTGGACCCCTAGGCTTCAGCCTAGTCAGCCGTATGGATAAAAACGGCCCTGGTGAGATATTTGTCGGGGGCATGGCTTACAGCACAATAAAACGGTTCAGGAAAAAGTTTTTAAAAAAAATGAAATGCTAAGGAATAATTTGCACACACAAAACATACATTATTGATTTGAAGATGGACAAAACTATGACACCTAAAAGTAATACATTACCTGGGTTGAACAGGTAAAAGAATTAAACAGAGATAACCAAACAAAAATCGCAACAAATAGAGATAACTGTGTTTGGAACTACATCAAATGTTAAGCCTAGATAATATTTATCAGCTACTGTCTGATTGTTTTGTTTTGCTGGTTTTGTAACGGCATCTTCAGCACATTGGTTATATCATCCATAGAAAATGTGATCTAAGTGTCTTGTCCACACAGACACAGAAACAGCCGACTTATGATAGCATGAACATCACGTTCAACAGCCTTCTGATGAACTATATGAATTGTACTTGTGATGATTGTACGTGTGTAAGTTGCTAACCATTATAGATGAAAGGCAATTTTCTATGTTTTCTAGTCGTCTTCTATACTTATTTTTGGTAATAAATAGTTGAGCTAACGCTTCTTTAGTTATTGTACCTTTTTATGTCGCATTATGCGTTTACTTGTGAACGTTCACACTTAATGTTTTAATAACGTGCATTGAAAACTGGACGTACTTTAACATCCATTTCTTATTCACAAATCTAATATATATATATATATATATATATATATATATATATATATATATATATATATATATATATATATATATATATTTGAATCTCAGATATTAAATTGCGTTTTCGTTGTTTAGAGACTTTTGTTACAATTTTGAGCAACACGCCTTAGTCATCTGTGTTAAGAATGGAAACATGCATACTACTATCAAGAAAAATAATAATTAATTAAAAATTTCACTGGTTGCAGTGTTGCATTACTAACAAAAACCTCGCTGAATCTATTCACTGAGCTCACCTTTCGTTCAAATCATTTGTGTGCGCAAGAATTATTGCTTTTACATAGATATTGAATTGTTTAACTTTAGTGTTGTCGTTAGAGAAAGCACATTTGAGGATAATACTACTTAAATTAATTTTCGTAATCTTTGCATATTTGACATTAAATGATAAGATCTAAGTCAAAATAGAACTAAGTATTAGTTTACCTTAGTGTATTAACCTAAATGAAATTAATTACGAATGTCCGCCATGACCTGGATGATCTAAACGGATAGCATGTAATGAAACCTCTGAACGTGATATATCGATAGCATGTAATGAAACCTCTGAACGTGATATATCGATAGCATGTAATGAAACCTCTGAACGTGATATATCGATAGCATGTAATGAAACCTCTGAACGTCATATATCGATAGCATGTAATGAAACCTCTGATTGTCATATATCGATAGCATGTAATGAAACCTCTGATCGTCATATATCGATAGCATGTAATGAAACCTCTGATCGTCATATATCGATAGCATGTAATGAAACCTCTGATCGTCATATATCGATAGCATGTAATGAAACCTCTAATCGTCATATATCGATAGCATGTAATGAAACCTCTGATCGTCGTATATCGATAGCATGTAATGAAACCTCTGATCGTCATATATCGATAGCATGTAATGAAACCTCTGATCGTCATATATCGATAGCATGTAAAGAAACCTCTGAACGTCATATATCGATAGCATGTAATGAAACCTCTGATCGTCATATATCGATAGCATGTAATGAAACCTCTGATCGTCATATATCGATAGCATGTAATGAAACCTCTGAACGTCATATATCAATAGCATATCATAAAACCTCTGATCGTCATATATCGATAATTTTAATATGAAAACAAAATCTATGATAATTCGTTTTCATCAATAGAAACGATATAATAAAGACATTTACGGCGTAAATCAGCAATTCTCATATAAAGAACATAGTTGTCGAAAATTGTGAAATAAGATAGGGCGAAAGTGACGACTGTTATTTAGTTAAAGCTTGTCAAAGTTTGACTCAAAGAGAAGCTTGTTTAATATGGTTGCAATGAACGCACACATATTAATTTTAATAAGAGATCTAAATTATTTTTTCAATTATATTTAATTGTGTCCTGTGATGTAATGCAAAAATATATTTCATAATGTGTTTAGGTGCTCATAATAAATGGATGAAGGTAAGACAGTTAACTGTGGGGAGATTTGGTCATATATGAGTAACACATTGACTCAGTGATCCCGCCGTTTAGAAATAATATTTAAAGATATAAAAATGATGGCGTTATGAAATCTTCTAATTGATTATTTCGCACGTAGGTTGCTGTATCGAAACTGCATTGTTCAAAGTTTTGTGGAAATACTAGCCGAGGATATTATTGACCGAATTATATAGTCCCCATATTAGTATATCCTGGCAATACACAAATCCTATATATCAATTTATCCACTAAAATATTTTAGCCTGGTCAAAAATAATAAAATTCCTCAACGATTAACAATCAAAATAAAGAAAAAAGCCACAATAGTTTCTAAAATAAATAACATAGTTTCTATTTGATGTACTAGCTTAGTTAAAATATCACTGATGAATTCACATTAAACAACGTGCGCATGATAACGCCAGATGAATTAAGTATGAATTAGGTTTCAATAAACTATTGTTAGAATTATTTACTACATCGTCTGGTGGATATTTATTTTCATGTTTCTGTAGGCAACACACATTGTTTGCATACAATGGCATAAGTATTCTGCGAATATAATAAATATAATAAATAATCGCAATGGTAATAAGCATAAAGGTTTCATATGAATTGGAGTCATGAAAGGGGTTTATACATACATACATACATACATACATACATACATACATACATACATACATACATACATACATATATATATATATATATATATATATATATATATATATATATATATATATATATATATATATATATATATATACATATGACGTGTGATCTCTCCGTTTTTCTATGTTAAATCGATATAAATTTGAATTCAGCTTTGTCGTTTAAACCTGTGCACATGGTGAATAAACATAACTCGTATCCGTAAATCCGTGTATTATTTAAGACTTTTATAATGTATCATGTACCGATAATTGTCCATCAGCATAAGCTTTAGTTTTTACATGGTCTCTCAGCCTCTGACGCGCTGGACTGAGCAGAAATAGTTGGCGACGAAATTGACATGCTAAATTTGTCAATAATTCAGGCATAATCTGGCGAAGTTTTAGCACGAAAAGAATATTACCATGCCAGATCGAGCTAATAATCACGTTTTATCGTATCACAGAAACTGTCAAAAACATCAGCGGATAATAATACATACATTGCAAGGTACAAATCCTGATACCTAAAATGCTTCCAGACCAACTGCGCATGCGCATAATCATCCTTGGTAGTAGTTTTGCCGGTTAGCAAACAATGAAATGCTTCCTTGTTGGTAAATGAAGTTTCTGAGAACTTTTCGCAATCGATCATGTACTCGTCAGGATAAACACCTTTGCGTGAAACTAAATCAAAATAGTATTGTAACATTCCCAGTGTATATGTAAACATGGAAGAGCGTTTGACCAATTCATCCAAAATCGCATTCATTAATTGAAGACTGCCAATAAACCTCGACAGGATAAACGAAAAGGACATAGATTTTTCCATATTATTCCGAATACATGTCACCTACTGGATGATACATCCCAGAATATTTGAAGATGAGATGTGAATAATACCAGTGTAGATTATGAATCACCATCGCAATGAAATCTTACGCGGTCGTGCGAATCTCACTCAACAACGTGGAAACAATTTAGTAACATCGCAAGGATGACGTGCTGAAATATCGGTGCGAGAAAAATATCGGAATACACATGGACAACATTGCACATTAGCACAGAAATTCTCAGATCGACGCTGCAGGAGTTTTTGTTATTATCACCATCGCTAAAATACATATGTTTTCAGGTTAAACATCAAAGCGTTAGAACCCACTAACCCGTGACTTAGTTGTTTTTATATTTTGCGGTGGATGATATAATTTAAACTTTTAACTGCATCGGATGAATTAATGAATATATTGATTGTTCCAAGATGATCGGACTTGTAGTTCTCGCTTTTGATCTCGTCATGTTTTTTTTTTACGCCTGAGAATGTTTATGTGGCTGACAATCAAAAGGCTAAAACAGCATGTAACACCATCAGTAAATTAAAACAAGAGCATGTGTACATTAAAACCAATCCGGACAAATTTGCTGGTCATGATATTGGTGAGGTTGCTAAAAAATTGTGTCCGTGGAGGAAATGAGATAGCAACATATGCAAGATGCCATCAGTAAATGGAACTCTGTGGGGTTTTACGTAACAATAGTGAATTACCGTGTTGACCGAGAAAATCGAGGACATCCTAAACCTAATTATGTCAGAATTAGATCATGAAATAATAGAGGCCATGGTATGAAAGCCGCCGAGGATAAAAAGCGACAGAATGAAAATCAATCACGAAAAAGTATTTTAAAAAACATCTCGCGTTGAGAAATAAAGCGTCTAAATAAACATATTTCAAGGAAACCAGAATCTGCTACGAGGATATGACCCTTTATCATGGATAACATAGCGTTGTATGATAAAACCATAAAACCTGATAATACTACTGCAGAGGCTGAACTGGATGACTTGGTCAAGGTTATTGACATCAATAACATGATGAAAGTTTCTGTTTATTTGTATGTGTACGCAATTCATGCTTATGGTTCTTTAGAAAGTTTCCGTTTTGCTTTTGATGAATTACACTGTTGCCAAACACTTTCAATTCCAGTAAGAGAATCTCCAGAGGTGATTTTGTTGATACTTCAGCAGCATCCGTATAGCTGTAGGAAAAAAATTAATACTCGAAAACTCGACGTTAGAATGTGCTGCAAATTAATAAAGATGAAATATCTAACAAAACATTTATCTTAAAAAAATCTCCTACGAGAAGCAACCCTAAATGCGATCAATGGTCAAAATAGCTAGTACACTCTGTTTTATCTTTATAAACGTCATCGTGGAGTGAAATTTATCCTAGATTTTATAGTCAGAAACAATCAGAGGCTTATTTATATTTAGAACATATCAACCCGTAGGCAAATTCTGACACATTAGAGAGTTTTATCAAGATAAATCAGATGATTACAATCTGCACAGCTTTACTTTTTTAAAATACTAATAATGTTTATTCTCAGCAGTATAATATTCCAAGTGCTACTGCATGCAGGAAGCGTAGCGTGGATAAAAAAAATGATTGTTTTGGCGGAAAGTTTAGTTGAACCCATCATCGATTTTAACTTCAATCAGGAACTCAACGAGCCGTACAAGCATTATCAGAAAAAGGCGTACCCGTTTGAGAAAAGCTTCCTTATACTACAGAATAAATCGTGATTACTATAGCTCCGATCGCACTAACCGGTGCAGAAATTTTTCCACTTGGGCTACGGCAAATCCTTTCATGCCCATTATTTAAGGTGTCGGTGTGGCCCTGCGATTGGCGTTAAAACGGTTAGAACCTACATTACAAGCCATAACAATATCACAAAATATGCTTGTATTACTGATAACAAAAGTCTAAACAAAGTTAGATCGTGTCTTCGTGAAACTGATTTTGAAGAGTAGTCCTTGGTCTTTAGCAATCGGAACATTTAAAAATGCAGATACGTCCGTCAACGTTTAAGTTTGTTTCGCTGCCAAGAGGATACTATTCACGCTGCCACATTATTCTTTAAAACAAATTTTAAATTCTTTTTATACCCATAGTTATACTATTTTCGACATATGTTTCATTATTTCATTACGAAGAAAAAAATTTGGAGAAAGTTTTCCCAATTCAGGACATAGTTGTTTTGTTGCCTGTCGCATGTATCATCATCATCATTCTCTTGACCTTGTGGTCGGTGAGATACTGTGCTGCTGAACATATGACCTGCTGACACACGCATATGTACATTGCCAAGACAAACTCGCCTTGACAGACGCATATGTACATTGCCAAGACAAACTCGCTTTGACACACCCATATGTACATTTCCAAGACATGCTCGCCCTGACGCACGCAAGTATACATTGCCAAGACAAGCTCGCCTTGACACACGCATATGTACACTGCCACGACGAGCTCGCCATGACACGCATATTTACACTGCCAACTAGTAAAAACACAAAACCATTTGGAAACTCAGGAGCGAAGAAGCCCTAAATTGTAATTAAACCTGATCTTTTATAGAAATAAGCTTTGAAATTATAAAAAAAATGACAGATTAAACATTGGTTATAAACTTTGATGTTTATGGTCCGTTTTAACATAATCGTGCAAGATAGATCAATGTAAATATTTCTTTACTGCAAACGTATGATATAATGTTGAAATTCTAATATTTTAAAGGCACACACACACACACACACACACACACACACATATATATATATATATATATATATATATATATATATATATATATATATATATATATAATCATCATCAGTTTCTTGACCTAGTGTGGTCGTTGAGGCTCTATGCGGCTGAACATCAGACCAGTTCCATTCACTTGTCTCAATCCTGTGCCAATGTTTGCGCCTCCGCTAAACGTTTCCTGGTTTCACTCATCATTTGTTGAGTTTGGAACTTCAAGCATCTCTGGGACTCCTGTGGACGGTTGGTTGTGGAGTTCTTTACAATACTCTTTCTGCAATGTCACTTGCTTCTTTGAGGCATTTTACATTTTCGTCTTGAATGGTATCGAATCTTGGTTGCTTCTATATGGTGAGGTCATTCACAGTTTACAATTCCTTTTGGCTGTTTTTATGTATCAGTCTGCTCTCTAATTCTGTGCACTTTTGTCCAATCTAATCTTCTTTTTATTTCTTCAAGTTGTTTCTGATATTGTTTTTTTTTCTTCTCGGTACTCCATTGTCCCTGATGTGTGTCTGGTGTTTTCAGGTCTCTTCCGGCATCACACAAATTCAGAATCTCTCCTGAAACCCAGGGTTTTTTCTTTTGGCAATGGAGGCCAATGATGTCCTTGTCAGCTCTTGTCATTATTGTGTTGAAAGTGTCTGTTAAAACTTTAACATCAACATCCATCACAAGGAGTGGAGCAAATATTCTTCCAATTGTTGCTTGGATGACTTGCATATGTTAGGGTCCTTCAGTTGTTTCATTTTGAGTTTGATTTTCTTTGGCTTGTTAATTTTTTCACTCGGTAGTTGATAATCACGAGATCGTGATCACTCCCAAGCATCTGGGAACATTCTTGTATTTGTTCTATTGATGCCCTATCGGTAACGGCTTTGAACCAGTATGTACTTGGTCTGGTTATGAAGGATTCCATTTGGGGTGTACCATGTCCAGTATGGTGAAGCTTTATGCCTGGCCGTATACGCGAAGGCAAGTATACTGCATTGATCTATTTACTTTTAAAGGCAACATTCCATTGAAGCACGTTTATATCACCTAGGTAGATAATGAATCCCTTTATTGTCTCAAAAGACACACATTATCTGAGTTGTTTATATTTACATGCTTACAATAAACAAGTTTTTTTTTTTTAAAAAAAAATATTTTAAAAGAACGCGAATGAATCATGTGCAATTCAGGTATTTGTTTTTAAAATTTATTATGTAATAATATAACAATGGTTTGTAGCAATAGTTTCTAATCAGGTCCTGCATCGTGCATCGTTATTATTTGTACCGAATCATTATGTTTCAAGTGATAAAAGCCAATGTAATATATTCGGGTTAATATTGGTTTAAATAAAGAATACATATTCCGTTTAAGACTTTGATATGTCATTACTTTATGAGATTCGATTGTACATAGTCAATCACTTTTAGATCCATTCCTGTATTTGTTACGCAAGGACTCTGTTTCTATGGAATCTTTTAGGGTATTTGAAGTTTTAAAATGTTGATTTGTCATGACAATGATTTTCCTAAAAAGTGTGAACGTAATAATTTCCTTAAAGTCTTTCGTTTATTTTTTAAAAATCAAAATTGCGACACAAAAGAGTAAAGCTGGGTTGTAACATCTAGCACCTTACTCATTCATTGAATAACCAAAAAAAGTGACATTCTGGTAGAAAAGCACAACCGCAGCGTAAACAAAGTGGACCATGTCTACCACAGTTAGGTTTGTTCACTTTCCCTTTCCGATACATTAAAAAACAATGTATGCACTTCCAGTTCAAATCTTTCTGTCACTCACCATCACATATCAGATGAAACTGGTTAGTTGTTTTTATATAAAGGACACCTTATCATAATGGATACTGAAACAAACTGTCCTTAGATGAGCACATCTACATTTTGTACTTACAGTTTTAATTTTAATTAAGGGGTTCCAAGATTCTACTATAGTCAAATATATGTGTAAGTAAAACCCATAAGATATATTCTTAATTAAAAGTCGTTACATTTGTTTTGTACTCGTTTTACTTTGTGTTCTTTATATATTTATATTAATTTGTTTACCATATAAATAGAGTATGTCAAAGAAATGCAACATATACATTTTGGTACATACAAGATGCTTATGAAAAGTTGAGAAAATTATTTTAATTATCCATTTTGTAAGCGATATTTTCAACCTCCAAAGATTACTTTAATACCGATAAAAGCCACCAAGCAACTTTTTCACCTACCCATACTGGGCGAGAAAGAGACTCAAACCGATGTGAGATGACAGTGATTAGTAGAGCCGAGCACTTTAGGACACTCGGCTAACCGGAACCTCGACTTACCGGAAGCTCGAAAGATAACGTGTAAATAAGGCTTGCTTCAGCGAACTCTTTGAATCAATAGATGGATTTAAAGTGAAACCGGCCACTTGGGTCATATGTTCACTATTTTGCACTGCCATTTATTTATATGGTAGTGATTTAATTCATCCAGGAAAATGGAATGGTGCCACATATTCTTGTCATTTATGCGCACAGAGTGCGCTATTTAAATTAGTCGTCATATCATACCCCTAAAATGGGGCTAGTGATATGAATGTTGGACCTGGGTGAGTGGGAATAGACCCATCACGCACTCAACCTATCAAAGCGAACTCTTTAATTAAAACCATGATATACGGTTATTATTCATCAGGGAAATTGTAACCCTTTTCTATCATACCACCCATGTGATCCCGAACACTCTATTGACTTCGACACGAGAGCTCTAAGTCAGTTTTGTAATCGTTTATGTCGCCCCCTCCACCCTTTCGCGGTCCTCAACACCCTACTGATGTAGACATGAGTTCTAACTCAAAATGTTGAGATGTTAAGCAAACATTATCGTGCGATAATTCCACGTTTACCGTTTGGTCAATGACTAACAAATGTTAATGCAACCGCATATATTGTGTAATTGTCTTGTGCTACGAATGGGGCTCAAACCTGTATCAGAGGGTTAACATACGCTCGAGCTAAGTCGTTTAGTTATTTACGAACAGCGGATTAGTTGCTAGTAGAGAGAGAGAGAGAGAGAGAGAGAGAGAGAGAGAGAGAGAGACATATTACATTATCCACAAATGAAGCATGAGTAGAGAAAAATCCCAACGTAAATTGTTTTCATAGAGGAATTTATATCACCATGAAGGAAAGGCATCGATGTCAATGGAGTGACTAATTTAACATCATTAACTTTTTCTGTCGCTTTGCACGCTATTCTCCAAGACTGGCGTTATATTTTCCATTACAAATTTGATTTAAACTTTGGAATTGAATAAGCCGGTCCTAAAGGAATGATAAAGGCTGAAATAGTTCCACATACCGTAATCAAATTTGACATAATGATTCAGTGTGATGCCAGTAATCCAAACGAGCTCTTTGGTAGCCACGAATCTGTTTTTATTCGTTCTGTTTCAAATTATTATTCAATACCATTTTAATGATTAACCGATACATGATACGTTTTTATTTCTCTCTAATGCAATCACATCATACAGTCTGCGATATCCACGAATAATTACTATTCTAAAACGTAAATTTTGGACCGGTAACAACAATATTTCTTGTTGATTAACACGGATCTTTAATGTTACAATAACAAATCGCATACTAAATACATCCTTTAAATCAATATTTAAATAGAGTTGTAATAGTTTCTTTTGTTTTTATACTTAAATTAAGTTCTTTGTTTTTATCCCTGTCATTACGTATCGTATTATCTAATCATTATGGTCGTCATTAACATCCGAATTATGTTATCGCAACGACTGTGATCAATACCTTCGTTGTTTAATCTTCGTCGTAAAATAACATTCAGCGTATGAGAGAGAGAGAGAGAGAGAGAGAGAGAGAGAGAGAGAGAGAGAGAGAGAGAGAGAGAGAGACTATTTCCTCATTCCTTACATTGGTTGTCGACAGGGCATTGTGTCGGATATTAACTTTTAGCGATTGATGAAAAACCTATAAGTTGTGCTACATAACGCATAACAAAGTATATGATATCATTTGTTTTATGAGTATGATAATCAGTCGAAACCTTTCTCAAGGACATGGTTTACTTTTTCCTGATCAATTGTGTCAAAATAGTCAGTCGAAAACGTTTTCATGGATGTGGTGTGTTTATCCAAATCAATTGTGTCAAAAGAGTTATCAATTGGATTTAAGCGACATAGACAACTTCATCAACACTATACATGTGAAAGTTGAAATATATACTAGAAATCTTCAAGCCACAAAATCCTACATTTAATCCTAAACTCATTGTATCACTCTCTACACTGTAAATTCAATACTTGATTCACACCAGAACCAAATATGGATGAAATAACTTATTTAAATTACGTCTTCTACCATGTAAGTTAAGATTGAAAGCCAGCTCTAATAATTGCAACTCAGAGAAGAATACTTGGGGTAAAATCATTATATAAATCACACACGTCAAACTTAACTCATCGCAGAAAATCTTCGCTTTGTTAAAACAAGCTGATATTGATTTTTTCATGCATATAAAAAATACATAAAAGTTGAAAAAAAATTTCCGAAGTTTTAGAGCTAGTGTAAGTTTTTCTCAAGGGTAAATTAAAAATGCATTCGAGGACACACACACACACACACACACACACACACACACACACACACGTATACTAGTAGACACTTTCTTCCAGAGAAATTAAAACTAAGAAAGATAAAGAATAAGTTTAAACTAAAAGAAGAGAACAAAATGTAGAGAAATACCTACGTGCTAGAGAAAGAGATCAGCCTTGTAAGAATAATGCAAACAAGATTATCTGAAATATTATTTCCCTAGACTCCACAGGATATTGCGTGTGAATATACATTTTGAAAAGATTCATTTTGTCCCCTACTAAGTCTCGAACCTGGTCTGTGGGTCACGGCACAATTTGCCTTACCTACACGCAACAGCCACAATACTTTCAGGCTAAGGAGTAACATTGAGCAAAAATAAAAATTTATCTTGTTTAGTTTCCTACTGAGTACAACTGTGTCGACTTTCAGCTCAGTAATTATAGTAAAGGACTGAAAAGTGATTTGCGAGATTCAATATATCAGTACGCAAAAACGCGTTGCTATGTCGCTATTGTTAAATGTAGAAGTTAGGTCCTTACTAGGGACAATTTTACGCCGCACTTCCATTTTGCAAAGTTTTTCATAATGTCTGATATTTATTGGACTGTTTGCTACATGCCTCAATATTCACGACGCCAAGAGATTTTCATATATATATATATATATATATAATATAATATAATATAATATAATATAATATAATATAAATTAGTGATGCATACAATATATGGCTTGTAATCGAAGTTTCAAATGATTTTATATTACTTAAGTTTGCCCATTGCAGTTAATATATTCTATATTACATCATTATTCATCTTTAGGATAAAGCATGATATGGGACGCTCATCAAAAAAGAGAATAGCGTAAACATTTTTTAAGCGTTTTTGTCAATACCATATTTGACTAGAAGTTCATTTGTTTACACATTGTCAGATTTTGATAGAATTATCTGGTCTTCTGATAATTCGAAATAATTCGAATTATCTTCCAAACGTCGAAATATCTTCTAAAATAAATATCGAAGACACATTTAAGTCTGCTCTTTCATCTTCATTATCTGAATATAACATGTCAGCAGTTGTTTATACAGTCTTCATTTTAGCCCTTTGTCCTACCATAACATAAGCCTGTTGCTCCGGAGTCCCGAGTGGCCGAATATTTTAAGGCACTTGCCCTTACAGACCACGCACACAACTTACCGATGTCAGCATATTTCGAATCTGAATTCGACCAATGTTGATATGCAACAAAGCTTCCGAGTAACATTCGTATATATATATATATATATATATATATATATATATATATATATATATATATATATATATATATATATATATATATATATTGATGATTAAAGACCTTAAACCAAGAAAAATAATAACGTAGACTAATGCTTCTGATAATATTTGCCTTGATCTTGTTTTACTAGTGTCTCGTTAAAGCGATATGTTTCCTTACAACACAAAAGGGATGAAACGATAGGTTGTATCGGTCCAACTTTACACAGTTGTGCCCGTAAAAGCATCAGTATACTTACAGAATCTTTGAAACCATTTTGGTGCTCTTTCGCTGACAACCGTGTCACACATCCAATTCTTTACGTGACAATTTTGTCACATAATACATTCTCAGCAATGGGTAAATGGATGGCCAACATATTATCTAAGCCTCCATTTGTGATGCAGTGTTTCCTGTCTGACTGGTTTTGGCTTTTAATAACAAGAATGAAAAAATTAAAACCAATTATGTGTCAAAATACAGAAAGAAATACACTTTTCAGCATTGTTCACATATATATTGGTAAAGGGTTTTAATGGAGAAACGTTTTCTACTTACCCCATGTATACAAATAAGAAAACCCCATTTATCTTCTTTTTGGCAACTATCAACATATGACCAATGAAATTGTTTATCTGAATAATCCCATCACAGAAGAACCTTTGACTAAATACCGTGTCTTTTACAGGTAAATAAATATTTATGTATGTAAACTTGCGCACACATTTCTCAGCCGTAGAACTCAACCCTTCATCAATGACATTATATTCAATGTTGCGCAGATATTCTAGTGAATGAATGTATAGCTACATACCTGTAAGAGTACACTAGAAGTTAATACCCCCGGCCAACGAGACATATCGTAATCAAGATTAATTGTAATACCCATACACAGTCTTTACTAAGTTAGACCAAAAACCACAAGAACAAGAAGATAAACGTTTATTGAGGCGATCAGTGTTTAGGAATCTAGATGAGATATGATGGGGTTTATTCATAACCATTTTTATACAAGTACACATTTGCATTTAATAACTGAGGCAACAACCATCCCAGTTCGCTGTAGGAAAAGACAGTGAAACATGTATCCAGGGAAGGGCAGTCTTTGATATTCGCAGCAGTGATAGGAAAGTGACAAACATAAAGAACACTCTTTTGTTCCCCCACAAAACTTAAACTAACAAATTAATTATCAATAAAGTGGCAGTAGTTATGAAAGATAATGAATCAGATGCTATAAATACATCAAACACATATTTAATATCTGATCATCATGTGATAATAGGTGGCCAATGGAACAATCATTAAAACTGTAAAAGCGAATTTAAATTCTTTACACAGTCTGTTTAGCCCCTTAGCATAGATTCTATCTAAATCCAATACTTAATTTGTTTTTATTTATTTATCATTGAAGTTAATAAAATAATTTCTTCAATTGAAGATCCGTTGGTTCTTTAGTTCTAGCAATATGTTCTGAATCTGTTTTTATCAATGGCATTATAGAGAGATCTGGCAAAAGTGGGTGTCTTGAATCTGAATGCATTTGACAAAGAAAATAAATACTTATTTTCCCGGATGTAAGATGATACATGTATCAGATTTCCAAATTATATGTATTTCTCATCGCAGCGATTAATAACTTCACCAATTTCCATTCTTTTTTTTGACTAATATTGCATACAGTTGTCCTGCCCTTCTAAAACATTGAAGACTATTTTTGCTGTTAGAGATGAAACGATTATTGTTTGCTATTTCTGGCACGTTAGAGACTATTATGTTAGATCAGACATGACCACCCAAAAAATAAATAAGTGGGCATTACATTCATATGCTGATTGCTAATTCTTCTTACATCTTAGTTATGATTATAATGGATCTCACTTAAAATACAGATTTTTGTTTCGTTTACATAAATGATGACGAAGATCTTTCCGAGCAATTCGAAGAATGATGTTTGTGATCTGAAAAGTCCGGTTACTTACAAAACCTATTAATCTCATGTCAGATTAACGACAATGGTCATCAGTTAAGACATTGCTAATACATAATTTACGAAGTACACAATGTTTTTGTTTCTTCTCGAATATCTACCGCATTGGTTAGGTTAACTTGCTGAATCAGATATCATTGTAAAAAAATATATTAGGTAATCCTTCCTCAATAATCACTGTGTTTTAGGTTTTGTATATAAATACGTTTCATTATAATGTATTCGTTTTTTACACAGTCACAGTATCGAGACTTTTGCAAACTACTGCATGGTGAATGAAGTATGCTATTTAAGAAGCTTGTGTTAGCTGCCAAATCAATAGTGTTCTTTCTTGCGACGTAAGCATTAAAAAAACACTCCATTTGCTTACGTTTCGATAATATAATCAGCTTTATATCCGAATCGGTTGTAAAGCATTGTATTCAAATTGATTAAATTGCCTTATCCCCAGATCTCACATCTTTATGAAGAACGATACGATGGACATACGCATGTTGGTATATTTAAGTCTATTGGCATTCAAAATTTAGTTTCCTAAACCTTTCTGCTAGTGTTTGTTGCATTAATATATCCTGATCTTTTCTTTCTGATATGTTAATTACTGTTAGCGCTCTTTATTTGATTTTCCCTAACAGACTCTGATGATCAGAAATCTTTGAATGTATAAACATGTTATCGTTATGTCTCTCCAAACATCTTCCATCTGAGCACAAAAGCGATATTAGCAACTACATTAGCATTAATATCGAACGATAGGATATAACTATCAAGAAAAACAATGTCATTAGACTCAAATCCATGGTATTGCAACATGATGTATTTAATAAGGCTTTAATGCTACTGTTAATGGGTACAACACCTCTTTGCAGCTATGATAAAGTGTTGTTATTATCTTTGATTCTATTTTCCAGTTTTATTACATCACATTTAAAATAACTAATTAAGCTTGTTATCTCTTGTTCAGTTTGTTTGGTGTCATTTATTAAGTCTTTCTTGAATTGTTTCTATATCTGACGAAATTCCCATAAAAATATCTTCTCTGGGTCTGACCATTGCAATACAAACGTCATAGAGGGGCGTATATTCTCTTAGAGTTGATGGGTTTGATGAGACGGCAGAGAAGTTATGTGGGCTCATTTAACTAAAGCAATAATTTTATTCTGGACTAGTATTTAATACATGCGTTTCCTTCAGCTCCCTGCGTTGGAGTAACTAAAGATGCATATCCCCTTTCAAAATATGTACATTAGTTGTAGCGCATGCTTAAACCATTGTGATTACCATTGCCGATACAAACATCTATGACAATCAGCCTTTTAAAATAGATCTTTCATTATTTATACAGTTTTAGTTTGAAAGTATTGTCTGTGAACCGCCGATTACATGGGTGACATAAAACTAATTACAAACATCGATTTAAATTTGGACTTTACTTACAGCTCCGTGCTTAATTATACAAGGTCTAGAC
This sequence comes from Unio pictorum, assembly GCA_030141615.1. NCBI lineage: Eukaryota > Metazoa > Mollusca > Bivalvia > Unionida > Unionidae > Unio > Unio pictorum. Next base: position 2,152,753 of record JARLTB010000060.1, read on the forward strand.
CATGAAACCTACACTGCATATAATTGTTTACGCAGCTTGATTGTGTTTGTATAAAATCATACAGGTATGTTCTCTAGCAAACGCGTATCTTCGCTAGTGTTACATAAATCATATTGATCTAGAATGTTGGTTGTCGTGTGCAATGTTTGTCTTCCTCCAAATGTCCTTCTAAACATTATATGGCAACAAGAGCTAACCTTCAGAACACATTCTGTAAATCGAATGAAGGATAAGCCGAATACTCCCTCCCCTCTCAATCTGCGAATCGAATAACGAACTGGAGTACAAAATTGCATCAGTTAAATATAGTGTAACATTATCATGTTCCTGATGCGTCAAAAAAGACTTTTAATGGAATATAAAGAATATCCCCCATGCTCGTATTGACAAATAAAATAAAACTAAAGAGACAATCTCTATATAATAAGGCGTAGACTTTCAAATATATTTATTACGTTTTCGTAAGCAAATTGTTTATGCAACATTTACTTGTTTACCATTTGTTCTTGCCGCTAAACATATTCCGAATGTTGAAAAAGATAGATAATGATATCTCATCAGATGCCTTTCTTTGAGTAACATTCTATTTTGAGACTTGAATAGATTGTTCTTGTGGTAATTTAACTTTTTATACCGTTATGACCAAACGTTGACATCATCTTTTATAGGATTCGAAACAAGATTTTGCCGTAAGAAAATCTACTCTCTAGAAAAGGTAATGATAAAGGCTATCTCTATAAACAGGATGCTATTATTGTAATGTTCGCATCATTATTTTACTGAGTAACTCATTTATATTATCTTACACGGTAGTTATAAGCCCGAGGTGAAAACATATTTCAAACTACATCTGACATGCCAGGCTTCCGTGGTATTTCAATATAGATGGAAAATAAGAGCACACAATAGTTTTAAGTTTCAGTGCTGACGTTGACGTTGACGTTGACATCTTTAAGTTTCAGAAAAACAAAATTGAAAAATTTGTTTAAAATACGTTATTACAAGTTGGCAAACTTTTGAAACATCATGGAATTATTTTCAATGTACTTGCTACCCGATTTTATTTATAGACAATACCAGGAAAAAAAGACAACATTGTCCCTTTTAGAGAAGATGTCACAGGGTAAGGAATTGGATTTGGCTGTCTGGAAAGGATGTTGACTCATTCCTGATTATAAAGCTATCCATTTAATTGTAAGATAAAAACAGAAGAACAACTTCATTTAGTTGTATTGTTTTCATCTAATGTCTTAGATTCAATTTGTACAAACATTCCGCATCAATCTTTAGACATTACAATGATAAATGTTGGAGGCTTGAAATGTTTGAGTGGATTATGAGATTGTTGATATCAGTGGTGTTGGCGTATTTAGAAACTTATATTATAAGAGAATATGTAGCGGTTGACAAAGAGGTACCCAAGTCTTCCAGCTATCTATTTACACATCTCTGTTAATAACTGCTTTCGATAAAAACAGACATTTATCTATGTATTTGCCTAATATATATTACAATTTAGATTGTTCGGTGTAAGTGGCAGTACTTGATGTATGTGCATCATGCCTTATTCAAATTAACATGATTATATTCGTAGAAAACTACATGCTAAATTTAGTATTCCAAGTGAAACATTAAATCATAGTCGGTAATAGTTAATCATGTTTGGTGTTCGTAAAATCATAAGCATTAATGAATCCCCATGATAGGTGGCCTGCAATGCACAGGCAATAATGCATACACATGTTAGGTGTCCGGAGAATTATATATATATATATATATATATATATATATATATATATATATATATATATATATATATATAATGATCGATGGCCTGTAAATCATAGACATTAAGATACACTCATGTTTTGTGTCAGGAAAATTATAGACATTATTGGAAATTCATGTTCAGTGTCTGAGAAATCATAGACATTATTGAATACTCAAGGTCGGTGTCCTGTAAATCATATCCATTAGTGAATACTCATGATCGTTGACTCGTTTGTTGTATGGGATCTATCTAATCATCAAACTTCAAAGACTTTCCATTAATGTTCCGTTATCATGCACGGAACTATTATAATGTAGAAATAAATTACAAAAGAGTGCATAAAGGAAGTATAAGATCGCATGAATCCACTAAGCCCAATATAGTGTGGCAATCATAATCATTTAATGAAAACCTTAGGAGAGGCGGCGTGTCTGTTATTGAGCTTTCCTACATAAAATAAGGATCCTTATAATGCAGATTGGATATTATTCATGATATTAGTCGTGACTCTTGGCTGCAGAGCGGTCTCTTATATCGCTAAATCTATATAGTTGTCACGACACACACAAGTCAAGAAGGAAGCATGACATTTTAAACTTGTTACTTTATCTTCTTTCCAATACACGAGTATCAACTCTGTTTCTGCCTGTGTGTCTGTCTGTCTCTGTAAATCGGAGGAAGTCATGTTATGAAATACATTATCGTAAAGTATAATGTAACACGGCCCAAAGTAGAAAAGGCTGTTGCTATTTTCAACGAAAATATGTTCCTCTTTGTAACATTTTGACCATGCTTTAACGCACCAAATAAGCAGCTATTATGGCATAATGGAAAAGTATTTCTACAACTAATGACATTTACTGACAATTATCCTGTCAAAATATCATTGTCGTTCAATTTTGATTAGGGATAGGTCAAACAAAAAATGGGTATGATCATCAGTCATATCTTTCCACACATTTTAGATTTATCACCATAACAGACGTGTTATATATCCATGTTATATTGTATTTTAATTGGTTAAATATAGTTTGAATAACACACAGTGCATTCTTCCCTGACCCTTTGTTTGGGCCCCTTTTTGTCTGCAGTTGTTCTGCCAGACATGAAATCAGTTACTAAATTTAGATATGTTGTCATGTTGAACCAATCAGATGTCTGTGTTAAAGCACGTGATCTAACATTTGTCAGCTGGTTTGCGGCAGTGATACAGTAGCATGGATACCATCAGAGATGTGTGCTTTTCAGTGTTCATGCTGCACGTAAATTATTTGCGAAAAGAACCATCCAACTCCCCTCCATCCACCATGTCTTTTATTTGGGGCATTTCTTGCATAGTATCCGTTTTCTGGCACATTGCCCATGTTCATGTATTCAAAACTTTGCTTGAACCAAATTTGTCTGTCCTTCATATAATCAACTGTTAGGCCATATACTTAATTCACGCTTCCCATGGCCAAGTATGGAGTATTGGCTCATCATGTTACCATGGCAATCCGCAGGATCAGACTTGTCCAGTTTCGGTTACCAGATCACTATATACCTCTTTCTGAGGCATTCCTATGCAATAAGAAATTCAGTTAGCTCATGCTTGTTACCATGGCAGTCCTCGGGATCTGACTTATCGAGTTTCGGTTATGTGTCCCCATACACCACGTATCAGGCTTTTAGGCTCCACATACAGGTGTCGGACCCTCTGCACAACCCCACAAACTCCCCAGAGTCTCTTCCTGGGGGCCACTGCCAAGTTTCATGCATTCACAACGTAGCTTTTTAACCCCAGTTTGTATCAGTACTTAAAAATACTCAACTGTTATGCCCATATATATATACATACATACATACATACATACATACATACATACATACATACCAGCTTCCTACGGTGCACGTATGGAGTATCGGCTGATGATTGTTGTCCTGCCATCCTCAGGATCAGTCTTGTTGAGTTATCAGGTCCCTATATACCTCGTATCAGCCCTTTAGGCTCCACATAAAGATGTTGGACACACTTCAAAACCATATAAACTCCCACAAGTCTCTCTTCCTGAGGCATTCTTATACAACAAGAAATTCAGAGCTGCGCCAGGGCAGTGTACTGTGACAGGACATTCCCCCCGTTATGCCATCATTATCGTTCACTTTTGATTAGGGATCGGACAAACAAAAAATGAGGACGAACATCAGCAATATATTTCCACACATTTTAGATTTATGACCATAACAGACTTGTTTTATATCCATGTTATACTAACTAAATACATCTGGTAATTTATATATCTTTGTTGTACTTTCTACATAGTAGTGGTAATTTATATATCTGTGTTATACTGACTAAATACCTGTGGTAATGTATATATCCATCTTATATATATATATATATATATATATATATATATATATATATATATATATATATATATATATATATATATATATATATATAATCAGTACAACATGGATATATTCATAACTAAATAAGTGTATATATATATATATATATATATATATATATATATATATATATATATATATATATATATATATATATATATATATATATATATATATATATATATATATATATATAAAGAATACAAATCATATGGCATATAACAGTCCTTTCAAATGCACTGGATCCAGCAAGGGATCACGTGTGTCAGGAATTGATTTAGATAAATGCAAAAAACATACAAGCAACAGTGCACAACTAGTATCACTCTAGCCTGAGCGCTTTCGACTCTTAATGAGTCTTTCTCAAAGGCAAATACAGAACATAGACAAGACATACAAGTAAAATACAAAAACCGTGTTTACAAAACTTTACATGCCTGTTTCTACAGGAATTCAACCTTTAAATTTATTATGTTACAACTAGTTTATTTCAACTTGTTGCGGATGCTGTAAAATGTCTGTATTGGCTTAGAAATCGATGAGTCAAAGCGACACATCTGTTATTGTATGTAAAGTTATGTACTCGAAAATTATATCCCGGATATTTTACATTAGTAGTTAGAGGCTATTAAGCAAACTTGTTTTTTTTAATAAAAAAACTTATTAAAATATTGTAATGTTGAATAATAAGCCAATTTTACCATCGATGGTGACAGTTTGCGAAACTGTACCCACTTAGCTTAATGTCATTGAACATGTAAACAAATGAAATGACTTATTTGCCGCATTGGTTAAGAGTTTGTCTCCATGATATGATCTTCGGTTCATAGTACACTGTCGGTACCGTTATAATAATAATAATAATAATAATAATAATAATAATAATAATATTATTATTATTATTATTATTATTATTAATGATAATGTTAATAATAACATAATTACTACTACTACTACTACTACTACACTACTACTAACATCCATTTGACATTCAGGTGTTTATTTTTTTATCAGGATTAGAAATGAACGTGATCTGAATTGCTTATTTAAATGGCTTTCTTTAGCTTATTGATGTGCCCTCCATCACACGGAGGAAACTAATATCTAATACGTTGTAGTATATTGTTTATTTGTTTATGACCTCTGCAACAATTCAATTACATTCGATAGTATGTATGTATGTATGTATGTATGTATGTATGTATGTATGTATGTATGTATGTATGTATGTATGTATGTATGTATGTATGTATGTATGTATGTATGTATGTATGTATGCACACATGTATATATAAATGGAGGAATGGACAATGTAAACAGCCTCTATATCCCATTTGGTACTAAATATTTAGTTACTACATGGCATCTATCCACTAACATCCTTCCAAGAGGGTTGAGAAGAGGGTAATCTTTGCTCTCTTAAAAGGTGGTAACTTCTCCTGTATTGGAACGTAAAATTGCAAATATACTTTGTATTTAATGTGAAGCCATTTATTTTATAATATTGCACAAAGCATAAATACCAATCATGATATACAATGAAATCCCTTTTCTTTATAAAACAGTTATTATTATAGAATGTGTTCATCAATGGATGATATTCAAGGAAGCAGAAGGGACTTGTATCGCCAATTGATGAGAGCAATGGCTATTCTACATGAGAATAAGTCCTACGAATTCCGTTTTTTAAACGAGAATCAAGTATTAAAGATACTACATTTATTAATGCGGCATGTTTTACAATTATCTACTTTGAAACGTAGGTAGAAGAAACATTTTTTTCAGGTAGAATTTAAAAATTCCATTTATCGTGTAGGCTGAACCTGTAACTTGAAAATTAATATCTATACTATTCAACTGCTTCGAACGGATTGCTGTAAATGAATAAAATGTTCTTGTAGATTTTGCAGTTTCCTTGAATAATCTTTTGTGTCGTTCAAAGTAGGTGTTAAAGTACTTTTATTTAAATATACAAATCAGAAATGCCTAAGTATTGCTTCCAGGGTTTCAATAGGCTGGTTTAACACATTTCGTAGTCACATACACTGTGGGTGACTGCAGAAATATTGAACTTAGATGAGTTGCATCGAAGCCTTGGCGAAAACTAATATATAATAAATATAAATCCAGTTTAGAATTTAATGCTTTTTTTATCGACTTCTATGTCTTGTCAAATACTAATGTATGTAACACCATTGGCTTTATGTAAGGCTGTGACGCAACTGACGGCTTTTATCACACATAAAAGTACATTATGATTAAAATGTTGTGCAATAACGGCCATATATAATATTGGCATCTCTTACATGGATCACATCACAAATGAAGAAGTGCGTAACACCATCAGGCACACATTAGTCGTTATGAAGATCTCCTCACCACTGTCAAAATGAGAATATTGGCATCTCTTACATGGATCACATCACAAATGAAGAAGTGCGTAACACCATCAGGCACACATTAGTCGTTATGAAGATCTCCTCACCACTGTCAAAATGAGAAAGCTGAAATGGTATGGCCATGTCACTAGATCCAACAGTCTATCCGAAAACAGTACTGCAGGGCAGCGTCCCTGGTGGCAGAAGGAGAAGTAGACAGAATAATATGGACTGACAACATCACAGAATGGACCAGGAAAAGTTTTGCAGAGACACATATATTGCCAAATGATCGAGACAGGTGGAGGAAACTGGTTTGATGTTCAGCCGCACAGTGTCTCAACGAACACCTAGGTCAAGAGACTGATGATGACGATGATGATGATGATGATGATGATGATGATTTATACAAACACGCTATGGAAGACAGATGTAAGCCTGTATATTTGGTGGACGTGGCGATTTTACTTTCACAAGTTACATGATGTCATTTAATAGTTATACATATAGTATGTACTCTGTATTAATGATATACCACGAGATGTATAAATGTTGTATTTGAACGAAATGAACTTGCCTAAGTTTCTTTTAATGAACTATTTATAAATGAACTATTTATACAAGGAGTGGTATATCAATGATATAGCCTACACACTATTCATATATATTATTTATATCACATATACTTATCCATATTTGCAATTTAAATGAGTTAAATTATGCTCTGGTGCAACTGTGCATTGACCGAGAATTAACTCCTCACATCCCAACGAGTGTGTCCGCCACAAATGTTTTTCCTTGTTTTCCTGAAGTAAATAGAATCCAACAAACAGGTTAGTTATACGAGGAATAGAAACTAAGTGAAATGCAGGAGGTAACTAAAACATTATAATTTAATGTTTTATCTAAGTAATTATTCGGCGATAATTAACATTACTAATGACCATACAATTTTTAAAAAATATATTTCTCTCTGTCTGTCTCTCTTTTTGCTTTGTAATGATTTCACAAGTTTGCCATCATTTTAAGGTCCAGAGATACCGTCGTATGACACAAACGTAAATCCACAATGCTCGTATATTCAAGGAATTTCTTTTGTTTCTTATGATAGTACATAGAAGTGAGTAGGTTGGGGGCGCCGTTTGGATATTTTCATAATTCATTAAAAATAATTTATTTTCAGAACATCATAATAGGTTTAAGAAATAACGACAACATTAAAGCATTAAATACGTTATAGTACGCGCGCTTTGTAACCAAAAATGTAAACTAACGTGTCGATAGGCTATTGCAAATATATTTCTTTAATATTATGAACACTCGATATATCCATATGAAAGTGTAAACATACTGTTAAGACAAATCATAGTTTTGTAGATTACTTGGTGCAAGTTTAGTTGTAAGGTTTCAATCCAATCCAAATTGTTCCTCTCTCTCTCTCAACTCATATTTCTGCGTATGTTGCCCATTATGCATAATAAGAAAAAGGGGAACGAAACAAATAAATAATTCCGATGAAATTGTGTATCATATAAAATTAATTTAGAAAACGGGGACTATTAATTCTTTCTATTGCTTTTTGCAGTTGAAAGAATGGTTATAATGTGTTATGTTTAATGTATGTGGTATGATTACACACACACACACACACACACACACACACACACACACACACATATATATATATATATATATATATATATATATATATATTAAACTTATGAGAAACTTGGAACTTATTCTTTTGTTGCAAACGATACTCTACTTTCAGAAATAGAAGCTTTCCCGCTTCGAATACGAAATCTGAAACTAAAGTTAGCATATGTTAATATTATTCTGAATTGTCTATCCTTGTAGACGTGAATAAAATACAAACTATTGAAGACCTAAGCTATATCACTGAATATATATATATATATATATATATATATATATATATATATATATATATATATATATATATATATATATATATATATATCTATATATATATATATATATATGTATATATATATATATATATATATATATATATATATATATAAATATATATATATATATATATATATATATATATATATATATATATATATATATATATATATATATATATATATATATATATATATATATATATATATATATATAAAATACACTAGATCATCTGATTTCCACTTTCAGGGACAAGTGGCAGTGGCAATCTTTTATGTAGTAATATACATTCGTACCGTTGTCATGATTTTTTTGAAACGTTACTATAAGTTATAGTTGTATAGATAGTGATTTGTCTGTCATTCTCCCTCCTGAAAATTAATTCAGTTTATTCAAGTAATGTGGTACGTAGTAAGCTATAAAGCTAATATATGCATCCCAAAGGCATTTTTCCCTATACGTTCACTGATCTTAAGGTGTTTATGTGCTATTGACAACAAGAATCATACGCACTCTTGCCGTAACATTGATACATATATTCTGATTGTTACTCTCTATGGGAGCTTGTTTCTGTGTAACGAGAAAGATTGATTACCAAGAAGTTTTGTATAATTTAAAATATTAATTTAGTTTCAAAAAAATAAAATACGTAAGAATTAAAAGTGTTTTACATATTTCGTTAAGTTCATAATAATTCAAAACTGACTATCAATTCAATTAGCTCCATTTAATTCTAATACCATCCGAATGTATTCCGAATGAGAACTTTAATATCGCGATTTACCACCACTACATAGGAACTATTGTTTCTAACCCAAACGAGATATAAATGAATTCAATAAAGCTATACATCTAAATGTCTTTGAAATGTTGTTTGCCTATTGGAAACTAGGTCAGTCTAACCTTTAAACAACACCAATATCCTTTTCGGATCACGTACTATTTGTTTGATCTGTTTTAGTACATCGACCATTGAATTTGACGAATGATATGGTACCACACACATTACATGACTCTTATCTTAAGGTGCTAACTGCAATGGTAGTTTGTTGACAGTATAAATTACATAAACTAAATGACCGTTACTTCAATAACTATTATGAAAATAGTATACTACATACTATATATATATATATATATATATATATATATATATATATATATATATATATATATATATATATATATATAACTGTAAAGAACGGACCAGTGTGAATTGGGAAACGGCAAATTAAAAAGATCGTTTTTAACATTTCACAGTCAGGTTATGACAATGAATGAGTGTTCTGATTAAAGGTAAGAAATGATTCATTTTATTTTGTCGTGAATCTCGAATAATTACATGGAACTATCAAGGTCTGGTTGAATAATGCGCATGAGGTAATGTTTCTTTTGAACATTTTGAGTACATAATTTATATAAGGTATGATCTTAGACGGTTTCTAATAAAATGCGTGAATATGTCTTCAATGTCACAAATGTGAGATGTTCGCTTTTTGTTAGATGTCTATGTTATGTCATTCTATTTCGCTTCATTATTCGTTTAACTTATGTTAAATGCTTCACGTATAACAGATATCAGTGCAAGAATTGTTCTTTTAGAAATTAATGGCTGTCTTGTTTAGCATCCAATATCTTACCATTTTTACATTTAACTGATTTTCCGTTTTTATATTAGCATAGTCAATAGTGTATCATCCACCGAATTTTCGCCATTATAACTTTCTGGAGCTAATTCAAAAGTTTGAATCTTAAGGCTTAAGGTAACCGTAGCAGTAAGTATTATATATTTAACTTTCCCTTATTACAAACAGCGAATATGTCTAACGTCGTAGAACAAAAAGAATGCGGAGAGACATTTGAGATGCTTTTTGATCAATCAAAGTTAACAAGCAAAAGAGAGATTTGCATTAAATATAACTAGACTAACCATAACATGCATGATTTGTAATCATGTGAATATGACAATAGTAATGTTTTGAATATGATTAGCAATACAATTATATGAAAAGTTATTGTTATAAGTAGAATAAGTGCTTGATGTTTTGTGAAAATTTATGACCACAACATAATATTTTGAGTTATTTTGTTGAGAATGATTGTCGCGTGAACATTGTTTGCTGTCATAATTTCTTTACTCAGTTTATTGTCCTTTGGTACTAATAAACCTAATCTCTTTCCAGCAAAAGGTTTGATTTTATTATGTTGAGAATGAAACAATCGTACCAATGCTATTTATGGAAGAGAAGGACGCAAATGAAGTCTCAAAATTACTGTAAGGCAATTCAAGTGTATGCAAGAGCTGTCAGACGGTTTATTTATAGTTACCAAACGCATACACTCCATTGACAAATACTTGATTAATTTATCATTTGTTCTATATGTTAATGAATTGCAATAGGAATGATTTAGCATTCGTCGATAAGTCTATAGAGTGAGTGTATGTCACTTCCACGTTTTGGATATTTTGAGGGCGAAATCCTTCGCAGTTTGAGAAAAGATCAAATATTTATTAACAATATGCTTCTTCATAAGTGTTCAATGCATATTTAGAATGGACATATTGGTCATTATCGTCTTGAGGCAATTATTAGAGTCTCGTTGAGCAAAGGTGAAAAGACGTGGATTTGCTAATGACTAGTTACAGACACTTTGCGATCATATCAAACTTTCGAAATAATTCAATCGCACTAATTGTTTTACCAGAACCTCCAGGCCCATTCAGATAAATTGTTTTATGTCTAGTCACATGATCATGCACTGACGGTGCAGTTGACAATGTTAATGTTTGATTATTTGTTGTAATATATTTTCTTGATTTCTTCTCCATTCACCCAAAGATGCCTAAGTACCAACATGCAATTTTTCTCAAGAATTCTGAATACTTTTTTCAACAGAATGAATCCATAGCGTCTTAACAGGAAATTTGTTTTACATTGCTGATACATTTATCGAAACATACTTTGGATTAAGATTTCTCTCAAACTCAAACGATTCCATTCAGGAAAATTCAGTCAAGTCAAAATTTGGTAAAGGTCATTCTATCGCTGTGGTCATCTTGTGTTTGGACGTCCTAATCTCTTACAATATTCAATATACCTCCGTTCCAAGAAAACCAATGGGATAACACGCAACCATATGAACAGAAATATCACTTTCATGATCGTATTTAGTCTCCGTTTTCAATACAACTTAATTGTACATCTTTAAGAATATTGAATTGTTTTGGCTTCTATGAATATTTCTCTTGTGTAAAGTGAACATTAACTGATGGAACAGGAAAACAAGTACTTCGCAAATTGTTCAGCATCAAGCGTATATTTCAATGCAATATGTTTTCATGTTTTTGTGAAGATATTCAGTACGATAAATATTTTCATTAGGTTACAAGAATGACCGAATTCGCGTTTTTTCATATTAATACTTCCATCTGGTCTTACTATCGTATAACTGTCATCCTCACCGCACTGATACAGGATCGCTTTTACTAATACTTCTGATATAATCAAAAATATCACCGTTATAAAATGTAACAGTTCAATTTCGTTGAAATATTGTTTGCTGCATTAGTTCACACATTCGAATCTTACAAAAAGTCCTCTCCGCTCATAGCTTTTACTATTATGGGAAAGTTTGATTTCTTTCCTAACTCAGAAACGTCTTTGATAGACGATATCTTTAACTATTTCTGCCCACTCGTTTATTTTTTTACGTCTTAGATCTGTTAAATCGTTTCCACGTGTCACATTTATAAAATGTTCTGTAATCGCGTTTGGCTACAGTATTTAGTTTTGAAAATGTCATCTGTTTTAGATTAAGAGAGTAGGGTTTATAATTCAACAGATATATCTCATAAATAACCGCGTTTAAAAGGTACGCTTGTTCATAATACGGTTTGTCAATAGCAGTCAACAAACATTCTTGGGTTGGAAGTTTTCATTCCTAGTCTGAAATTTATGCTCGATATAGCAATTATTTTATCATGAAGGACATGGTCACGGTTGTTACAGATAATCCAAGTATTATTGCCCGTTTCTGCTAATACAATTAATTTTTTTTTGAAAAATATTTTTGATCGTCGAGACAATTAATAATCGTCGACAATCGTTGTTGGTAGTTCAATTTAGCATCGACAACATCACTGACACCATCGGCTATGACTTTGTCAAAGTCATCGGTGTTGCGTGTTATTTTAAATGTTGACCACACATGAGACGCACCATCGTCGTGAATGTTTTTCTTGGCGCCACAAATACTTTCAGATAATTCATCGGACCAAACAGAGCTATTATCGATAAGTCAATGGTCATTCTGTTAATGTCAATCTAGATTCAGGCTGTTTAATCATAATCTTAGATTATATCTCAATCACCTCCATATTCTAATTAAGACATTTAAAATGAAAGAACTATAATATATAATTTGTTACGTATATTTGATTTAATTTATTTATTTTTTATTGTCAGATCCAAATTTGTCATATTGGGTTTTAAATTCTTTAATTGGGAGATTATTCTAGAAAGTCTCTATGACCTATGTACTTTACGGATGGAAACCAGATGTTGACCACATTACCTCATTATCTGACCTTGCTTCAGATTGATAAACAGGCCTGTAAAACAATTGGTTAATTTCAAGGACATCTTTATATTTTTAGTTATTGGGGATGGTTTTCTTCTGGATCATTCTATTTGTACGTGACTTGGTGAAGATAGCTTCTTTCTATGACCTTCCAGAATCACATGATTCCATTTTGTTTACGAGGGAATTATATATATATATATAGCTGTGTTGTGGAAGCTAACATTAGTAGAATCTGGGCTTTTAGAGTTAATAGTTCTGTTTTCTGTTTGAGTTATAATTTTAATTACCTTGTACTGGACATTGTGTCAATTCATTGAAGTAAAAAGATTTATTTATTTGGAGGAGAAAACATGTGTTCTTAATTTCATTTGGATGATAATAAAACAAGAACTGCATCACGTGACATTGTCAGCCATTTTGGATTACATCGTCAAGATTCGAACCTGGAACTATTAGAACATTTATTTATCAGGACTCTTGCAATTCCATTAGTGGATTATTTTTGTGAATTTTATATTGGATTAATATTGGATTTGATTCTCTAAAACCGTAAGTTTATTTACTTTATCCAAATAATTGTACTTAATAAATTCATTGTTAAAGTTTTACAAGCTTGTTAGTTTTCACTCTTTCTGTGTTGCTGCTTATTCGAGCCTAAGCACGTAACAAATTATTCAAACAAACAGTAAGTGTATATGGGTTAATGATAGGCTTATCAACAACTTGTAATAAAGACTGCGTAAATGCATTTTGAAAAATACATTTACAAATCGTGCATCGCGCAAGTCTAGGACCATTCGAAATGCGGTTTTGGAGATAGAGGAGAAACGCTGTTGTGTGTACAATGTGGTGGTACAAAATACAGAGAGTTGAAAAGATATATTGATTGTTGAAACAAATTAATGACAATAATAAGGACAAGACTATAAAACGTGCCGAAGACTATCTAGCTAGATTCCAAAAAGATAATTTAGACAAATAATATTATTATATAAAATGGAGCAAGACGAGTTTGTGAAACATCCCATCATGAAGGAATATGAGGCATCTCGCGACGGTGTAGTCAAGTTCTGTCGATTAAAAAGACCAGTCGGTACTGTAATTAATACGGGTTAACTCGTGTTCAATACTGGAAAGAATAAAATATATCTTTGTCATAGGTTTGTCTACGACTGTTTCAATGGATTAGCAGAAGACAGTCTTCTAATCGATCATAGTGATTCAGATAAGAATAATAACTCGTTTATAAATGTATGCGCTGTTCCCACATCACCAACTGCATCTGGAGCAGCATCAGCTATTAACGTTGGCATCGCTTTTAGCTGTGAAAACATAACATCTGCTTTTATTGAATCTTTGATAGAACTTGGAGAATGATTAAGTTGATCTCCTGTATTTGATTCTAAAGCTTTTTTAATGTGCCTGAGCTGAGTTTTAGTTAATGATAATTTGTTCAGACCAACACTAGCAATTGTATATATTTTAAAATGTTATGTTTGTTCCGCATTTACTTACAATATTTGACAGAGTGACAGTATCGTGACTGTATGCCATACCGAAGATCATGAGCGATTTAATTACATATTTTGATTGGATTGTCGATAACTCTCATTCCTGTACCAACACCTTCACGTCTTCACGTAGCATCAATTTATCACTAAGTATAACAGAGATTGCTCTGTAATTAACGTCAGCATGTATGCGAGCACTGAATTGTATATCCACGACATACTTTGTCGTGTTAAATCAAGATGTTCTAATGAAAAATAATAAATTGTATACAGATTTGTTAAATATGTCTGTGGTATTTGTAAACCAGAGTGTATAATTTCATCACGTCCCATAAACGTCATCAAACAAGGACATGCTACATGATTTTATCAAAATTAAGTAAATGATTCTTTATGGAAATTTCAGGAACTTCAAATTTATCAAATACCAAATGACTGCACTCTTCACTATCTAATTTATAGTTATTTTGCAAAAGCAATGAAACTATATCGTAGTGCAGAAATGCTTTGCTGTGATGCAATATACCATATAAATAAACCCACATCAGTACTTCTACTACTATCGGTAGTTACTGTTGACCAGGATAACATTAATTTACCGACTTGATCCATAAAAGCAAGTAATGCTTGTTAGTAGGCTATCGTTGGAGTTATTACTGGCATCCACAGTGAACATTGTGTTTGTGTTACTTTACCATTATATGCTGCAACATACTTTTTTACAAGTACTACCGTATATTTAGTGCATAAAATGACTTTTCCAAACGTTCTGCAAAATCTACAATTGTGAGACAGTTGAAGAACGTGCAGATAGTCTATGATTACATCTTAACATATATTTTTTCTGTAAGGTATCCAATGTTGTAATCTTGATTAACATTAATAATCATGTTTTCCACACCAATGTCAGAAGCGCCGGCATGGTTTTATGTTCATCTTACAACATATTGATTGCCGTCAGGATGGTTAGTAATATCCTTTGCAAATATCATTGACGGACCATTTGATCTTGTATCATCTACTATCGTGATCAGCCTATTATTGTTGTAGCTTCAGTGGGTATGAATATTCTGAACTTGTCGTTTCTTTCGTCCATGCTGTTCTAGTTGTCTTGCGTCATATGAAAGATACTGATATTCAGGTATAGATTCATCCTCTAGAACTGGATCAACATTTTTTAAAAATAACTGCTATCGTCTAACACGAAGACCACTCCCTACATTCAGATTAGCGACTATATTTGTGTGTGCTTCTTCGGATAAATCTGCTAGGTTCTGATTTGAGGCTTGATATATTATTGTTCCAACATTTTGCGGCATCACTTCAGTGTTTGGTAATTTTACTGGTGGAGGTAGCTGCTGTTTGGTCGTATTAATTATGCTATTGTATCCTTGATTGCAGAAAGAGCTTTACCAGCAACATTACCAATAACATTAGGAGCTTTTATAACGGAAAAATTTAATAGTTTTCATTCCAAATTGTTTTGCATTTGGTATTGCTTTCGGAGCTGTTCTTGTAAGCAAACCTTTTTTGTTATCTATATATTTAATCATTGTAAATTCATCAACAATGAAAGACCAATAAACATTTTTGTCCATATTGCCGCCTGTAAAAATTCGTCGATAATTATTAACTTTTTCATTAATAATTTCTGGAGAAATTTATTTCCAGCACGTGTTTCTCGAATACAAATGTCCAATCGTTCAACATCAGAAAGAATGTCGTTAGAACAAGAAAATTTGATCACTCAAGCTAACAGTGCATGGAGTAGAAAGACCACTTCCAGTAGCGCCAGTAAGATATTCTGATTCTCAAAATGATTAAAGAAATTCTTTCCTAGCTCGTTCTCTCTTTTCTTCAAATTTAACAAATTTTCGATCATTAATATTAGTTTATTTTTTTTTATAAATACTATAAATATTTAAAACCCATATATTTTGATTTATTTTGTCAGAGTGTGTACTCCTCAAAATATTACGTCTTTCCGCATATGATTTGGTAATATTGTTGGCTTTTTCTCCGTCATTACATATACTAACAGGAATATGAGCATATATTTTTCGTGATTGCATTAATGGGTTTCATATAAATTGCACGAGTAATTTCATTATATAGTGCAGCTATCACACTTGGTAGTCTTGTAAGCCACTCACGAGATCTCGTATGATTGTGAACTTTGTTCATGGCTATAACCTTTGAATCGCCCAGCAAGTTTTCGATTACATAGTTCAACGATTGCCTGTTCACGATGAATTTCGGTATACCCTCGTCTGATTTTGTCGCTATGTTTTTTTCAACAGAGATGATACTGTACCAATACATTCTTTGCCAGGATCAAATGTAGTTGTTGTTGATATCTCAAGGGTTCTCGCTTATAAATTCGTTCAAAAACAGATGACATTTCAGCAGCTGGTTTAGTTGTTTGTGGTGCTGCTTCTTTTTTTTTCTATTTGCAACGTCAACGATAGTCAAAGTGTATTTGTATCTGTATTGACGTCTGTTATTTTTAATAAGATCATGTGCTTATAACAAAATATCTACTTGATGAACTTCATTAGTAGGACTGACATCAACTTCATTGCGTGCTGAATTTGTTTAGTTGGTGGTAGAATATTTGCCATATTATCCTGTCTTGCTAACCAGTTTAAAGCAACATAACATGCAATATTTAGTGCACCAGCGAGTTTACTAATTGCTGCTCTACCTCTCAAATATCATCTTTGTCTATAATAAATCGATTTAATAATAATAATAATAATAATAATAATAATAATAATAATAATAATCGATTGATTAATTACCAACTCCTAGCACTAGTTTACCTTTCATCGCGGATCTCACCAACCAATTAGCTAATGATTCTCTAAAAGAATTACGTTTTATGGAATTTAACGAACGAATCAACCTCACACCTGCAATATGTCGTTGTTGTAAATCTTTATTTTTATATGCTTTATCATGAACGTGAATGCTTGATCAAATGCATTTATTGCATACTCTCTAGGTCTTGGTTGATCTCGTTCATCAAGTCGAATATGTACAAGTAGGTTTCAATGACCATAATAATTATATCCAGGAATATGTTTTTCTCCTGGACACTTAGCCCATGGAACTCTCAGTAATTTCCTAATAAAGTAGCAATATCCTCACCTAGTTTTGGCGAACATGACTGTGTCAGGGAGACACATTTATATTTTGTTGGTGCCACATTTTGCACACTTGCCTGTAAGTACGATCTTTTTATTGTTTTTGATATTATTCTTGTTAATCCATTGGTAGGCGTGGATGATCTGCATCGAACACACTATAAATCCATATTATTTATTATATTTGTACAACACGTATGTCTTTGATTTCTCAGCAACACGAAAGCAAGAACCAGTCAAATATCATTCAGCACTACCGAATTCTATCAGATCAATTTATCATACGTCCACCTGTGTCTGGTAAGATACAATTATTTCATAATTTAAGAATGAGATTGTTCGAGTTGGATAATTTATATTTAGTAGTACCATCTGTAGATGATCAGAATGAAGACGGTGATGATATTATTAATTTCATCACTGATATTGATGAAGCACCGAATGTTGATAAACTCAATGGATTTGTTATTAACTTAGTTGTTTATGACGATGTAATGCTGGACAAGCAATCAAATCCAGCAAGAATATTTTCTCGAGGAAGGCATACCAAATACTGAATTCATTTATGTAAAATGGTGATATACACAAATTCCGAAAGTGATCAGAGATAACTGTAATATTGTAGCTGTATTTAATGGCGTTGATGCACATACTTTAATAAACATTTACCAAACTTGGTGTTAAGGTGATATGATATAATTAAGTTGGATTTCGTTTCACGTGCGCAAGCTACCTCGCACGGATTTATTATAATAAATGGACATGATCCTAGATCAAGATAACGTATTGGTCTTTATAAAATATTTGGTTACTGATATAATAATTATTTAATTACTCACCGAATATAGTCGCAGAGAGAGTGATAACTCAATGTAACGTCCGGGTGGGTAAATTATACAAAATTTGAAAAACACTAACAACAAAAGTATAGTAACAAAATAAACTAAATTAGAGAAACTCTCGGTCAGTTAGAGGCTTCGGTTGTACGGTATTGACCTTATGTTTTAATTGTCTTAGCAAATGACGTTTCTGTAAAAGGTATGTCCAATCTCTCTGCTGCTGGAACATTCTGGCTGGTTATTTGCATAATTTGGCAATTCCTTACCTCCCACTGAGCGATGTTCACAAACTGTACATATACTTTATGTGTGTGTGTGAGTTGGAATTTTAATGTTGCTTTCATAATTATGCAATCATATTGCTATGATATCTGCAGTTTGGTTGTTTATAGCGATGTCTAGCACGTGGAAAGACCACATATATGCAGACTAATGTTTTACCGGATCAAATTATACTGAAACCTGCAGACCAGTTCTCACAGTAGCCTCTAAAATGCTGAGCTCCAAGCGAGACAGCTGCAAGTGTCATTTTGTTAAAAAAAAGCCTTTGTTACCAGAAAATCGTTATCTATTCCCCAGACACACGCCTGAGTCCTTTGGTATAATGACGCGGCTGGGAATGGTTTAATAGAAGATATTAGATCGTAATTTTGTCTGGCCTGGTGCACAAATATCGAGATTTGACATTACCTTTGTTCCAGAATGTCGCAAGCTACCTATCAGTGATGTGTTTAACTTATTGGATAATTTAGCATGGAGTCCGTACTATACATTAAAAGATTTTCTTTCTCTGTTTTAAATAGTAACATTAAAGAACACGACATGTTCATTATATGTCTGTCGTGTCCGCTGTTCGATTCCAACAGGCAAATATAGATGGCAAAGATGGCGATTATGTATTCAGTTTCTATTTGCAGAGAGAGCATTTTAAATTTTTTTATGAGAAAAGTAGTGTTTATGGTAACACAGAAACTGATAGGGCAAGTCTGTTTTCTCTAGACAAAACTGTTATCCTTCCTGTAATTTTTATTAGACAAACGGTTGTTTTTACGTCCTATACATATGTGCATTTTAAATCAGTCTTTATGAACTCGTTGAAAACTGTGATAGGTTTATTACTGAAAAGGTCACGATTTGGAGAGATATTTATCAAGACATTTTGAGGGTACCTTCGCAACGTATAACCTTAGTTTACGCGGTAAATATTAACTGTCTATTGTCAACGGAAATAATACACGATGCATGTTAAACGTATATTTTATTACCACTAAACGTTAAGCAGGTGTTATTACGATACGTACAAATTTATATCCATCCTTCTCTCCGCCACCATATCGGCAAGCGCCTTTCATAAACTGATGTGTGGAAATTCAGCTAAAAGGTGTTACATAAACTCCATATTATTTGCAAATATCTGCAAGAGGGTCATTGATATTAGACCTCTACCCAGATACAGTAATATATTTGAATAATTCATGACTAAACTTAAAGCATAGTGATTTTACTCTATAAAATACGGTTGCTACATCGCAACTACACGAACCAACAGAGACCATTAGCTTTGTGCTTCATGTTATGTCTTATATAATATGTTACGACTCTATGGTCTTAAAATATGGAATAAAAAAGAGCGTGTAGCACAAAGCTGATGTGCCTCTGGTGATCTGTGTAGTTGCGATGTAACAACTGTATTTTATTTGATCACAGTTGTACTATCCAAGAATATTACTTATTTGAAATGCTACTCTAAAATCAAGTCTCTGTTTCTGATAATACCATTTGTGAAGAGCAAGTTGAATACACAATGAACTAATGATCTTCAGAAATAAACTTCCAACGGAAATGAATTACTGGGCACAACAATAATACAAATGATTCTGCTTAGATCTTAATACATTCTAGAAGAATATGATAATAATAGTTCTCTACTTGACCACAGGTCACAGTTAGCATTTTCTACAAAATCTATCACATAATGGAAAATAACTTTCTAGAAGTTTCTTAATGTTTACTAGAAAAATAAACCCCAGGTTTAATTAGAATGTGATAATCAAAATGGCATTGACTCAGGAAAAGATAATAATCACCATAGTAAACCTATACACATTGAGATGTTTACATAATTCAAAATGAAAAGAATAATCAATGGTCCAAGTCAACTAGAAAAAGAACGTGATGTCGGACAAGGTTAGGTTCAACATACGATGTTCTATTATCAGCAGTATATAATGAAACTAAGGCAAATAACTAATAAACAATACACATTAATTATACGCAAGATTTATATAACGTATGTTTCAATTACGACTCCAGTGGAAAGGCCATGTAGGCTGGACATGATATGTAATTTAAAGGCATGGAAGCGTCTCTGATATGATCATATACATACGTCCTTACTGGCATCATTTACATCTGAGAGATATTTCCATGCTTGCCATATACTTATATGGCAACGATCGTCTTCGAAATGCCAGTTTGACTTCTACTAATGTTCATAGCGCTCAGATATTGATGACTACTGGATCAAATTAGCTACATCCAAGATGAGACATTGATTAAATTAGTATACCTTCTGGCATTACTGAACATCAGACAAAGTAGTAATTTGTGACAGATAACTGCCAATTACGAGCTAATCATTGGACTTTGTTAGCCCCCCCCCCCCCCCACCAAAAATAGAATAATTTGATAATCCAGCCTGCACATGAACATTGACTTTAGTTTATTTAACTGCTATTGATATTATCTGCTAGCAGTTAAATTTCGTTTCGTTTATGTGAATTAATGGAAGAGCGTTTCACGCAAAATGTGCATAAACATTGATTGGCTTGATAACATGAAATCGAGATAATTTGACCGGGCATAGAAAACTGCGATCGGATAAAATATCTGAACATAACCAAGTTCAGACTACGTGCGCATCATTTACATTTTTGCATTATCTCATCTAAGATATTTGCAGAATTATTACGCGATAGTGTTTTGAAATGGCCGATTTTCAACAAGCATAACCGATGTATCCAGAATGGGACCAAATGTCCGCAGATAATACACTTAGACGTAACTAAATTGTACATTGCAAAACAAATTTGAAAATTTTTCTCAAATTGGGTGATCATTCGACAGTTGATCTTCACTCTGCGGAGGTGCAAAAGCCACTATCCGAATTGTACATACTTATCATATAGGCAGAACAATGCCGTTTTAAATGACCGTTCACCTTGTAGTGTTTGGGAGGAGATACTGATTAACTAACACACTGAAACGTAGATATACGAAATATGCTAAGGTTGTTAGACTCGATGGACCGGGGATAAGGTTGACGAGAAGAAAACCACCTTACAGAACGGTTGCCGATTTCCACAGCGTTCAATGGGAGCTAATCCTTTAGCATGTCACAAGGTAGGCTTTCCCAGCAGAGTAGTCTTAAGGGGAATTGATTGACTCTCCAAATAAATTAAAGAGCTACGTGCTAGATACAACAAATTAACAATGAAAACTCAATCGCAATGAATAAATGTGGACAAACTGTTAGAAAAGAATTTTCAGCTTTAGGCCCTAAATTTCTCTTATTTGACGATCAAATATCCAACCTCTTCTATGCACTATCTATCTATCTATCTATCTATCTATCTATCTATCTATCTATCTATCTATCTATCTACCTACCTACCTACCTACCTACCTGTCTGTCTGTCTGTCTGTCTAACTATCTATCTATCTATCCCTATATACATTTTTACATACATACATACATACATACATACATACATACATACATACATACATACATACATACATACATACATACATACATACATACATACATACATATAAATTTCTTAGCAATAATTATGGATATGAGATGTTCGTTGTTATCGATAGACACAACATACGTGAATAACATCAATTATACAGTCTAGTCGCAATGTAATTACTTTGAAATACTAGTCACGTTAGGTTTATACAACTGTTATTGTAGCATAAACGAAGCACAATAACATGCACCAAATCCATGTTAGGATGCAATGGAGGAAAACCACAGTATGCTTTATGCCACCTACGGTACGACCACTGCATTCTATGTACTGGCTAAGAATTGTTTAGAATAAAGGCGTATTTTCATAGAATTTGTAATTAAAGGAAATAAATAATTAAGTTACTTTATAATTGTCAGGACATCAGTGCACAAAATGTTATGGTGTACATCATTTTCTGTTCAAAATAATTTTCTATAAAAAAGAAGAACCCCCCCCCCCAGCAATCAATTCAAACAATTTAAAACAAAATAAATTACAAAAATACAATTTAATACAAAAATGTCTACTCGTTTGCTGGAATTACATGAACCTTCAACCACCGAATGCATTGCAACTGCTTTTTGTGTTCCATAAGTAAACTATAATTAAATCTCCATGATGTAATATTTTGGTAAGAATACACAGCCTTTCAAAATGCCAATTAACCAGAAGAAACGTAATTATAAAAAAATGTAATTTCCTAAAACTGGTTGCATTTCAATGTCTGTTGGTGATGACACATCGTTTTAAAATACAGCTGTTGCTTGTTTGTCCTCAAAGTGTGGCATTTAATCGTTGTCTTTTGGCGCTTATTTGTCCACACCATGTTATTGCCATTTTTTAAATGCATATAACATTTCTCCGTCATTGCAAAACTTTAGAATAAGAACTGTTTTTATAGCAATTTGTATCAGGCCAAGAATTTGTATATTTGGGTTATATATTCCTTTGTAATTATTGAATTTACGGTAGACAATCCCAAATCCTGAACTTTCCGAAACATTCATTTTCATCATCAGTCTCTTGACCAAATGTGGTCGTTGAGGCACTGTGCTGCTGAACATCTGACCAGTTCCCTCCACTTGTCCCGATCATGTGCCAATGCCTGTGTCTCTGCGAAACTTTTCCTGGTCCATTCTGTGATGTTGTCACTCCACTTTTTTCTCTGTCTACCTCTCCTTCTACCACCTTGAACACTACCCTACAGTACTGTTGTGGATAGACTGTTGGCTCTAGTGACACGGCCATATCATTTCATCTTTCTCGTTTTGACAGTGGTGAGGAGGTCTTCATAATGGCCTACTTTGTGCCTGTTGGTGTTACGCACTTCTTCATTTGTGATGTGGACCATGTAAGAGAGGCCAAGGATGGTTCTGTAGCATCTCATGTCAAGTGCCTGGATTCTTCGTTGTAATTCTGCTGTCAGGGTCCAGGCCTCCCATGAATACCGAAAGATTGAGATGACTAGTGCTCTCAATAGTCTGATTTTAGTTTTCAGACAGATATTCATGTCTCTCCAGATGGGTCTTACCTTTGACATAGCTACCGTTGTTTGTGCTTCTCGTGACAAAATGTATGCTCTTGATCTCTCTTCCATAATTATGGAACTAAGATATTTGAATTGGCCCACTATTTCCAGTTCCTGTCCTCTGATTTTAATCTTGGTTGAGATTTGTTTGCCACTATTTGCCATCAGCTTTGTTTTCTCGGCACTTATCTCCATGTCAGATCTGGAAGATGTTTCATAGAGGTTCTTCACTAATGTGGCAAGCTCATCTTCACTGCCTGCCAGCCCATCAATGTCGTCTGCAAAGCGGAGGTTGGTGGTGTTACGCCCTCCAATGCTGACTGTCCCACAGTTGTTTTCCAGGGCTTCGCTCATGATGCGCTCCAAGTAGATATTAAAAAGTGTGGGTGACAGGAGACAGCCTTGCCGTACTCCAACTGTAGTCTTGAACCAGTCCCCCACAGAACCTTGAGCAATTACTGCACTGGTAGCTTTGGCGTACAGCTGCTTGATGGTGTTGGTCAACTTTTGACCCATGTTGCACTTCTTCATTGTGGCCCACAATGACTCATGCCACATTCTGTCAAAAGTCTTTTTGAAATCTATGAACACATTATAGATGTCTTGTTGATGTTGTGAGTACTTTTCACACAGAACCCTAAGATTTAATATTTGTTCGGTTGTGCTTGTTCCACTACGGAACCCTGACTGTTCTTCAGCGATTATTTCTTCTGCTTGTGGGTTCAGTCTGTTCAAGATGATCTTTAGCATCACCTTACTGGCATAGCTGATCAATCGGATTGTTCTATAATTTTGGCACAGCTGGAGATTGCCTTTTTTGGGGAGTGTTATAATCAGTGACTGGGTCCACTGTGTTGGCCATTCGCCGGTCTGCCAGATCTTGTTGCAGAATTTTGTTAGTAGCTCTATCACTGATTCCCCACCATTCTTGATAAGTTCAGCTGGGATGTTGTCTACTCCAGCTGCCTTCCCATTCTTTAGTGCTCTTATTGCTGAATCCACCTCTTCTTTGAGAATGGGGAAATAATCATCATTTGTGGAGTTTGGAACTTCAAGCACCTCTGGCTCTCCTATGGACGGATGGTTGTATAGTTCTTTACAATAATCAGTCCATCTTTCTGCAATGTCACTTGCTTCTGTGAGGCATTTTCCATTTTCGTCTTGAATGGTACTGACTCTTGGGTGCTTCTGTCTAGTGAGGTCTTTCACAATCTGGACTGCCTTTTTGCTGTTATTCTTTATCAGACTGTTCTCTATTTCTGTGTTTTATGCAATCCTATCTCGATTTGCTTTCTTCATGTTTTTTCTATCGAAAATATTAGAGGCGTTCATAAAGGGATCAAACCCATGAAAAATAAAAAATATAAGTCTTGGCATCTTACCTCCCCTGCATTGATTGGCCAATGTTGTAACAGCAGCCACCCAATGATAGATTAGATAATTCAGTAACTTTCTATACATTTTTGGTTGTATGCCATTATGCTATTTTATACATTGAAGTGTTCTTGTACATAGGTGATATTGTTAAGTTGTTATTAAATTATATTTTACACTAATGTACTTGTACATACCTGATATTTTTAAGTTGTTATTAAATTATATTTTACACTAATGTACTTATACATACCTGATATTTTTAAGTTGTAATTAAATTATATTTTACACTAAGGTACTTGTACATACCTGATATTTTTAAGTTGTTATTAAATTATATTTTACACTAATGTACTTATACATACCTGATATTTTTAAGTTGTTATTAAATTATATTTTACACTAAGGTACTTGTACATACCAAAAATTTTTAAGTTGTTATCAAATTATATTTTACACTAATGTACTTGTACATATCTGTTATTTTTAAGTTGTTATTAAATTATATTTTACACTAATGTACTTGTACATACCAAAAATTTTTAAGTTGTTATTAAATTATATTTTACACTAATGTACTTATACATACCTGATATTTTTAAGTTGTTATTAAATTATATTTTACACTAATGTACTTGTACATATCTGATATTTTTAAGTTGTTATTAAATTATATTTTACACTAATGTACTTGTACATACCAAACATTTTTAAGTTGTAATTAAATTATATTTTACACTAATGTACTTGTATATACCTGATATTTTTAAGTTGTATGCTATCATGTTAGGCAATACATTGAAGTACTCTTGTATATTTTAGGTTGATGCTATTATATTAGGCTATTCATTGAATTATTCTTATACATGCCATTTATGTTAGGTTGTATACAATACTATACTATATACTATATACTACACTACGCTGCGCTATACTGTCCTGTCCTGTCTTATACTATACTATACTAGTATGCATTGATGTTTTGTTTGGTTTTAGGGGTTAACGCCATTTTTCAGCACACGATAGGCTATACATGGCGGCCAGTATTATTGGTGGAGGAAGAACCCGAGAAAACTCCCGGAAAGAACTACTTACCCATGAGAAGCTACTGGTAAGCTTTCTCACATAACTGTATTAGCCGATTCTTACCCACGCAGACAGAGGTGAGACGGCAGTGATCCGTAACTGAAAGCGCTTTAGACCACTCGGCCACACGGGGCCCCAACATACCTTATATTTTAGGTTGTATGCTATTTGTTTAGACTATACAGTGCTAATAGATTTATGTTTATACTGTATTAGGTATCACAATCATGCACTAATGTACATACTATATAATTTTAGATTATATGTTATTATATTAAGCTATACATTCAGCGGGTGTGTATATTATTTAAAATTAGATTTCTCAGACAGGTACACTATGTCGCTGTTATCGCAAATTCTAGAGATGGATCATTTACAAACACTTATAGTCATTAAAAGACATTTTTGTATGTATCCTCGCCATAACACACACACACACACACACACACACACACATATCGAGACATAATAAAATCAAGGTATATGTCCATAGACTTACTGAAGTTTCTGTTGAATATTTGTGCTCCCTTTGCTGCACGGTGCACAACATAAATAAAACACACGTATTTGAAAATACAATCAAAAAGAAAACATTGCATTGTTATCGTTCATTTCTGCTATTCATCATGTGAAATTTAATAAAGAAAATAATATATCCACGTACTCCATATATTTAGCAGATGCTAGCTGGCACATGCACCTTAGTATAGAGTGTGTCGCTTATGTCAGATGGCAAACTCGCAAATGAGACGGGAATCTCAACCGAGTGTTTGAAGGAGCCTGACATGCACGCATGATACGCCACAAGTAACAACCTCACCGCATTTGTATTGTATATATTTTAGCAATACGACGGTATCTCGCAAATAAAATGAATTATTTAAAAATACATTCACTATTTTTGCAAATGATAATCGTTTCTCTAGAATGGGTTACAACATTATTAGTAAAGAAAGTTAATGATGAGTATGATATTTACCCTACACGATTCAATGAACGATTGTATCAATTATGATTACATATATACAAACAAATAAAAACCCGGAAGATGAATAAACACAAGTGGCAGCGAGCAGTATACGCATTGCTTTATCTTACCGACATTATATCAGCTACAAAGTTTATTTTATTACAAAGCAATCCAACCACGTAAACTCACGTTTGGATACTTTTAAGTATGTAGATTTTAATTGTGTAGATTTTAAGTGTGTAGAGTTTAAGTGTGTAGATTTATTTTAATAACTTAGGCTGACATAAGGAAGCCAATTTTAGTTCCTTTGAATTATTTTACGTTTGCTGATATCATTAGTTTACAAAGTTGGCCGACATAGGGCAGCAACAGTAATTAATATTTACCTGTATTATCTGGAGTTTTGCAAATAAATTAAAACAATTAAACAGTTTAGAGTGTGACACAATCCAGTGCGTCGAGCTCGCATATTGGTGTTAGGCTGAACAGTAAATTAGTTTTCAATAGTTTCATCTAAAGGTTCCTTATCCATAGTTTATAGTGTTTTACTTTCGACAACAGGAAATATTTACGTCATCTTGTGGGGATAAATGTATATCATTTCTGGATGGGGTGCTCAATAGGCAGGAAATCCTAACTAAGGGGAAGTAATATCGTTGTAAACGTCTATTTGGAGTAATTAAATTAATACTTCCTCCTTACACTTGATAAGTTGTTTTTAAATTCTTTTTTGTGTGAGTATAATTACTTTAAATATGAAATACAGATTTGATGTAAAGAGAAAAATGTTAAATGCTTTCACAAAATGAGGATATAATTGATATATTTTCAATGACAGACTCCAGTCCAACATACCTATCCAGCCTCACCCATGTGTATACACCAGCAAGATCCTTACGCTCTTCTTCTGATAATCGTACACTCATTGTTCCCAAGGTGAAAACAAAGTCATATGGACAACGTTCATTTGCACACCAGGGCCCGGCGACGTGGAACGAATTGCCTATTGAAATTAGACACAAAGACACAGTGGTCCCTTTTAAGAGTGCTCTTAAGACTCACCTGTTTCGACTGCAGGGACAAACTTAGCGAGCTAATCATGTTTTGTATCTTATATGTTTTCAGCATGTTTTTTATGTTTTCCAATTTCGTTGTTTTTGTCATTTGTTGTTCTGTAGTGTAGTCATGTCATTACTGATGATGTAAAGCGCTTAGAGCTTCGAAAGATTAGGCGCTATACAAAGTCCTCATTATTATTATTATTATTATTATTATTATTATTATTATTATTATTATTATTATTATTATTATTATTTATTATTATATATGTATTAGGACAAGTAAAAAGGATACATGGCTTTTCGATGAGAACGTTTGTCTAGCTCACTCCAATAAAAGTTCTATGTACTTTGATAATCAAAATACTGATTTGATTCCTGGAGTTGAAATCTACTAAGTGAATATTTCTTTATTCACCAATAAACGGTTACCAAACCATAATCTCCCATTGCTTGCTGTCACAATAACTGACATAAGTGATTATACTGAGCAAAATAAGGGACGGGCGCAGCAGGGTGCCTTCTTGGTGTGACTGTTTTAACCAATAATGTCTGGTTAGCACGTTTGGTATTGATACAAAAATAAGCAGCAATGCTCTGGATTAATACTTTAAAGCAACAGGGGTCTTCTTTCTCAAATTAAGTATTCTGAGTGCTGAATAAAACATTGCTTTGATGGCGTGTCTCAATTATCAAAGCTGCACACAATTCTGATGTTTACACGCGAAGATACCTCTTCTGTAAACTCTTGAGATGATAAATGTATATGGGGGTTAGCTATGTAAAGACAAGTATTCGAAGAGGCATCAAAGAAGCAAGAAAGCAAATACAAAACAGAAATTGTAAAACCCAATGATTTACATGTCCTTTATTACGGATATCGCATGTACACTTGCAGTACGTCTTAAACAAACTAGACATATTTTGTCGAGGATTTTTATGTCTAGCTTATATTAATGTAACTGGTAGAACTGTGGTTTGCAACTTTATTCCCTTTTGCAAAAGACAGAATGGCACGCTAAACTGTAATATCCTAAATGTGTATTAAATACTACCTTGTCACATACCATTGATACAAGTACCAAGCAAAACGTGTTTTCTTGTTATGTGCATCTTACAGATTACTTTTCTAAAGATCAAAATGTGTGTGTGTGTGTGTGTGTGTGTGTGTGTGTGTGTGTGTGTGTGTGTGTAATTTCCAGTCACATTATTCTGACACCAGGCCAATCAGTCCTAATTCTAACCTCTTCTATGTAAATTTGTATTTTGCAAATGCCCCTGGACCAAAACCACTTTCCCGTTGTACCTGACTAGGGATATTGATTCTGTAAATAACATGTTACACAATCAGCTAATATTAATGTGACTGTAAATTAAATATTATGATTATTATCAAAAACGGCAACCCTATTTATTTTAATCTGAGCCTAGGACAATGGCATTTTCCAATGGAAAACCTGGTGTTTTTGATGTTTCCGTGTCCTTTATTATAAATTTAGAAATATTCCTTATCTTTTTGATGACATAATATTTTATAAAAAGGAGCAATTAATGTTTGATTCTCATAGTCTGATAGATGTTTGATTTCTAAATGTTATGCCAGGTTGAGTCTTGGAAGTACTTGTATGAGACTATATTGATTTTTGTTACCCATACACCGCTGTTCGGAAAGCTTTTTAACACATGTAACTTCATGAGCGAGGGAATAATCATCAATTGTTTGGGCAGAATATTTCAAAGTTTCCTCCTATCCAAATGGATCTTGTCATCACTATCTATGTATAGTTTGAAGTTTTCAATCGGTATAAGCTGGCTGGGGTTATTAAAAACTTTACCAACCTTCTTGACTGAGCAACATGTATCAAATAATTGCTCGTTTTCCTCTGCAAATTCTACATGCGTTTGTCCAGTTTGCTTTATACTAATTTACACTTTATCGATCTGCCATAGACACCTATCCATAACCCGTAAACACATTTGTTTTACCGACCTTACAGTGTGAACTTCGTGATCTTTGCCAATATAAAATGCTCTCTTAGCCGTCTGAAGTGATCACCAATTTGCTAAAGCTGGGAAACAACGTATCTGCTTTTCCATGTAAAGAGGGTTTTTCTTTAATACCAAACGTTGAACGTGTGCGTAAAGGAGTAGTGGTGGTGAAAACTGCAAGTTCTATCTCTTGACAATACTATAATGAATTTCTCTTTCGTTTCTTCCCATTCTCTCTCTGTATGTTACTCTCTTTCTCTGTATGTCTCTCTCTTTGTCTGTTTGTCTCTCTCTCTCTCTCTCTCTCTCTCTCTCTCTCTCTCTCTCTCTCTGCATCATTTCCTCTCATCTTTATATCGCTCTTTTGCATCTGTAATTCCCTTTCCTTTTACTTCCTCAGCACAGCGTTGTGTTTTGTCTTTTTAAATTTGCATTTCAACCATTGTCTCGTCTCTCTCTGCGTTTCCTTTTCATTTTCCTCCCGCTATCTGTCTCTCACATTAGTTGCACTTTCCTTTCCTCTTTCTTCCTGAATTTGCATTTCCATAATGTCTTTCTGAAGCTGGAGCTTGGTTAATTCCAATTCCATCTGGATTTGTAACAGTACTTCCTGTAATTTCCAATCACAACCAGACATGGACACGCTTTTCAATCCCAATGCACAATCTTCCAAGCTTTTGTTTCTCGTCAAATGCTGAACAGAATCAAACTTCTGTTTTCTAAACGATGCTTTCGCTTTATGAAAATCAGGATATCATGGACGTGAAACAAAGAAATGGAGTAATATTACATAAATAAATTTATTTCTGTAAGATAAAAAGAAGATATGTCTGAGACAGTTTAATTATTGTGAAGTAAATCCCAAAAACTTCTAAATTTCCTATGACATGTGCAAAAGAGTACGCTGCGATTGAATTCCTAAAGTCTTAAAAGACCGAGTGCACCATCAAGCTGATCATTAGTCTTTAATGTCCTGATGTTTCACTATCATTGTTTTTAAATTAATTCAGAAAGTGCACAAAATAATGTGTTAATACCGCCAATAAGGGCATTGTAAGTCTAAGTAATGATTTAAATAATTCTTCCAGAATGATATCGAGATACAACTGCAATCTCTGAGTATAGATTCCCATGACATGAAATAAAATAAAGATAAATGAATAACTATTTACCAATCCGTATATATATATATATATATATATATATATATATATATATATATATATATATATATATATATATATATATATATATATATACACACACACACACACACATGGTCACATGACATTCAACGCTATTGATTAGCTTTTGAAAACCAGCATTAACTCTTGAGCTCAACGTTTAGTACACTATTGTTGGCTACTTAGATAAATGACTTAAACCAGGTACATCACAGCTTCTATGATAACCATGGTCGCAGTCATGAACACCATGTAAATTAAATATAGACAGCGATACGAAGGCAACATTACCAACATATCATATTCCTGAATTTTGGTACTTCCCAAAATTTATCTTTTTTTGTGTGAAAATGCGCTAAAATTGTTATTCCAAGCAAATTCACAAACTGACAACTTTAAATGTTCAGAAAGGTGAATTTATTTCATGCCAATAAACTAGGTATATTTCGTGATTATTTGATAACATGATGCATTGTCTTTTAGCATGGATTCGTTATGTCATAAACTATGCTATCGGCTTCAGCTTATTTATTCTGAAAACTATCTATGGTGGCCTGGCAAAAGTAATAACATGAGTCGCAGGATAATATGATTGGACATAAAGAATGACGGTGAAGCATTAGATAGTACTATCAGATACATTTGTTTTCTATACGACCAATAAGCGCAAGCTTTGTGAGGAAAGAAGATTACGTGATGCCACGCGGTATTAGTTGGATGGAAAAAATGGGAACCAGACTGTAAATGAGTGAACACAAAACAGGGTACATATAGGTTTGGCTAGCTAGGATTGATTAATAGTTTAAACTACTGATTAGCAAAATGTATCTTTTGAGAGCTTATCCTATAACAGTCTTGAGCTTGGAAAACATTACTGAAATTAGAACCTGACTCTTTGGCGCGGAATTGAAAACACAAGTTACAAACACATTTAGGTCCATAAAATGCCTCGGCTGATATTCTTTTCTCTACACAGAAGCTGACATCCATGTTTCGTCTATGCTGATAAATATAGGTTTGATAGTGAGCACTCAAAAATTTAAAGTTATTGCATTTATAATATCATGGTGTTTGCATAGGTTTACTATGGGAACTGAATTAGTACTCTGAGTCCTAGAACATATATTAGCTGAATTTGCATCGTGGAAAGAATTGCAATAATGTTTATGTATATAACAATCATGCTTTGAACAGCCCAACGAGGCCAGCATTATCGGTTATTAATGAACAAGTTATGCTGTAGAAATCTTTAGTCTCTATGTCGCAATAATATTGAAGCTGGCGATTTCTCCAGCACATAACATAACTGATCAAAACAACATGATCACACGAAAAGAACGAATTATATATGTTTTTTTCAGTATTGGGAGGAAACAAAAACTACATAGAAGGATGAATGTACCAACAATCAAACCAAAACATTTGCTGAAAGCTCTGGTGCAGAGCTCTTTTCTTACCAAGGAGACGATTTTAAATTACATCAATCTGACTGGAATAACAAATAATTAAAAGTGGAACCACAACACAAGAGGAGCCAAAGCCACTTATTTTTTGTCTTAGATATTCCAGTCGAGACGAATCAAAACAGGAAGACTAGAAACCATCTCTCTACTACATATTTAGATTTTCTTTTGTTTTGGAAGTGTTTACATGCATTGGATTTTGTTAAATTCGTATATCCTTGGAACGTTACTTTTAATTGCCATGCGATAACCATTTTTATGATGATGTGCTCTTAGAACATCATAAACATACAAATATATACAAACATACACAAACATACACATGGCCTAGTGGTTCGAGCGTCCGCCGCAAACGCGAGAGGTCGTGGGTTCGATCCCCGACCGAATCATACCAAAGACTTACAAAAATGGTACTAACAGCTGCCTCGCTTGGCGCTCAGCATTAAGAGCTTAGTGTTAGGACTGGTCAGTCTGGTATCAGGATAATGTGATTGAGTGGGACATCATGCAACATGTCTGCGGCATGATGCCCCAGTGCTAGACATCACTATAAACTGCCTCACTGCATACATCGTAGCAATATGACTGAAAGATTGCTACGCAAACAATCCTAATCAAACAACCACACACACACACACACACACAGACGCACAGACACACACTTCATGCATGCATGCATGTATACATACATACATACATACATACATACATACATACATACATACATACATACATACATACATACATACATACATACATACATACATACATACATACATACATACATGTACACTACATACATGCACACTACATGCACAAAAATATGTTTATACATACAATAAGAGAATATACGTCAACTAACTTATTTCCAACAACAAGCGACGTGTGTAATATGGCTTGATTCTCCTATGATAGTCTCTGCAGAATTATGAATGATTACAGTATACGATGTTGGGTTGATTCAAATGACAAATAGCTTGAAAAAATTGTAAGTCCCTTACTAACTCACTAACATATGATGCATAGTCGGCTGTTCAAAACAGAGGATAATATCTGCATATATAAATTATAGTATTCTCTCTCTCTCTCTCTCTCTCTCTCTCTCTCTCTCTCTCTCTCTCTCTCTCTCTCTCTATATATATATATATATATATATATATATATATATATATATATATATATACACACACACACCCTATCTATGTGCACCTTGCAATTAGTCGTCATCTGTTTTAATTTCAGACATTGTACTTCACGCCAGCATTGCGCATGTTATATACCTTGTCAAATTGTTTGAACATTGATACGTACTTATCACTGTTAATGTAAATTAAATGACACACGCATTGTAATTATTAACAATAAATTATTACAATATACTGATAAGTTTTTATCAAATCAGTGTAAGTATTATGTGACTGCTAATAATACAGAAAACTAGCATGTTATAGAATTTGCACAAGATGCAGAAAAAGTGAATGATGTAACCTATGTTACGCAAGCTCTTGGCTGAAAAACAGAAGCTAATAACCTACATTAAACGTAATGGGCAAACACGTCATGAACGAAATGTTTGCGGACTTTTAATAACATGTAATCTTTATTAGATTGTCATTTTTTTCTAACAGTTTTGAGGACGGCATACAATTCTGATATATCTATTGCATTTTTGTTCTTTCATAATTGGAAAATCAATAGCACACTTCATAACCTGACGTGACCTAATTATTCACGCTTGCATCCCCACGGATCGGAGGAAAATCAAATTTTAACTTGCCCTACATTATTTCACTTCTTTTACGCATTAACATGTCATTCCTGGCTCTCGTCTGCTCAGCCCTCTAGTTTATTAAAACAGAAGTAGTTACTGTCCATATGCTCGCAGCAATAATGATAAGCGTACAGTTCCTTCTATTGGTTCCCTATGTCACCGAGTTCCAAAATAAAATGTCATACGAACAATAAAAACAATATATAATCATAGGGTATACTGTGCATTCTTGATGGACAATCGAACTTCACATTTTACGGTATTCTTTGGACAGATCGTATCAATGATATATGAACTATACTATTGTAACACCCCTGGTTAAAAGTCATTGATAGCACTCACAAATAGCAATAAAAACCGATGTTAGTCGAATTCGGTATTTCATGTGAAGGCATGAGTATCTTATAATGATAGAGTCTTCATAGGATCAAATACGTTCATAATGTGTGTTCGTCATTAGAATCAATCGTGATGGTGTTTAGCATCAACAGATCGATATCCCTAAAACACTATGCCGTTTCATATATATGTATAGGATTTCAGACCAACGGAAAATAGATGAAACCTTTTTGATAACAAGAAGGTATCGATTCATCCATCACTATATCATACCAATGATAGTCACCTTAACTCTGGATCTTATCTTCATTTCCAGGGTTTGCTTGTGGTCTGAAAAAATATGGCAAAACTAGCAAGACTACTGTGTCGTCGAAAGACGTTTGCTCGTCTTTTGCTCGTCCTAGAATCAAACAAGAATTGTTTCACTTGAAAAGAGATGTTCTTGTATACACATAAGCGCAATGAATTTGGCAGATATTAGCGATATCGGTGCAAGCATATTGTGTACAATGGAAGTCGATAAAGATAAAATCTATTTGTTTATGTTGGTCTTATGTTTATTTTAATTTAAGTGTGCCTCCAATTCATTTTCATACATTTAATTGTAGAACTTATTTCATGTCAACGATTTGTTGCAAAATTTGAATCTTTTCATTCCTTGACAAACATGTCTTGGAGTTATTAATTCGGATACGCTGTGTACAAATGAAACGAAAGCTTAATAATTGCAATTTGCGAGTACTTTTAAGTGTATAGACTTGTTTCAAGCAACGTTGATCTTAAGATGATAAACTGACAAACGTTCTCCTGTAAGCTGACCACTGGATTTCGTTGTTTGTCCTACAGGGATACATGGTTCGGAATGTCAACCACGAAGTCTCTCCGCAATGAAGATATTGCGCCCGATTGGTAAATCTTGAGCACATTTCTGTCAATAAATTGTATCGAAGAAATCATTGGATGGAAGTGGTATCTAAATATCTTTGATGGTCATACATTTTAATGAATTGTCCATCTAGGATATCAGAACGCAAGAAATGGCTTGGGCATATGCTTTCAACATATAACGAGGTGCAAACCAGTCTTGAAGATGTTGCATTTAAGGAATGCCAGACATAGTATATGTAGTTCTGTGTCCCTTCGCTGCTTGTATTTGTCAGATTTTCGAATGATTCCATGTTTTTTTCCATGTTGCGGTCTCAGACCCACGACGATGGCACGGGGTAGGGCCATCTAGTGTCCAGATGAATATTAAGATGGTACTAATGCTGCTCATATAATAACATTTACTATGTTAAATGCAGACCCATTTAACATAGAATTTGGCCTTTAGTCACACCTATTAACCAATATTCTATTACAAATCACCTATTTCGATTGCAAGAACTTACTTAAGGACCTAATAATGTTTCCTACCTTAACTATTTTAATTATAATAATAATGAGGACTTTGTATAGCGCAATATCTTTAGAAGCTCTAAGCGCTTTACAATATATATAATGATATGACTAAAAAGCAACAAACATAATGAAATTAGAAAACATAAAAACATGCTGAAAATATTTGAGGTAGGAAACATTATAAAATCTGTCAGCTTGTTCTTGCAGTTGAAAAAGATGAGTTTTAAGAGCACACTTGAAAGGGTGCATGCACTTTTCAACATGTTTTATGTTTTCCAATTTCATAGTTGTTGGGTTTTGTAATCATATCATTATATACGTTTTTATGTTTTAGATGTTGTCGGATGTTGTAAAACGCTTAGAGCGTCTAAAGATTATGCGCTATATAATGCCATTATTATTATTATTATTATTATTATTATTATTATTATTATTATTATTTCTTTACTACTGAGTAATTGCTGTTATTGATGGTAATTACAACAGCTGTTAGTGTATTAGGCGTCAACTTAGACCTGATAATAAAACTAATATTACATATGTCGAATATCCTCTTACCATAATATTCAGAAGCAATTTAAACATATTTTATAGTTTGACATTTTGTTATTATTCTT
Organism: Unio pictorum; assembly: GCA_030141615.1. Classification (NCBI taxonomy): domain Eukaryota; kingdom Metazoa; phylum Mollusca; class Bivalvia; order Unionida; family Unionidae; genus Unio; species Unio pictorum. The sequence continues at coordinate 2,189,888 of JARLTB010000060.1, forward strand.
TTTAATGCAATATGTGTCAACACATTAATAAAATCATAACTGTAATGATAATTCTAATTCCTGGACACATTTACCCACTGAATAGCTTTATTCTCATTCTTCGATATATAATATGCACTTCAGAGAATGACGCCGTAATAAATAATGTTTAGAGAACACTTAACGTGGTTGTTGATTGTCTGCAAAGGACATAAACTCCAGATTTCTGCCGGTGTGTAAAGGGTCATTTGCTCCTAATTGATTTTTAAGAAACCATTACATTTTTCCATTTGTATTACAACACCAAGACAGAAATGTCAATTGAAACATGTGAATAATTCTTGTATAATGCGCCTCAGAGATTTAACTATATTAGAAAATAATTGATTGATTGGTTCTTTCTACCAGCAAGGCCGTGTAGGAACAGTGAGCACGTCTAGTTATCGATCGTTAGCCATGTCTGTTGTTGGTATAATATGGATTTAGTTTAATATCTTTTGTTATGCACCGGATTATACGAGAATGTTCCACCTTAATTGATATGCCAACTATGTGGTATTAAAATCAAATCGATTTCCGTGCCTTAACACGCCATTTCAATAATAAGATTCCGAAATGGTCCAATACACGTTTGTTAAGTCAGTAATGACTCAGATTATGTTACCAGGTAACCTATTATGTCATATAATAAACTTATGATAATAACGTTTTTCTATTTTTCCATACGTTATTAATTTAAACTGTAATATATTTAGACTGTCAAAAAATTTATTATTACCGTACTGAAACACAATTCATATAGATTTCGGTTGCTTACTGTTGAACAATTTATTTATCGACAGAAACAACCAATAGTACAGTTTAGATACTTGGGAGATTTCACAACTTATATAGCTGCTGGAAAGTACTATAGAATGAATCAAATACGTGCCCCTACAAATTTATTTTGATGTTTCGGATACTTTAATCTTTAATTAAGCTCTGACCGTACGTGAATATTCTGTTAAAAAATATGGAAAGCTGACAGGCAGATAATTAAGAACATAGCGTTATTTCCTCAACAGAACGAGTCATTCAAGTATAGTAATAACAATACTACAAATCGTTGCAATCAACTCTTTTTCCACCCGATAGTAAGTATTTCTGAAATTCTCCAAGACGATCATGTAAAATTTATCACATGTATTCAACATAGACATAGATGATACTGTATATCACGAAGACACTTTGCTTTATACAAGGCAATCCTATACAGTCTGCAAATGTTTGTGATTTTTTTGAATATATACATTTAAAGGTTTTGTTAGCTTATCGATAACTGCATGTCAGTACCTTCATATGTCTTGTTTTACTTCCAAGTTAGATGCAGAACAGGCGCATCGTTTGCGGATATTATAAATCAAATGGATGTATGGAGATATGAGATTAAGTTTTATAGATATAACAACATACTTGAATAAATCTGTCTTCGCAAAGTGGGAACCGAATATTGGTTATGTTAATTTGGGTGTGGGATGGTTGGGTGTTCTCTTATTCCTTGGCAAGTTTACATTATATCCATAGGTAAGTGTATATTTAAAATGAATGTATCGTCTAGTTAATTAGCAGTTAAACAACTATCTAAATCAGCGTTAAGTAGGTATGATTGCCAATTTTCAGCCAACTTTGTTTCAACGTCTGCGGCTTGTTTTAAAAATTTGTTATATATTTGAAACTCCGATAATTTTGCTATGGATATCTTCTTTCCAAACAAAACTGACATACTTTGATTATATTTGTTTAATTTATTTATATTATGAAAAGAAAATAGTAATTCATCGTCTATTATTCCGAGACGTTCACATATATATATAGCTAATACTGCGATATCATTACCTTACTTCACATTCTTCATCCTAATAAATTTGTAAAAGAGGTTAAAACCAAGTAGGCACATTTGTTGTGGACATTAGGTTTCTTTCGAAAATGGATTAGGTGACCGATTGACGTGGCACGCAACAAAGTCAACCCAAGAGTACGAACTGAGATTAGACGATATAGACTAGAGTTGTTTGGCACTCTTAGCTTTGCATTCTGAGTTAAATAGTTTAAATATAATTGTATACGCACCATCATATCTTTCTAATTCAGTTTTCATGAAATAGTAATGTCAACTGAAAAGAATGTGTTGACTGAAAACTTATATTAAAATAAACTAAACAAAAATGTAGCAACGTCGAACAAGTATCTCATAACCATATCACAGCGTACATCAAATGGAAAAAACTTGATGTTTATTAAGAAATGTTATTCCTAGCATAGACAAATGTAGTTAAAGCAATCGGTTTTCTACAATCAGCTTATTGGTTTACAGAAAAAATGGATAAAGGTAAAGAAGGGTAAAAAAGAATCCATATCAGACGCAAACTACAATTTTTCCGAGCACATTCAACGAACATCCAAACTAAATGTAACACCAGCTTTTATTAGAATTCTAATAGACTGCGGGCAAGTCTAGCCCCTGGCAGCTCGTGATTATTTAAAAAGATTTTGTGCTAAACATGTCTAAGAGGATGTTTCATTCCGTCATCGTTAGGGACCGTGGCATGACATCTTTTACTTTAAGACACCTATAAATGTGATGCGGAATAACGTCAATATTTGATTTCCAAAAGAACGTTGACTGATCAAGATTATTATCTAATTATCTATATGAGAGAGAGAGAGAGAGAGAGAGAGAGAGAGAGAGAGAGAGAGAGAGAGAGAGAGAGAGATTTCATCGGTTGTTTGTAAGTCTACGAGCCAAATTTTATTTGATTGTGTCCAGTACTTAGCATTTCTGGTGATACCGCAAAAAAAGCATTACATGTGGAACAAATCTTACAACATTAACGAGAACGATACTATTTAATCGTCGATGTCTTAGCAGATATCCTTACAATGATAATGATTCCTGAACATACTCGTACATACGCAATGGAAGCTCTATTTCCAGTTCTAATGTTTGACTAACGGACTCTTTACGTACAATATGTGAAGCTTTACTTAGAATTCTAATCTTTGCGTTCCAATTTCAAGTTGTTCTTCTAAATCTTATGTTCGCCAAACTGACTGACACGACGTACGGAATCGAAATTAGTCATATTAACATTTATGACAACCCTCATAAGCGATGTGAATGTTAAACTATATTGAAAACATTTCCGGTAAAAATAAATCATTCTCATTGTAGCATTCATTTTTTAGAATAGCAAAACACACGTATATTTGACGATAAAGGAGCACATTTTGAAGGTAGTACAAATTGTACTTGCTTCTGTGTATATCGATAACAATGCATTTACAACTGCTTCCTTTGCCTTTTTTGCGCACACATTATAAGCAGTAAGTTTTAAATGAGTTAGAAAACAATATATTTAGAATCTAATACGTGCTGATGTGTCATTGTCAGGACATTGTATGCAGGCAAATGTTATGAATGTGCAGATAAAGAGAACCACACCATATGCTGGGCAAACATAATCAATAAAAGATTTACAAAAACCTTAGAAGTTTAATGCATCGAAAACATTCCTCCCTATATGGGTTCTGATGATCTTTTATACGATGTTAGAAAGAAATAGGTCTATATACATGACCTAATAAACACGTACACCTATAGAATATTAAATATAAAAGCTAATTATATGCTTTCGGTGACATTAACGTCGTTAGGATATACCAGCAGTACAATTTGCATGAAAAGGCGGGAGAGGTGTCCAGAAGGGATTCAGTGCGACAACAGTAGAACGGACGTATGTTCACAATTGGGTCAGCAGTAAACGAAAATTCACGATGATAAAATAGAAAGACAAATTTAAAACATTTTTGAAAATTGGAAGACATACTGATTTTTGAAATTCTAACTTGGATTTTATCCCACTATGTGTGGAATGTTAGGACAGTTACTAATATTGCTAATGTGACATAACTATTGTCTTAAGTCTTAATCTTAACGTTACAGATTTGATAACGGATTCGATTAGTTCATTAACATTTGTTAAAATATGTAAGGTTCATTAAAACACTCATTTAGTTTCCAAACATAACTTATAAACAAATCCTTAATAAATAAACAGTTTCCAAAATATTTTTTTTTATGAAATATTATATTTATGAAATAAAACACAAAAAATAAAATACACTTGGCTTCATGAACCACAATAATTCTACGATATTTAAATACACAAAAATGTGTAATTCTTTATAAATTACAGATAATGGCACTAAACTATATATATATATATATATATATATATATATATATATATATATATATATATATACCTATATGCATATCTATATATACCTATACATATATCATATATATATATATATATATATATATATATATATATATATATATATATATATATATATATATATATATATATATATATCTGTGTGTGTGTGTGTGTGTGTGTGTGTGTGTGTGTGTGTTATTTGGCACTTGTCTGTTTAAGATATATGCAAATAGCCCAGTTATGTACCATCACTTCCAGACCGTTCATAGATCTCTTATTAAATACAGACAGTAAAGTTTGGAATAATAGCTTCTCTTACCCATAGTCATGTCAACTTTTGATTTTCCTAATATGCGACTTAAGACATACATCGCTTATGAAATGTAGACACACCATTATAGTGCGTGTGTGTCATACCTTTTCTCTACCCTAACTTCAGCATATATTTATTATGTAAGATTTCAAAGGCAAATGCGTTTGAATGGTACTAGATTACATTTATTTTAGATTTTTTTAAAAAGTGATATAAAGACGAATTAACATTTTTATAATCTGTACTCCAGGGAGAAAAAATGGATGGTTGCTGTTTTTAAATTAGTATTTTGAGGAGTCCGTGATATATTTTAATATTTTTGCCATAAATATTTATTGGAGGCAAGTTGTTATTAAATATTTGAGTCGATTGCATCCAATTTCTAATGAATAGTGATACATTAATGTCAGGTGATTAAACCGTAATTATTGTTTCATTTCAGTGGTATTTGTAGGTGGCTGTAGTAACTTAACATCCATAGTGGGTGTGTGCGTGCTTGTGTGTTTATGTGTGTACAAATGTATAGTCAATGCAAGCTGATAATGAGAGGAATTAAAATTGTACAAAGGATGAATCATTGCTGTTTTTAATTTGTTGTCGTAGGCGACAGCCCAGATCATATATGTCCCTATTATTTCAAATTTGGCATGTGTTTTCAAGCTGTCACGTTTCTTTGCATGCTTCCTAAAATAGAATTGAGCACACATGTATTCAATAAAACTACAAAGAATAGCTTCGTTGTTTTGCGAAATCATGTTTAAATCGTGTTGTTAACGATTGCGACGCTGAATGCCTTCAACTGTAATTGTAGACAGCCAATTAATTCCAGTATGATGGATGCAGTTTAATTCTGTATTAATTACAAATAAAATTAAAACGATGTAGTCTAAATTTATATTAATGACTTATTCAAGTGAAGAAAAAGATGGATCAAAATATATTTCTCATTCATAGATATTAACGTGAGTTTAGTTTATGATACAACTATTATCTTTAAAGTACTATCCAAGTAGTCAATAGTTATATTAAGACACAATTTATTGTCATATACGTGATATTCAAAGCTCGATTTTATAGAAAAATGAATGAAATAACATTGATGTACTAGTGGAAGCCGTTAGAATATAATGACTTTATATAGTATACAGACATTAACATTTCGAACTTTATAGGTCAAAGCTTATTGTCGTAAGGAGAAGGTTTAGTAAATCATAAAAAAACCACCCGGACTTCAAATATGTGTTACGTGTTGAATTATCACAAAAAGGGTTCAGATAATGCAGGCAGAGTAGATAGGTTCTGGTTCTGTATAACACATTCGTATTAGCACACCGATTTGGTCCAAGCAGATTTGGCAGAGTGCCTAGATTCAAAGGGTGTACGAAGAATCGACATTAGATACTCAAACATGAACTCTTTCCATCCAGCAAAACACATGGATCTATATGCTAGGACACTGGGGATTGATGTGTCACTTTTCATTAATAAATAATATTGTGATATGAAACTATATAGCTAAAATTAATTTGTCTGAGCAAGGCATATGACTTACAGGTAAAATTACGGCAATGACAAAGAATTGTGATTAATACATATATTTTGGCTGATATATTTCACGGTAATATAGGCGACACAACTATTAATAAAACACATACAAAATATAAATGATGATATTTCAGCAGAGTGTCATTTCTGGATGCAATCATCAAATGTTGCCAGGACCAACATATGTAATCAACTTACTGTAATCAAATTAAAGTTAAAAGATTTCCATGAACTATCAGTCACAGTCCATTTTATAATGAAGAGACGGTACTTGAAACCAATGATTATAGCTGCGTGCTTTTATGTTTAAATGCATAAATGCATAATATAAATATGATATTGAAATTAACGTTCGGTTCTGAACATTAGACGCTTGGGGAAACAGTATACCGTTTCAGGCATGTGTGTAATCACTATACTATTGCTTCTAGGGAATGCGCATCGCAGTAACGCGAATAAGTCAACAAAGATAATGACCAAAGAACAATTTTGGAATGGAAATTTGTCAACTGAACTGAAATATTTCCTAACATGGATTCAGAAATATGTAATGTATACGTTTCCGAACTTACTAACATATTTAAGCCATATCGTATATCGCCTTTCTACGCATGTGCAAGATGAACGATTACGTCATTATCAACATAAAACCCTTAATCCAGGAGGCTACTGGACAGTTGACTTTACAACCAAGTATCCCAATCTCAAAATAAATACCCATTGTACTACACGTTCCCCTGATTCATCAGGAGTTTACGTACCACCCTTTCAAAAACGAATACAAAAACCTCCAAAAATATAATGCCAAAAGTGTCATTGTATCCCAGAAAGTATTATACAATGAGATGTCGCGCGTGCAAATATAAAATAATTGGATCCAGTTTTCAATGAAAAATAACTCTGGTAATCAGTTGTCAAAGTGAGTTTAGAATAATATATGAAACATGAAATCCAATTCGCTGATTACTTACACAGTATAAATAAACGAACTAGAAGTTCTATTTGGAAGGCATAATAATGGTGGCGTTATATTTAACTATAGTATAACATTAGTTTCGTTATGAATCTTATTTTCCTCATTAACCTGTATCAAAAATCAAGGTATAATTTTACATAAAAATTTCCTATTTCTTAGCTCGAGTTCAATGTTATGTTACATATATTTAATATATCTTTAGCAATTATATTATGTTTGGGAAATGCACGTCGTGGACAAAATATTATTTTGTAACTGCATTGTATTAGGTACACTATATTGGAGATATTTGTTGCCAGATGAATTAAGTTAATGAGAGATGTCAAGACAAAGAACTGTTGATGCTACATTTTTGGCACATACCGCTCTGTGAGTGTCAATCCGATCTTAGAATATGTTGATTTCAAAATCAGCCTTCTTTTTATCATATAAGAGAGTTATATACAGAGTTTAAACGGATTTGTGCAAGATATTTTGTAACCTATAAACAGATGGAAAAGTGAGGTGTTAATAATAATCAATGTGAAAAAAAGCTTCAAAGCGACTTTTCAATCATGTTTTGATGCAGAAAGAAAACGAAATCTACTCTGTTTGTTATTTGTATCTATCTTTATTTCTATTTGGCGCAGTCAAAGTCACATGTCAATGCATGACAAACGTCTATTACATTTAGATAAAACTGTATCGCACTGCCTATTCTAATTAATAAATATGTTAGCGCTGTGAACGTCTCTATTTGCAACATGCGACATTCATGTCCGGTGGATTACTTTTTCCCATGATGTGCTGTATCACAAAATGCAAGGTAAAATCTAGTTGAAATGCATAGTCGCAAGCACAATGCAAGTGAGACATCTACAGTTAAAGCAGATAATGGAATATTAGTTTTAAAACAAACTGCTATGTGAAACCATATCTAATTTATTCAGCACACGATGAAAACATGTTTAAATTGAACGGACCCAAATGATCACTTTTCAAGCACACACTATTCTTGCTATATTTTAAATATTAAATTTAGACTCATCCATCTAATACAAGAATCTTGGAACAAGATTAGTCCACCTTCTGTTTACGATATTTCGTACAGGAGAGTTTTTAAACAAGTACGCGTGAAACCGAAGGGACAATAATCCTATTTATTGATCTAGCATTTAACGCAAAAACCCTACCTACGTCATGGATAATATTGATTATAGGCAACAGGCTATGTCATGATAACACATTTTATCCATAAATGACTAGTTAATCTTGCTTCTTTATATTTGGGTTAATTGATCTGACAACGAGGGCCTATTTCTTCCAGGTACGATTATGGTATGTTTTGAATTGTATTGACCTGATTGCCAAGTTAAAGCGCACAATTGTCTTGGGAAGATGTAAGTTTATCATATTTTAAATTTTAGCTATAAGGGACAACTTCTAATTCCTTGACAAAAAAGGAAACAATAATACTATCTCCATATTATTTGAATATAAATATAGAAATTTGACTATCCCCAAATGATTCACTTTATATCAACAATTTCCTCTTTAGACAAATTTGCATAATATTGTTCATTACTGTTGTATCATATTCGGAGCTTCCTCCTTTGCATGTAATAATATCATCATCTGGAAATAGGGAATGGCAAAATAGAAGATAAAATAATATTGATTAGTATCACATTCGTATACTGTACCTTGCACTATAATGAAAATAACAGATTAAGGGATACAAAACATTTTTATGTCATCCTGAACAGATCAAGTAGCAGCATAATTGCGACAAAGCCAAAATATTCTCTTCAGAGCACCGCTAATCGTTTTCTTCCAATCACTTTTGTAACGCAGCTATACAGAGGGAAAATTGAACACGGAAACAGGACACCTGATACTAGCTTAAACTGACGCCTCATGTTTATTATCATTTTCTGTATGTTAGCAACATGGTAGATCGTCACGTGCTCTTAATAGTCACACATACCTAAATATTCAAATAAGTGGATTTTCAAAGTTACGATCTCAATTTAGTTGTTCTAAACCGTTATACCCTAAAACATGGCATTTTTCTTTCACGTCTTTAAAACACGTTTCTGTGTATATTACATAAGTGGAACTATATGAGACGTTGATATTTCGGCTTGCATTTTAATATGACTCTTAGTTACTTTTTTAAATTATGTCGCTTGTATTTCTTGAATATGCATTCCTATGTTTAGCAATTTGGCTTACGTATCAAGAGTTCTGTCGAAAATGTTTATTAGCAGGAAGAAAAAGAAACATTTTTCAAATTAGCGGAGGATCAAACACTTTCAAGAGCTTTATTTTACTTGCCAAAACAAAATTGTCTGTACTGATGAAAATCGAACTGTTCATGAAAATGATAATAAAAAGAAATATTGCAAACGTTTATGGAAAGTTAGTTTATGTGAACGACCGTATATTTGTAGTTAGTATGTATTTTTGCTTGTGGTAAGGAAGTATCAGTGTCGGCACATTAATATCAGTTTATGCTAACCATTTGTCCTCAAATATGAATACTCTGAAAAGCCTGCTTTTCACCATATATTTACGGCAATCTTGTAATTCATGATAAAACATGTTAACACGTATAAGATGTTGAACCTATGTATATGAAATAAGATAAACACATCGATTTGGAAAGTGTTACGTCTATTAGATTTAAATTATTTATTTTTTAGTTGTTAAATCCAAATTTGTCATTTTGCCTTTAAAATGAATTAATTGGGAGATTATTCTAAAAAACATCTTTGACCATCCTTTAACTGTAAACAAGTTTTTGACCTTGGCTTGTTGACCTAATTCCTGACCCTGCTTTAGACATTGTCAACAAGCTTCTAAAACTATTGGTTAATTTCAAGGACAACTTTTTATTTTTAGTTCTTGGGGGTAGGAAATATCTAGATCTTTCTTTGAGGACGTGATTTAGTGAAGGCAGCTTCTTTCTGTGACCTTCCATGAACTTCCATAAAATAATGCGATCACTTGTTTACTTAAGAAAACAGGCATATGAACTGTTGTTTGGGATAGAACAGTTCAGTAGAATCAGGGCTTTTATAAAGTTAATAGTTGTGTTTTTATGTTTGAGTGTTAATTTTAATTACCTTGTTCTGGACATTGTGTCATTTCGTCGTAGCAAGAGAATTTATTCCATTTATTTGGAAAAGGACGTGTTTATAATTTCATTTGGATGATTATAAAACAAGAACTACATCACGTGACATTGTCAGCCATTTTGGATTACATCGTCAAGATTCGAACCTTGAACTATTAGAACATTTATTTATCAGGACTCTTGCAATTCCATTAGTGGATTATTTTTGTGAATTCTATATTGGATTAATGTTGGATTTGATTCTCTAAAACCGTAAGTTTATTTACTTTATGAAAATAATTGTACTTAATAAATTCTTTGTTCAAGTTATCCAAGCTTGTTAGTTTTCACTCTTTCTGTGTTGTTGCTTATTCGAGCCTAAGCACGTAACATAGAAATTGGGGACTCGTCCGGGATTGAAATTTGAGATAAATTTGAATTTAAAATTGAATTTCCCCTAGTTTTTGAAAATTTTAAATCAAAATGACATGTAAGGTATAAATATTTCTTTCTAATCCTACCCAGGAGCAATTAGATCTTTTCAAAAAAGACGAGTTGATTCAACTTGCCAAAAAATATGATCTTTCTGAAGTAAAGGCTTCTTTAACGAAACAAGATATCCAAAAAATTTTGGTTCAATATTTGGTAGAACAGGATGTTTTGGAACAAAGTGCTTTGATTTCGGTCAGTAAGTCTACACCAGACTCTGACATTAAACTCAAGGAATTAGAATTAAAATTCAAGATGGAATTAGAGTTGAAGAGGCTGGAATTTCAGAGGGAGAGAGAATTAGAGTTGAAGAAGCTTAAATTTCAAGAAAAAGAGAAAGAAAAGCGAATTGAATTACAAAAAGAGCAGATGCGGATTGATAGAGAGAGGAGAAAGAGAGACAATTACAATTTGAAAAAGAAGAAAGAGAGAAACAAGAAAGGGAGAAAGAAAGACAATTAAAATCTGAATTAGAGTTTAAGAAGCTGGAATTTCAGGAAAGGGAGAAAGAAAGACAATTACAATATGTAAAAGAGGAGAAAGAAAGACAATTACAATTTGAAAAAGAAGAGACAGGAAAAGTTACAAGAAAAACAAATTGAACGAGAGAGAGAGAGAGAGAGAGAGAGAGAGAGAGAGAGAGAGAGAGAGAGAGAGAGAGAGAGAGAGAGAGAGAAGGAAGAAAGGGAATATCAGTGTAAAATGAAAGAAATGGAGCTGGCAAGTGAGAATCACCATCATACTTCAAATCAAAATTTTGATTTAGCAAGGAAAATTAGATTAGTGCCCCCCTTTCAAAGGAAAAGAAGTAGACAAATATTTTATTCTTTTTGAAAAAGTTGCAGAAAATTTAATGTGACCAAGAGAGAATTGGACAGCAGTTACTACAATGTGTACTTACTGGTAAGGCTAGTGAGATTTACACTTCACTGTCTGTTCAGCAAAGTAGTGACTATGATGTAGTTAAAGAATGCATTTTAAGAGGTTATGAGTTAGTTCCTGAAGCTTATAGGCAAAAATTTAGAAATTACAGAAAAGAAGCTGGACAAACTCATGTGTAATTTGCTAGACAAAAAGAGCAGTTGTTTGATAGATGGTGCTTAGCCAAGAAAGTCGAGCAAGATTATCAAAATCTCAAGCAAATTATATTAATTGAAGAGTTCAAAAACTGTGTCCATAAAGATGTTAAAACTTATCTTGATGAGCATCAGATTGAAACCTTGGAAAATGCTGCTCGAGCTGCTGACGAATATTCTTTGACACATAAAGTTCCTTTTGTTAACAAGACTTCTACTCAACGATTTAATGGCAGAAAAGTATTTCCGCCTAATTAAAGCCCTTCTAAAACTCAAACTAACACAACTTTCAAAAATCAGACTTCAGAGAAGTTTGATTCTAAATCCTTGTTTCTTCCGACGTGTAACTTTTGCAAGAAAAAAGGACACGTTATTTCTGATTGCTATAAATTGAAAAATAGGCATCAGAATCAAGATAGACCTGTTCCAAATGCTCTTATTTTCAAGAGTCAAGGTCACAGTTATGTATTGAAAGCAATTCATTTGTTGGGTCTAATAAATCACAGTCTGATTTTGATATGGAGAATTATGAACCATTCATATCGAAGGGTTCTATATCACTCTTGGGTGATTCAGCCAATCCCACCCCTATTAAAATTTTAAGGGACACAGGAGCTTCTCAGAGTCTATTATTATCAGGTAATTTGCCTTTTTCTGAGAAGTCTTCTTCTAATGAAAGTGTTCTTATTCAGGGAGTAGAGTGCGGCGTTGTTAATGTTCCTCTCCATTGTGTAAATTTGTCATCAGACTTAGTATCAGGACCTGTGACAATCGGAACAGTCTCGGTTTTACCTGTTGAGGGGATAGATTTATTGCTAGGCAACGACTTAGCTGGGGACAAGGTTGTGGTTAATTCACTTGTAACTGACAAGCCTACTTTGGATCAGAAAGTTTATCCAATTGAAAAAGAAATCCCTGATATACTTCAAGCTTGTACAGTTACCAGAGCTATGGCAAAGAAAGCTCTTGAGAATGAAGTTGAAAAGGGCAGTATTCCCTTGGCTGACATATGTATAGGTCAGGCTTTTGATGAGGTCACATTTACTTCTTGTTTGGATCAATCAGAAAGTATTGATCTTAGTGATCCTCGTTTAACCACTCATTCTCTTTATTCTAATCAGGGTGATGATCTTGAGAATGATGTTACAGAAGACAGCATTCCTTCAACTGACGCTTGTATAGGTCGGGATTTTGATGAGGTCACTTTTACTCTTGGTTTAGATCAATCAGAAGGTATTGATCATAGTGATCCTCTTTTAACAACTCATTCTCTTAATCAGGGTGATAAACGACAGTCACTTGTCGTCAAACAGGAAAAAGATCCTGAGATGTTCTGTTTGTTTCAAAGGGTCTTAAATGAGACTGAAGTTCCTTTCTGTTATTTCATTAAAAGTGGAATTCTTATGAGAAAATGGAGACCTTCTGAGGTACCTGCTGGTGATGAGTGGTCAGTGAAAAATCAAATAGTAGTTCGAAAACCTTACAGACAGGAAATACTTAATCTGGCCCATGAAACTCCATTGGCTGGTCATTTAGGGATTAATAAAACATATCACAGGATCTTGACTCACTTCTATTGGCCAAAAATCAAAAGTGATGTTGCCAAATACTGTAGATCTTGTCATACTTGTCAAATGGTAGGAAAACCCAATCAGAAGATACCTAAGACTCATCTGCAACCTATTCCTGCCTTTGACGAATCATTTGGTAGAATTATGGCAGATTGTGTAGATCTATTACCTAAGACCAAGTCAGGTAACCAATACCCGTTGACCATAATGTGTGCATCAACAAGGTTTTAAGAGGCTATTCCGTTGAGGAATTTACAATATAAAACAGTAAAAGCTTTGATAAAGTTTTTTTTACTCAGTATGGCCTTCCCAAATCTGTTGAGTTTGATCAAGGTTCAAACTTTATGTTTGGAATTTGCCAGCAAGTTATGAATGAATGCCCAATTCAGCAATTCAAGTTAAAAATGAAACTATGGTTTGAAAGAACTACAAGGGAGAGAACTTTTGAGTCTGATAATGGAGTTGTATTACTCTTGTTCATTCTTCTTACTATTTTTCAAATTAGATATTACGGCCCTTACAAAGTTAAGAAGAAAATGAATTAGTTAAATTATAATAGTGCTCCTGGGATCTAAATAAATTATAGGAGTACCAGTATATTGAAAGAGATAGCCATGTTAAATATGTAATTAATTTAGTTGTACCTGTCCCACTCGGTGAAGGAATATCATCGGATTCTACTGACAGTAGAGCGACAGATTGTTGAAATTTAGAAATTATGAAAAATCTAGACCAGAAACTTTCACATTTGCAAGTGCAAGAAAGAAATGAACTGAAAGTTATTAATATTATATGAGCACTTATGTCCAGATATTCTTACAAGGACAAACACAATTTTCATGACGTTGAAGTTGGAGATTCCAAACCTGTTAAACAGCATTCATGCAGGATGAGTCCACTCAAACAGGAATATTTTAAAATATTTGCTGGTGACTGATTTTATCAAGCTCAGTAAAAGTGATTGGAGTTCACCATACATACTTGTTCCAAAACCAGATACAACTTTCCGTATGTGCACTGATCAAAAGGAAGGTGAACAGAATGACAAAAACAGATTCATTCCCATTACCAAGAATTGACAAATGTATTGATAAAATTGGGAATGTCAAGTATGTCGCCAAATTTTGACCTTCTGAAAGGATTTTGGCAGATTCCACTACGGAGAGAGCAAAGGAAAAATCAACATTGTGACTCCAAATGGACTCTACCAAAAATAAAGAAAGTCCATTTCAACGTCTCATAAAAATGTTCATCACTGGTCTAGAAATTTGTGACGTCATCATCTACAACGACACCTGGAGAGAACATCTAGCAACAATTCGATAATTCTTGACAGACTCACAGATGCATGTTTGATAATTTATCTAAAAGTGAGTTCTGCCGTGCTGGTGTGACTTTCTTAGGACATTTTGTGGGACATGGACAAGTTAAAAAGTTGAGGTTATTTCAAGATAATTTAATTTGCAGGCGATCTTTCCTGTGTATAACAGTTTATTATACTGTGTAATTTATACTAGTTCTTTTAACCTCATATGTAAATTGGTTTGTGATAAAAAGAAAGTTTTATCATATAAACCTTTCTTTTTATTTTATGGGGGAAGGTGTTACGTCTATTGGATTTAAATTATTAATTTTTTAATTGTTAAATCCAAATTTGTCATTTTGCCTTTAAAATGAATTAATTGGGAGATTATTCTAAAAAAACATCTCTGACCATACTTTAACTGTAAACAAGTTTTTGACCTTGGCTTGTTGACCTAATTCCTGACCCTGCTTTAGACATTGTCAACAAGCTTCTAAAACTATTGGTTAATTTCAAGGACAACTTTTTATTTTTAGTTCTTGGGGGTAGGAAATATCTAGATCTTTCTTTGAGTACGTGATTTAGTGAAGGCAGCTTCTTTCTGTGACCTTCCATGAACATCCATAAAATAATGCGATCACTTGTTTACTTAAGAAAACAGGCATATGAACTGTTGTTTGGGATAGAACAGTTCAGTAGAATCAGGGCTTTTATAAAGTTAATAGTTGTGTTTTTATGTTTGAGTGTTAATTTTAATTACCTTGTTCTGGACATTGTGTCATTTCGTCGTAGCAAGAGAATTTATTCCATTTATTTGGAAAATGACGTGATTATAATTTCATTTGGATGATTATAAAACAAGAACTGAACCACGTGACATCGTCAGCCATTTTGGATTACATCGTCAAGATTCGAACCTTGAACTATTAGAACATTTATTTATCAGGACTCTTGCAATTCCATTAGTGGATTATTTTTGTGAATTCTATATTGAATTAATGTTGGATTTGATTCTCTAAAACCGTAAGTTTATTTACTTTATGAAAATAATTGTAGTTAATAAATTCTTTGTTTAAGTTATCCAAGCTTGTTAGTTTTCACTCTTTCTGTGCTGCTGCTTATTCGAGCCTAAGCACGTAACAAAAGGCAGATGCATTAATCGTCGAAATGTTAACACGTATAGGGTGTTGAACCTGTGTATTAGAAAATAATATAAACTCATTGATTTTGGAAGACCACATACATTAGCCGTCAAAATATTACCACGTATAGGATGTTGAACTTATGTATTAAGAAACAACATAAACTCATTGATTTGAAAGGACAAGTACTTTAGCCGTCGATATTATCACGCAAAGACTTATAAATCTTCTGGTTTGCTTTCATAACGATTTCTTCAAAATGAAATAAAGCTGGAGATATTACGTGGGAGATTTCACACTTGTAGTCCGGAGAAGAGCCTGAATTACTTTCAGAAAAGAAGGAATTAGTGATTAATGGCAAATAGCGAAGGCTGTGATAGTGAAAGTAGGTAATCTAAGTCAAATATATAATGCATCTTGTTACATCTGTGCAATTAAAAATAACAATTTATCACCTTATTGTCTCAATTTCAATATTTGGCAACCAACTGCTAGTCAATTTACAGGGAAAAGGTTTCCCAGAAAATGTCAGAAATATACGTTTATTATTTTAATCGCAAACGGTAAATACATCTTAGAAAATATTGTCTTCTTTGTCAAAATGTATTTACAAGCCCAAACTCATATATGAATCTTACAGCCACATTTGATCTAAAGTGAAAGATATGTACGTATAACCAAGCCAAGAAAACAGATCTTCCGCTGGATATAGGGACGGTACTAATTTCCTATATAGTTAAATTCACTGAACAAATTCACTGAACAAATTATCACAATGTTTTCTTGATAGATGTGCAAAGCGTACACTTTGCAAGCTGGTTAATCGTGGTCTCTTCACCTTACTAAATCCCAATTATGCGACATGCATTGTAATTCGAAATAGTATTAATTACATTAATGAGATACACCTGGCTTATTAACCCCGTGATGAGAAATTGAAAGAATATCACAGCATATTTATTTCTATTTTACTAAAAGACTCGGAATTTATAGATACTTCCAGAAATGGTTTATCTATTTACTGACTATAAGTGCACGTTACATGATACGATGACAAGAAAAAAAAGTATAACAATTAAAGACCTGTTCTTTAAATGATAATTAATGAATGCGTTGATTTATATGTGCATCGTATTGAATATGTAAATTACAATTTGGTTTGGGTGTAGATGTTTCTACCATTTTATGAACATGCACTGTATACAAAATGCGTCATTATAATATATTGTAGACTCTATCTTAGAACAATTTGCTTCATGCAGACATTATTCAAAGTTTGCCTTTCGAATTCTAAATGTAAAGCTAACGTCGGTTGTCAATAAAAGATGCAATGAATATGCAGTGCTGTTTTCTACTGCATCTGACAAGATATAAGAACCTTTCATGTATATGTTGATCTCAAGGTTGAATAAATTCTAAACTGGCAAACCTCTCTCTACAGGTAATTCTAGTCCAGAGTGAACTTTTAAAGTATGAGGCACCTTGTCTCGTAAACTGAAATACAAAACAATTTCACTCCAAGTAACCTCTAACATCCAATGCAAGCATGTTTATATACCAAAGTTGACATTTCCACGCGTACGTGGTGAGTCTCGACATTTAACTTTGATGGATTGTACACGTGTTACCTAATTTTAAGTCCAAGCAATAGATGAAAAGATTACACAAGCACAAAATGCCACCCCTCTCTGAAAATAAGAAGAAAAAAAAGTTTAAAAAACCCGGAAACAACGGAACTAAATTAAACTACAACTTCATATTATGGTTTCACATGTTGATCTAGCGCAATTCATTGTGATGACAAGTCCGGAACATACATTATTAGTATTCATACTAATATTATCGATACGAGAAATCCTCCGTGATAGTATACATATATAATGAGCTAATACTTTATCTCGGTTTGGGTTCACCAAGCCGCAATGACAAATTACACCTTTACAAAAAAATCACAACCAATTATTACAAACCATATATTGGCGTCATGATTACATTTTTATATTGCAAAATATTCACTGAATATATGTAACTTGACATAAAATACGCAGTTAATTTGGCGAAAACAAACCAGTAAACTGATGATATTGAAGATACTAAATTGCGGTGTCTATGATTTGGAGGAATACGTTAGGAAAATATAGCAGCTTATTGATATGATGTGATACAAGCATTGCACTAAGTACAGGCATATATCGCAATAAAAACGACTTGGTAATAAATACCATTTAGATCAACGTAATAAAATCGATATATGTAACGTATAGAAGATATGGTCACGATTTCATTTCAGTTTGAATTAATGTAGTTGTAATGGTTTTCCTTATCGATATAGTGACTTGACAGAGGCACAAAGCAATACCAGAAAACGTAATATATTTAATTATTCGGAGTCATTCATTAGTCGGTTTCAATTTGTGTTTAATATTGAATTAGATGTACTTCAACAGAA
Source organism: Unio pictorum (assembly GCA_030141615.1). Classification (NCBI taxonomy): domain Eukaryota; kingdom Metazoa; phylum Mollusca; class Bivalvia; order Unionida; family Unionidae; genus Unio; species Unio pictorum. The sequence goes on from JARLTB010000060.1 coordinate 2,208,090, forward strand.
CTAATTAGTCAGATAGGGTATCGATATATTTCTTTGAAGCCCTAAACAGCTGGTACGGATGCAAGTATAATTACAAATTTGCCCAGATTTACTTCCTATTTCCATTTAGAACGATTCTAAATGTAAATTTTAAGCAGGCTTGTTTTATTCATGGATAATCTATCCATCCGTTTACCCATCAGTCAATCCATTGATCAACATGTGAAATACAAAACAAAACTAGAAGTGTAAAGACGCTTAAATCCTTATTTATATTTGAATTTTTAAATGATATATTCCCTCATGGTCAATAAACTTGATAACATGTTTTATACAATTAAATGTTATTTCTTGTACCATCCCTATATATAGCTCGATATTATACGATATGTTTAGATTCGAGAATGATTCGTAGTCTGCAAATAGTAAATGTTGGGATGATTGCCATGTTTATATGGTAAAAGATTGTGGTATTGATCTTAGTTTGGTTTATCTCACATAACTTACTTTCTCAGATCAATCGAAATTGTCTCGTGTTGCTCATGTGGTAAATGTTTGGGATCAATCTCCAGTGTCATTGGAGAGATCTATCTATAACTAATCCCAAGTCTGAGTGACACAGAGGTTTGTAGAATATAAATGTTTTGAATTAATGCCTATTATTTAGTGAAATATTTATTAGATCGACCTCTAATATATTTGTTAGTTTCCTTAGGATTGGTCTCAATATTCATTTATAATATAGTTTTATAAATACTTTCAAGAATTTGTAGTGAATTATATTTGGCATACATTCAATTATGTTCTCGATGCCAAAATCAGTGTGTGTTGATGTTAAGTTGGTCTATTAATAAATAAACAAGACCAATTACAAATACCGCAATATCAAGATCCAAAAATTATTAAACAAATAAAAAAAATATCAGGTTTTCTTTGTTTATTGTCAGCGCATTTTACAGTAAGCATTTTCTAGACCTTATTTAACATGGCCACACATTATGGGAATTTGTCTCCTTACTAGGCCACACATTATGGGAATTTGTCTCCTTACTAGGCCACACATTATGGGAATTTGTCTCCTTACTAGGCCACACATTATGGGAATTTGTCTCCTTACTAGACCACACATTATGGGAATTTGTCTCCTTACTAGGCCACACATTATGGGAATTTGTCTCCTTACTAGGCCACACATTATGGGAATTTGTCTCCTTACTAGGCCATCATACTTATAAAGAATAGACCAAATTGCTCCTTTTATTCAAAGTATATTCTGATAGCAAGTGGCATCTTCATGTTTCTCACTACTAGAAAGCTTTCTGATCTTTGCTTTTTCCTACTTTTCATGGGAACAAATGAGGAGTGTGAGAAGCAAATCAAAGGTTATACTACCGACTGAATATATATATATATATATATATATATATATATATATATATATATATATATATATATATATATATATATATATATTACTCATATGTAAGAAATATAATTTTTGTGACTGATATACCTGAAGATGATAGTAAGGTCACAGGTGTGAGACTATTATCTACGTTGGTGTTAAACGAAATTTCACTACCATACTTATGTTTAAAATGGCAGAACATAATTCAATCTGACTCACGTAATGTCTTTAAAATGTACCCATATCAGAGAGTATATATATATATATATATATATATATATATATATATATATATATATATATATATATATATATATATATATATATATATATATATATATATATATATATATATACCCCAAATAGTTAAAAGCACATATCCGGATACTAGTCTTACAATAAGGTACTGCTTGCTAAAATATAGTCTTCACTGATTATATAGCTGAGCAAGTGTATTAAAACATAACATATGTTTGCATTGAATTTAAATATAGTCTTCACTGATTATATAGCTAAGCAAGTGTATTAAAACATAACATATGTTTGCTTTAAATATAGTATTCACTGATTATAGCTGAGCAAGTTTATGAAAACATAACATATGTTTGCATTGAATTTAACTATAGTCTTCACTGATTATATAGCTGAACAAGTTTATTAAAACATTACATATGTTTGCATTGAATTTATTATTAAGGCACCGCCAGTTAATTGACGGGAATGACTTAAAGCTTTGAAGTTAGTTCTCAGTGGAATGCCCAACTTCCGTCATGTGCCGGCCGTCATTGAAGTTAGTTCTCAGTGGAATGCCCAACTTCCGTCATGTGTCGGCCGTCATTGAAGTTAGTTCTCAGTGGAATGCCCAACTTCCGTCATGTGCCGGCCGTCATTGAAGCTAGTTCTCAGTGGAATGCCCAACTTCCGTCATGTGCCGGCCGTCATTGATCCGTTAATAATTGCTCGTATTCATTTTGGATTTTACATTTCGGATCCAATTTTGAATCATACATGAATTATTGACTTAGATTATCAAACTCTACGAAGAGTTCGACAATCAGCGAGATTAACGCCTGATAATATAGCGATCATGTGTTTCATTGGATGATCTTTGTTGTTATTACGTAGGATTGCTGATCCAGATTTGAGTGTTTTTGATTCTTGCTTCTATTATTATTTTTTTTCGTTAACCTCGAAAATGATTGAGGAGCTCGATTATAATTGTAAACGCCGAATAATTTTACCTTGCATCTGATTGGCTGGAGACATTATTTCCGATCTGATTTTGATCTTTCATTGAAGATATCACCAAGAGCTTTGACAAGTGAGATGTACACTTGTTAATGAAATGAACATTGACAAATCCAATAATTAACAAATTGCATGTATACTAAAAAAGTGATATTAATGAAGTGGTCCTCCCTCCATTTACCCAACAGAGAATGTTACATCTGTAGAAATCGGATATCATACCCGTTATTGATCAGTCGTATAATATATGATTACGTCATCGTGGTGTTGAATGAGTTCCAGTAAAGGCAAGATCCGTTTACATTAAAAACATCTTCCATTTAAATATCTCTGCTATTTACCAATGGAGAGCACATTTCTATTCAGAGTTACAACTCTAATGCCGCAGTTATTTGTACAAATAAATGTCCCCATTTTTCGAGTCTTACTAAAGTTTGGAATGAAGGATATGAAGTTATATTTAATAAAGCGTCCTTTGAAATAACCAAAATATTATGCTGCAACAACGTTCAAATTTTCAATCAAGACTTAAAAAGTGTCACCCTTTATGTCAGTCACCGGATAGCTGTCCTAATTCTGTGTTTTTACGTGAGTGCTCGAAACGTAGTTATATGTTAATTCGACAAATAACGTTAGTGACCAATCTAATAATAACAACATTCGTACATGGCTGACAAATTGATTTAGGAGGGAATGCATGGAAGATGATATGGATAAGACCTAGATGAACATAGGCAGTTAGCGGGTTCGTTAGAATAATTTAAAGGGCCATCAAATGCAGGGTTTCTAATTTCTTATGAATTGGTAGCATACTACACGGAATAATATATATCAGTTGTGCATTTTATTGAATTTGATTTTACTGATAAATGATACCGAAGGCTGAGTATTGCGTTATATTACACGCAAAGTGGGACTATCCTAATGATCACCTATCGTTATCCATAACGTGCTTTTGGCTTCTTACGTTTTAAACGGCCATATAATCAAAGCGTGTGTTTTAGATGAAATCTGTAAACCCACTGATGTCGCCGATCAACATCATATTAATTTGAACTCGCGTGACGAACGACCGGGTTTATCAGTTCAAGAGATACATTTTAGGATTCATGAAGTCACGAAACGTTGATATTACATGGTTTTAATGTAATTCAAAGATGCTTATGACCAATATCAATCACGATTCATTATTGTTCGGAAGATGTTTTGAACGTAAAGGCGGCATTTGGGCGTTAACCTTTGAGATATATGTTTATATTCTCAAGACCTTGTCTGACGTTGAAATATAATGAGATCCACGCTTAACAATGAGTTGATACTGAATATGATTGATAGAGCTTATTATCACTGTAGAAGACATATTTAAAATTCTAATTTGGTCCAGCCAGAAATATGAGAACAGATCCTGGTCAAGATATGCAATGAGTGTTATCCAGGCGTAATGATCAGGTTGTCGTGCATGAACTGCTCTAAGTTGTTCAGCTTAATCGAATCCATATTTCAGCTTTAAATTGGCCAATACTTAGAATATTGAGTTTTATTTCTTGCATATTGGATGCGTTGGATTAAATGATGCTCATGATGTAATCTTGGTATATCTTCTTACCACATCTTTGAGATTACATATCGTATCTTCATTAATTCAAACTAAACATTATGCAATCGTCTGGACGATGTTTGATTTTAATTATCAGGGCATCATGGGCATTTAAGGCGATCTTTAATCTAATAGCCTCGCGTGGTGTACGTTGGATACTAATTTGACGAAATATGTCCTCAAAAGCCTTGCTGAGTAGCATTATGAGTCATAATCAATCACAAATGAACTACATCATAACAGCTGATTTGCTGAATGTGGCAGTAGCTGATTTCTGATCGTATGGCAGATAATTGTTTTACAATTATTTAGAAAAATCTTTATTCAAGTTTTTTTAATGTACACTTGTATATGTATTATCATTGCCACTGACAGGTTTGCGATATGTCAAATATACGCTAATAAACATTTTCATGTATGGCAATGTTTATTTTGGGCCATATATAAAACATTGATCATACAGTTATATTATGTCATGAAACGATGAAATATGAATGCTGAAGAACAGAAAAGAGACATATATATATATATATATATATATATATATATATATATATATATATATGTGTGTGTGTGTGTGTGTGTATGTGTGTGTGTGGTATTGGATCATTTTATAATTGTCTATGTAAATTATCTAGTCTTCTAGTCTAGATATATCTGGATAATTAAGCAACATCACTTAGGTCGCATGTTTAAGGTTTTTATATAAATTGTATATGTGTTGGCTGCATCAAAACGTTCTTAGTGATTCTTTGATCAGAAAAAGAATCTTTTTATTTTGCTAAATATTTAGTCCTTTTCTTTCTTTCCTCTATCCATATAGCTTCACCCACAAACAAAATTGCATCCCTATTTTGTTTTTTTTTAATGGATTATTTTTTTCTTCCAATGTTAGTAATTCATTGTAATTCAAATACGTTTGACGTTATGTCGGAATATATCGTTCGAACCTGGCATTCTATGACAAAGGGCCATAAGTACAGTCTTTCTGCCAGGTATGGCTACAACATATAATGCCCTCGTAGCCAACTAAAACCTAAAATAAGAATGGTGATTATGTCTGCCTCGCGGCTTAAGAACCATGGGAAAGGCACTTGCTGAGAATATATACTGCTGGGAAGCGTTATGGACAAATTCTCGGCTTTGTATTACAATAAACGATTGACACGGCTACGTGTATTTCAGTTTATATTGTTTATCTCTTCTACGGTACTTTTATTTAGATCCAAGTGTTTTAGTTTATTGCTCTTATATATTCCTTTAGTCACATATCCTTTAGTCATCTTCCTGTACGAATTGATGACTTAGCAACAAACCGCCACAGGTTTTGTCTATTTGCCTTGTTGTGTGGGAATAAATGATACAATAGCTAACATGTTACGAAATATTACAAAACTCACAAATAATAGGATCCGAAGCAAACTCCGTTTATCTCAATAAAGCATAGTTAGCAACAATTTAGAGTTCTCGAATATATTTAATTTACGAAATATATTCATTTTGTAAAACATCTGTACATTGTTTATAAACATCGCAAAAGAAATAGTAACTATGTTATTTGGTATGTAGTCAAAATCTGTTTTATAATACTGGTGTCAACAAACATATTTAGTATTGTTTATATAGCACATGAATGCATGTTCGAGAATATTGTTTTAATTCTGAAAATATTGTTTGAAGGCTCACAAATAATAAATTGATTTCTTTCTCCAAAAGCAATATGATTACTGTAGTAAAATATATCAACAGTTGCAGTCATGATTAGAAGAATTATCTAGAAGCCGCATCATAAAAAATCACGCAGCTGTAGTAGTAATGGAATATCATTTTATGGCATGACTGAGTACCATATCTTTGATCAATATCAGAGTTATTCACATGAAGAGGTCTCAAAGACCGCTTAACTTCGATTATCGAAAGCATTATTGATAATTGGCGGAGGTAGAGTCAGGCAAAGGAAATCTGACTAGGACATGGTTTAGAAGTTGCTTAATATGTCAGTTCTAATAGTTGTACAGCATCACCATCGCCATCTGGAACATTAGAACTCGCTCAAATTGGAAGATTTCAAGAGTTGACACATGAGTTCGAACACTACACATTGCATATTCTGTGACATTGTGAAATCAGATGGAAAGCCCCAGGAGAACACACAACTGAGAATGGGCATATATTATACTATAGTGGATAGTTGGACATGTCCATAAATGGGGTAGGCTTCCTTGTAAACAAAGCCATCACGGGATCTGTGCTTGAATGCTGCCCCATATCTATCAGAGTCATATCCATTCGTCTGAAGGCAACTTCCTTTAACATCACAATTATACTAGTCTATGATCCAACTACTGATTATAATAATGAAGAAATAGAGGCGTTTTACAATAAACTCCAGGATATTCAAAATATGGTCAGTAAAATAGACAACCTCATCCTCCAAAGAGACTGGAATGCCAAACTTGGCAAATATGCTCTAACAGACTGGGATGATCATTGTGGACCTTCTTGAATTGAGCTTTCCAATGAAAGAGGGATACGGCTGCTCGAGTTTGCAAGCTACAACAACTTGGTACTAGCCAGCACCCTGGGCCAACATAAAGTGTCACGATGCAGAACATGACACACACCAAATGGAACCCATCATAACCAGATTGACTACATACTGTTTCAAAACCATTACCGATCGGGCATCAATAGAGCAAAAACAGAACGTTCCCAAGTGCTACTGACGTATTGTTGGGAGTGATCATGACCTCGTGATTATGTACTTCCGAGTAAGACTGAATGCAATTAACAAGCCAAAGAACATCAAGCTCAAACCTTGAACAGCTGAAGGACCCTAACATCTGCAAGTCATTACAAGCGACAACTGGAGGAAAATTTACTCCACTCCTTGTCATGAATGTTGATCTTAAAGTGATGACAGACAATTTCAACTCAGTCATGACAACATCTGCTAAGGACATCTTTGGCCTCCATCGCCAAAAGAAATAGTCCTGGGTTACAAAATAGATTCTGAATTTGTGTGATGTTTTAAGAGACCTGAAAACACCAGAGACACAACATGGGCAATGGGGTACCAAGAAATAAACAAGAATATTAGAAAACACTTGAAAAAAAAATAAAAAAGATTGGATTGGACAACAGTGCACATAAATAGAGAGCAGTCTGATAAAGAACAACAACAAAAAGGCATTCCAAATCGTGAAAGTCCTCACCAGACAAAAGCAATCAAGAGTTAATACCATGCAAGACGAAAATGGAAAATGCCTCACAGAAGCAAGTGACGTTTGCAGAAAGATGGATGGAGTATTATAAAGAACTCGACAACCATCAGTCACCATCATCACAGGGGACTATATCACTTATTATAACACTCCCTAAAAAGGCAATTTCCAGCTGTGCCAAAATTACAAAACTGATCATCCAAGCTGGTAAAGTGATGCTAAAGATCATCTTGAACAGACTGAAACAATCAGACTAAAAAATTGCAGAAGAACAGGCAGGGTTCCAGAGAGGAAGAAGCACAAAAGAACAAATATTCAGTCTCATTGTTCTGTGTGAAAAGTACTCGCAACTGACAAGGCATCTATAATCTATTCTTATGATTTCAAAATGGCCTATGACAGAGGGTGCATAAGGCATTGTGGGCTACAATGTAGAAGTACAACATATATCAAAAGTTGACCAATACCATCAAGCATCTGTACGCCAAGGCTACCAGTGCAGTAATTGTTCAAGGTTATGTGGGTGACTGGTTCCACACAATAGTTGGAGTTTGTCACTAATGTTTCTTGTCACCCATGCATCTCAACATCTACCTAGTGCGCATCATGAGCGAAGCTCTGGAAACAACTTAAGGACAGTCAACATTGGAGGGTGTAACATCACCAACCTCAGCTGTGCAGACAACATTGAATGTCTGTCAGACAGTGAAGACGAGTTTGCATCCTTATTGAATAACCTGAATGAAACATCTTCCAGATTTGACATGGATATAGTGTTGATCAGATACAGCTCATGTCAATTAGTGGCAAACAAATCTCAGCCAAGATTAAAGTTCGAGAACGGGAACTGGAAAAAATGAGCCAGTTCAAATATATTGGATCCATAATCACCGAAGATGGATCAAGTGCAGCTATGTCAAAGTTAAAGCCCATCTGGAGAGACCGGAATATGTCTGAAAGTAAAAATCAGACTATTAAGAGAAGAACACTAGTCGTCATCTCAATCGTTTTGTATTCACGTGAAGTCTGGATCTTGACAGCATACGTACAATGAAGAACCCATGCACTTGACATGATATGCAACAGAACCATCATTGACATCTCTTACATGGACCACATCAGATATTATGAACTGCGTAACACCATCAGGTGCAACGTAGGCCATTTAGAAGACCTCCTCACCACTGTCAATAAAAAAGAAAGCTTATCTGGTATGGCCATGTCACTTGATCCAACAGTCTATCCACAATAGTACTGCAGAGCAGCGTCTAGGGTGGCAGAAGTAGAGGAAGACAGAGAAAAAGGTGGACTGACAACATCACATAATGTACCAAGAAAGGTTTTGAGGAGACATGCATTGACACATGATCGAGATATGTGGAGGGAGCTGGTCAGATGTTCAGCAGCACAGTGATTCAACGATCACACTAGGTCAAGAGACTGATAATGCTAATGATGAATTGTTGTAAGGTTTAAAAATTGTTAAAATCCTGGTCAGATGATAATTAGGTTTAAGATTTCCCGTTAAATATGCGATTGACCTATCTAAACTTCAGTATTAGAACAACAGATGAACATCAACATCATCTGACTCCCATTCCAGAAAAATAGGCAAGGCATTCTTAAAGTTGCAGTCATCTTAAAACTTCTATTATGGTTCTACATTAAACTATCCGGAAAATAATATCTCTTGTCGGCTACTCAAAGTACTTCCTATATGAAAAATATGTTACATACATGTCCATATACACTCGTTGATTGAATTAATTGCTTGTGTTGAGCTCTTTGTTGGTTTCCCAAGATCGACAACTCCTTCTCTGTTTAAGAGATCACTCACTGAGCCAGAATGGTGGGTTGTGGGAAGGGTTTCTAAAGATCCACCATGATGTGCTGACACTTGAAAAGTAACTGAACACGCTATCATTATCTTGTACATAACAAAATTATTTGCGACACATGGTGCGCAGTTGGGTTGTCTCCCTTGCGTTATCTTATGATGCCACATAACATGAAAAAAATGAAATTGTGAATATTTTATTGAGTTATTCTCAATTTTAGTTTGGATTTTTATCTTAGAAAGAAATATTATTATTATTATTGGAAAATTATATTTATTATCATGCCACTTCACCCGGTTAAACGTTTAAATCTTCTTTTGCTACATCGCTTTCTCCAGTCCGCCGGTACCCTTTCATTACCTTGAATCAAGCCATTCGGATGACCTCCCTAAATATTGTTCATTAACAATAAACTATAATTATTCTCGGCAAGAGATGTTCTTCGTGCGTATTTAGATTAAGCACATAAGCTCAGGCACCCTGTGGATTCTTGCATGCAAATAAAACATAGTATCACGCATTCATGCTTATTCATTGATTCACTAATTAATGAGCTATCCATGTTTTGATTCCAATTTATGATACCGTCAATTCAGGGTTTATTTGTTTTGTGAAATCTACGTTAAACACACTGGAACCAATATCTGTATTCATTTGCGCAATGCGTTTTACAAGAAACATATACCAATTCGTATATGTTTTTAACTTCGCATTTATAACGAGTTCAGATATGCTTTAAACTAGGGGAAGTAAAAACCTATTTTCACTAGGTTTGGAGAAAACGTACCTGTTAGATTTTTGTTTTGTTCGTTTAAACATCTCAAAAACATTTGGAGACAAACATATACAGACAAGCAAAGAAAACATGACAATTACGGAATTATTCTTTTCGTTTATGTATCCCATTATCCTAGTTTTGTGGTGACAATTACCGTGTGTTTACTGCAATATTTCATAGTAATTTCCAAAACCAGACATTCTGTAGAAAGCGACAGTTGGCGAGGTAACCATATATGATCTGCATGCAAATCATGCAGTATTTTTGTTTTTATAGTCACATTGCATTATGTTGAAAACGACATGAAGAAAATACATCGGCTTTTGATTAAATTTCCAATAAACAAAATTATCTCTCCGAAATTAATTGCAATATTGGAGGATTTCGGCTTGTTTTGTACTCCTTTCTTGTTGTGTAATAACACTTTTAGCTTCGTTCCTGAATTCAGACAGAACTGGTGAAGGTATAAATTTTTCGTTATTTTGTATATTGCATAAAAACAGTATGGCGAATGCCACGGAAAAGTCCATTGAGGTATATAGGAACTAAAGAGGCATGAACCATAAAATCCGGATAAACCAAAATCCCTTTCACTGTTCACAAGTTAAGAATAATAACGGTTAAAATTGAACATATTATAGTTAGATACAAATTTTATAGTTGCAAATATGAACAAAGGTATCCGTTCATTTTACTCTCTCAGGAAATCTTAGTACAGATGCAATGGTACATCGATGGGAAATGCACTTTTCTCCTATTCATAGAAAATGATACATCTCTACATATACAAATATAGTTATTATTATCCAGGCAATCTGATCCTCCTTGTTAAAAGCGTTTTTGATATATGGCGTCAGCAAACTAAACATTACAAAGCACTGGTAAAGTATCTCGTCATAGAAGAATATATAATAACTAAACAACGACCAGTACGATAGGCGTTACTACTGTGAAATGAACATTCGAGAGAAAATGTAGTCTAAACGTTTGAAGTTAACGAATTCTTAATGAACATTAATATGTTTACAATCTTTCCCCAAACGACTGGAAACATATGGACTCAGAAAAAACCTTATATAGAAATAGTACGAGATTCATAATAAAATTCAAATGATTGTGCAAGCTTTGAAGTTTTTGATACCTGAATTGTTTGAAAAATGCCCACACATGAAATGTTTTCGCTCTTCATTAAATGTAGATGTGGTTCTGGTCTATGATTTATGAACAGATTAATTAAAGACGCGGTTGCGGCAGTTCAATACTAAGATGAGTAGCTGTCCGTTCTGACACATGGAATGAAACTAACGACAACGTGACGATTTAGATGCATGGTTGGAATTGTTCTTTTTTCCACTGAAAATCATTTGATTTAATCTGGCTTTCATAATATTATTTTCTCTGCAGCTCAGTTATTGTATCTGTAGCTGCTTTGTGAAATACGTAGTAACCCCTACGTACTCTTGTTAACCACACGATGACCTTTAACGATAAGGAATGAGCGGACTACGTTAAGTAGTTTCGTGGAGATTTTTTGTATCTGTGATCGCCAATATCTCATATTTATCACACTGATGGCACCAGAGAAATGTCATCGTATATGTGGTTGGAATATGTGCATAACATTTTGAGCCTTAACGTCAACGTCTTTGTATGTGTGACCATCAAGTCATACGACGCTATGGTTTACAAATAAGGAAAATAGCAATAGCAATAGACAAGACTTTTTCATAGTAGAAAAATATAATTTATTAACCTAAATTACAAAGTGAAAGTATTAAAAATAAGTATGGTGATGAAATCCTCAAGTCAGAAATGTGCTATCAATTATAAATGTTTCAAGCATTTAGAATGAATTCTAAAGTTATTCCAGATGATAATCTGTATTGTAATTTTGTATCCACATTTCATAAGAATTACTTAGATACAATCCCAGAAGGCATTTAAATTAAATTCACAGGAATTCTGTAAACATATCATGTACATGTATGGTTTTAAATCATGCAGTATCTTGGATCACGGTGTGTGTGTGTGGTAAGGCAATATCAGTCATAAAATGCATTAATGGCCATAGCGTGCCACTTCTTACTATAGTGGTTAAGAGCAAAAGAAGTACACGGGCTTTGTGATATATTTCATTTTTGCCGATGACTGTGGGGAGCTGTAGAAGATAATAAGAAACAGGCGTTAACCGTTGATAACATTTGAAACGCTATTGCAATCTGGACTTAACCTGCAAAGAATTGCAATCATGCCGACACAAGCTCTTTATGTCATTATAACGTTTGTAAAGGACGAGACAGAAAACTTAATCATGGCAGATTTAGCTGTTTTCAAATTGAAGCCGCCCTCTCTCTCTCTCTCTCTCTCTCTCTCTCTCTCTCTCTCTCTCTCTCTCTCTCTCTCTATATATATATATATATATATATATATATATATATATATATATATATATATATATATGAATCATTCATTGGCGTGTTCGTCTCGAAAGACCATGCGGATAGCACCCTTGGGATGACGTCCGTCACTGGGACATGTGTAGGTTGAGTATCTACGTCAGCGATTGTTCTGAGTAGAATTTAATTCTGATTTCGGAGGCTTTAATTCGCCTTGATTACAACAAAATTTGAGACCATTACTTTTGGCACATACTATTTTCCATTATGTTGGAAGGAAAGTGCCACAGATTAAAACTGGAGTCAGTGCGTTGCATGATATTTAGTCACTGTTATTAGGAACGATACTTTACGTAAGTCTTTTCTCTATATAGTGACAAACCGTATTTTATCCATTATAGGCGCCTTGCTAAAGATATGTTTAAACTGAAAACGTACATGCAAGTCCATACAACTGGATAAATATAATCAGATCTTTTAGTGTTATTTGAGTCTTTATTTGTATACAATAATTAATTTACAATACGGAGAACTTTTGTTGGTTTCTTGTATAACAAATATGTTTCTCTTGCCAAACAAATGAGTTCTTACGGGCCATAAAACACATAATTATATTAGACGACTTTTAAATTACATGCTGCAAGATTCTAGTTTGAAAACAGTTGTCTTGGTTTATATTGTCACTGAATTTATAACCGTTTTGCAAATAGTCGGTAGCTAGAGATGTCCAGCCATAGAAATTAATTTTTTTTAAACAATAAAACTAAAATAACACATTAACTTACTTCAGCAAGCATCACGTACATACACTACCAATGTATCATCTTTAGAATATACAGGGACATTTAATCTCGATACACCATGGATATGTCTAGACACTATTGCAGACTTATATGATAGGATTTGAGAGGGAGAGTAATGCTTGTATATCAAATTGACGTTTACTGTCAGGCTCGTATATAAAACGGATACATGTGACTACTAAGGTTTTCAGATTCGACTGCTTTAACTTATATTACAATAATACTTAATGTAGAAGAGAAAAGTAAATACTAATACTTCGTATTACTATGTAACAAGTATATGCATAAAAAACTTTGGCCTAATAATAATATTTCACAGTATTTCGTGGACTTAACTGCCGCAAAATGTTAGCTTTCACGAACAAGTGCGCACTGTACCCATCGGGAATGGTTAAAATTAAAAAAAGTACATTGAAGCACAACTGATGAGTTGGGAGTTGAACTTATCTTACCCTGACCAGAGCCCTTGGTAGATAATTTAACTGTGATAGTTCAGAATAACAGAATCAAGCGGATGTTGGATAAAAATGTATTACGTAATGAATGTATATTTACTGGATGCACTTTGAAAACGTGACTAACAAATGAAATGCAGGTACAATGATATCCCAATGACATCGATTCTGCAGAGTTATTTTGCTGCTGAGGGTTAATTTAAAGGCGGTACTTCAAATATCATTCATCACATTAAGATTGCATCCGCGTAATTAAAGTGTCAATTAGGATAGTAATTATGACGTTACAAGCACTCTAACTGATTAGGCACTAATGTAAAATGCAGAGGGATCATGAACATGAATGTTACATTTCAAGCAAATGATTGGCATGTTTATGCATATACATAATGCAATTATACTAGTTTGTCTCGTGTTTGCCGTAATTTCATCGGTCTCATTAAGATGTGTATGCATGGAATCTTCATATGCATTATGATAAGAAATATCAAATTGCACAATCATTATTTGGATTAATTTTGGTTGTGAAGCCAATAGTATGGATACCTGTACTGTTCTTCATTAAATGTTTGCCTTTGATTCAACATTACGGTGGTATGATTGGTAAAGGTTTCATTTCGTTTGCATCATGTCTCATGCAAGACTAATTCATCCTAGGTCTGATCAAGTTGATAACAGTACGCCTGACCAGACAGTCGGTCGATAATAGCTCCCGTCATTAAAAGAAAGAGCGCAACGTAGTCAAAATATAATTATAACGAAACAAAAATGATACTACATTTAATTCAAACACTTTCACTCAAGTCATATTATAGCGAGAGAAAAAAAAATGACAAAATCAGATAGTAAAACCAAAACAATATTTCAATAACAGATATCTTCATTTCTAACCGGTAAATATTCCTCACAACAAGAGTGCAACAACACATCATACTCAAATTCATTTTAAATTGAATATAAATTGTTGCATATAAATGTATTACCAATTGTGTTTAAACAAAGTCTATTTACTTTTCAGACTTTAATGCTCTACACCATTAGAGATTAAAATTATCGACAGTCATGGACTTTTGCAATGGTGACCATGTATTAAAATGGGTCGAAAAATAGATACGTCGATTATAATGGTTACAATGAAAGGTAGTACGAATTTGATTATCAATCACGTTGCTTTCATTGTGATATCAATGCGGCGACATTCTATCCAGATTGTGTTTGATCTCATGTCTATGTTGATCTCTCCAAAAATGAACTCGTACTTTAACATTGATTTTCCTGTATGTACTTCTCGGGGCATGTTAATAATTACCTTCGAAAGTAATATGGGTGTATAAGGTTCACGTAAAGTAAATATTGCAACATAATCGTGTTATTTATCACTATATTATATTTATATCCTGGTACAATGTTTGAATTTTTTAATTTTGGTTCATGGATATATATTACACAGAATAACTTTAATCAGATATTGCCTTATTTTAGAAAAAAACGAACTTTTTTTAAGAGCGCAAGTTACATATTTCTAAGATGTTTACGTATGCGTTGACAGTTATTTATAGCAATTTTAATGATAAAACTTAATGGCGCCTTTACATGAGTTTCTCATTGACTTATGAAATGTTGAAATTTCTAGAAGAAATCAGTAACTTCCCATTGGTTGGTCTGGGTGGCATGAATAGGCACAGTCGAGGCAAATTGGTTAGTAAGATCCGTCAAATTGTGTGAAATCTAGTCTCAATAGAAGGTGTATATACGGAAAGAACTGAGCAATCAGATTAATTCTTATTTTGGAATTTATCATCATTTTGTATCTTCCTGTAAGTCTGCATACGTGTTTTATGTTGTATTTAGATAGTTTTCTGGAGGAAAAACATGTGTTTGGAGTGTTAATATGTAATTAAAAGTGCTCTAATTTAGGACTATAATATTGTTTTGGAACTTTTGGGAATTAGTCGAAGGAGAACTGGACGAAGCCATCTTGATGCAGTTTTAATTCTTGGCTTAACAATACATTTCAGGTTTTAACATTTATACAGAATGTTTCTTTTCAGTCATTTAGAACTTTCATAGAACATTATGACGATGCTTTTGGATTCAGTCTGTCATTCTGAAGTTTGTTAACCTTTAGAAAATTGATTGATTTGCTTATTTCTGTTACTTAGTTTGTGAGCATAGAGTCGTAGCAAAGTTATGTAGGATCGAATTCTACAAACACTACACTCATTGCTGAAATAGCCTTTGTTGATCGCCTACATGGTATGTATAACTTATATTTTATTTGCAAGATTTTAGATCACGATTATACAACGATTTCTAGGAGTAGAACATTCGTTCACAAAACTAGAATTGTGTTGTTGATACTGATAGAGAGGACGAGTTGCTGCTAAGTATTTATAATTAGTCTGCGAACAAAGGAGGTAAGTAGAAAAGCACCATAACTCATTCTCACAATTCATTCAGTTTGCTTTGCCTTTGGGACTTTTTAGTTCTTGAAGGATTGCTTAAGTATAAATGCTAGAAAATTATGCATGTCTTAAACGTATAATACACAATACATATGTGCAAAGAGTTCAAATATTCTGAAAGACACGACTCATCACACATCTTCTGATTATAACGTAAAACATCTAGCATGCCAGATCAGTGATATGATCAGATTTATTAGTGTGAGAATTGTAACTAATTTTTCAGACAATCGCTATGGATACGTCGAACATCCAAACAAACTAGTTCATGGCAAACGAGATTTGTAAATGATACAGTGTCATTTAAAAAATATTTTGGATCCGAATATGAATATAGAATCAAGTCGGATTATGTGGCATGAATGGTTATACACTCATACTTATTATGTCACATCCTAGGTGAAGAGTAAAGACATGAAAAATATGGCAAAGATCGAAGTTGAAAGCATTCATATATAATATGCTACTGACATTCTTTGTGATGGCATGCACAATAAGGTAACACATTTGATAGGAAACACTGCCATTCCATATTGTAGGTAGAAAATATAACAAACAATAGCAAGAGGATAACAAAAGACAAATTGTGATCCTAAGTTATTTTAGTACCCTTCATTAAAAAGTCTTAATTGTGCCTGTTATTAAAGTATATGTGTAAAAATGGTTACTGGCCATTAAGGTAGTGTCCGTCATAACTGAACTTCAATCTCGCGTATCCTATATGACGTATGGCAATTGATCCAGATTGTAGTGGCCACGGGCCAGATGTCAAGCCAAACGAGGCATGGTTTTCATCATTCGTTGCAATTTACTTGCATGTTACTGAATTGATTCATTGTCTTGTAAGTTCTCATTTGTCAACTAAAGGCACTGAAAAGGAAACTGAAATAAAGATAGTGAACATAAACGTAAATCACCACCGCTCAATTGTTATCAAACTACACACTCAGTTATCGTTGTAAATAATTTTAATATAATAATATAACAATACTTTGTGCTGTAGACTGATATACAAATCACACATGATTTCAAAAGATAAAATTAGCAAATTTATGATCAGCTATGCAAAATAGGTATTTAGCGGCCTTTTTATTTATTTACTTATTTATTTTTTAGTTTTTAAATAAGAGGATCATAATGTCTGTACCTAGCTAGCTTTTTTCACCAAGAGTTCATTTGATATATGTAATAAATTTAATAAGGAATTCAAGATAACATTAAATGATTTTGTTGTCAACTTTAAAAATTGGATTGCGCACAAATTAGACCAATTTACTGGCCAATGTGTGCTTCTAAAATAATGTAGGACTGCAGTTTCATTGCCTCATTAGTAGACCTGTTTCCTGGCTATAAAATAGTTAGTGGTTTTCATACGCAAATCCTCTGCTGGAGAGCAACGTAAACTGCAATTATTGGGAGTCAGTGTCATTCACTAAAAGTTTTGAGGGATTACGTACTTCCGTAAGGTGATCCATTGTTGTGGGTTTTTTTTTTGTGTACAGGGTTGCCGGTACAGAACTCTGATCATAAATTAATCGATCAACATTAACATTGCTGTTGGTACTGCAAAACATTCTGGCTTTTATTACTTCAGAACAGCTATTGTTAAAGATCAATTGGTCCTCTGGATTATTATCTCCAGACCGTTCGTGACCAACATCTTCAGTTGTGATATCTGAAACCATTTCTTATCCCACGTGTTACTGGTTTATAAATAACTTGATCTGAGATTGTTTATAAAAACATACGAGTCTCCATAGGAACATTTGATAACCTCTTTTCGTGTTATTCGATTCATAATTCAGAACGTCATGGTCTGTATCTCTTTTTACACAGCTTCCAAAGAACAATTATTGGCTTAATTTCTAGTATGACATGTCTAATACTTGCATTATTTCTATTTCTCAGGCTAATTGTCTACATTTGACCAGGTCTTGAATCAAAGGAAGATGCAGGTTGGTAAGGTGAAATCTCTTCAGGACGTACATCTTACACGGAATAAATATGCTGGATTGGGCATCTCATTTTCACACATATTCGTTTAGCCACAAATGTCTTGAGTACACTATCCGAGAAATGAAATGTTGCAGCTATTCAGTTCAGAGTATGTGCTTATTTCTGTTATACTATAACCGTGTCTACTAGAAATATGGGTCATATAAATTATTATTCTAATCACTTCAATAATATATTGGAATACACATTACGTTTATACGCCAAATGCGAGATACACATTTAACTTGCCTTGCGTCTCAATGTGACACAGCGATGACACGTAAAAGAATAAAGCACAAAGTTCTATAAATGAAACAATGATAAATGTAAGTTATAATTTGATATAAATCGTGTACATCCGTACTTGGTCTGAGTAAAGATGTCAAGGCAAGCCAGTGTGTAGGGTATTACTTAAACAAAGCAGCCATGTAGATCTTTAGAAATGGCATGGAAGAATGCAATATGTCTCATTATCCGGCTTTGGACAACAGAAAATCAGTGAATGCATGCACCAGTGGGAGAATGTTCAAACACTGTTCAATAATTTTCTCATTACGCGAAAATGATTCCTTAAGATCCATATTACAATATCTTCCATCATTAGACTCGGTCCGTAAGAGATTTCTGTCTTACATTGGTCTAAATTGTCATATTCATCATGTAAACACGATACCGCCTGATCTCCGTTAACCGTAGGGAGCACAAGCTGCAGATGTTAATTGTCATTTTCATTGTCTTGTTGTATAGTGTTCTCCTTTGCATCCATAAAGGACCAAACGTCCACAACAAAACCGTATGGTGTCTTCCAGTTGGAATTACTTGACAATTATATATGTCTTTGTCTAAAACACATATCACCCCTGAAATCATATTAGGACTATTGGTCGACAATATTTGCAGTGAAACAAAGGCTTTCTATAAATGCCTGGGTTCTGGCTAATTACATAAATAGTGTCAATAATTCCCTCTAGTCGTGCATTAGATTACTAGATCTCCCAATTTAATCACGTTTGACTCTTGTGTTTATCGAAACAGATACTTAAATACTGAGTGAACCATGGTAGTCAACAACATTTTAAATATACATATCCGATTATCTGAATACAGATATTCAATACACTTGAGAATATGTCCTTTATTTTATTATAAAAGAATTTAGAGTCTCTCTAGAACATAGTGTCAAATATAGTTTAGTTTCTAAATTGTATGAGTAGAATAAGCGGATAATAATTATCTCTAGTGGCCTCACATTGTAAATGATATTTCTTTCGTTCGAAAAAAAGTTTAATAATTCGTATTTAATCGGCGCCTTTAATCAAATTGAAATAGTTTATATTACTTCGTTCATTATCACTTTACAATAACAAGATGAAACAATATATGTTCATTAAAAAGCACTTCTATTTCAGCGTGAAAAGACATATTTTAATAGCGGGAAAGTGACATAAAACATTTTCAAAGACATATGATAGTGAACCTACATATATCAACCAGCGTGTCATTGCAAATCTCTAAAGGAAACCACCAAGATGTTTTATTAAATATCAGTATGTCATGAGACTACATAGAACCAAACACTGATCTAGGACATCCGGTATTTGCTGTCAAGTGATACCATTATTATCCAGAAATCTACTGTCTCTCAGAAAACTGGGCAGATAATAAATAGATACGTAAATGTGATAAAGTAGTCGCTAGCAGGCATTTTACTTAATATTTTATCTCATTGCAACTTAACACGAAAGTTTTGACCAGTGGATGATGGCATACAATCAAAATAGTATATGAATACTAAACTGAACGATCAATCATCGTATTGATAATAGGGTGAGTGATTTATGTATGATACCACTTTGATCGAATAGAAAACGTTACAGTGAACATTATTTATATTTGTGTTTGTTCTGCTTTTTTGTTTATAATCAATAGCCAAAAATGTTGGAGAAGTAATTATTTATGAATTCTAAAATTTATATATAGAATGAAACTGAAGATTAAATGTTCTTGTCCAAATAACATTTACATCCATTAAGTGCAGTTCCATTATACAATATTTTGCGAATCAATTATAATAGATAAGGATTCATTTATATAAGCATCTATTTAAAACAACAATGTTTACATCATATAGCACTGTCCACATCTATTTGTACCAATGGATAGAGCACAATTAGAGCTCTCGAAATCATAAGACTAAATATAAAGTTAGCAATATATATTCCATTCAGAAATTTCTTTGTAGTTCAGGGGAAATGTATTTTTCACTTTCCTTAATCAAAAGATTAACGGTAGATGCAAATAGTCAAAGTCGATGCCATCATTTAGGAGTTTAGCTGTTTGAAAAAAAACGAAACTATATTTAATATTTTGTTTTCCAAATATATTGAGAGCAATTAAATTAACGTGTATATATATATATATATATATATATATATATATATATATATATATATATATATATATATATATATATATATATATATTCTTTGTTTAGCTGATGTGTTGATTGATTGAATGTTAGATACTTCAGTTCTTATTAATATATAATCGTATATCAATTTATTATATCTGAATTGCGAAAGGGTTGGTATTTTGAGATATTTGTCAGAGATGTAATGAATAGAAGACAAAACAAAGCAGTTAATTTTAAATATTTTATTGTCGATGAAAATAATGTGATTATTATATTCTAACTGCATATTTAATGCATAGACGATGGCTAGAAGCTTAGATGTTATAGGAAATATTTCTTAATTTGTATTTTTTTCTACCAAAAGGAACCGAAAACATTTTTTTCTTTACGTTATATATCACCGATTTGCTCGAATATTGCTGTCCATGCTCTTTCAATGTGGTTCATTGCCAGATCACTGCATTCATCCAAAGATGTTTATACATTTGACAAACATTTTAGAATAATGATGTTTTGCAAATTTAGGTTATTGTCAAACGAAATTTGAAACTTTATTTTTTACAAATATTTTTAGTGCGGATCGTTAGAAATCGTAAGCTTGAATCTTTTTTGGTAAAAGATGATGTACTCAAACTTAGATAGTCACTGAAGTTTGTAATCAAAACTCATCAATGATTGATTTATTTCATGATTATTTTCATGTTCAGAGCTAAACTCGCTGCATAAAACCGTTATTACCGCATTGAATCGACCACTCATGTGGCCTAGTGGTTAGAGCATCCGCCTCCAATGCGAGTTGTCGTGGATTTGATCCCCTGCCGAGTCATGCCAAAGACTTACAAAAATGGTACTAACAGCTGCGACGCTTGGCGCTCAGCATTATGAGGTTAGTGTTAGGACTGGTCGGCCTGGTGTCAGGATAATGTGACTGGGTGGGGCATCATGCTACGTGTGCATGGCATGATGCCCCAGTGCTTAACATGAATATAAACCGCCAAACTGCATACATCGTAGCTATATGACTGATTGTTTTTTGAAAACTACGTTAAAATAAATCCTAATCACACATACCCAACCATATACACCACAATCAATCAAACATTGTTCTCATATATTTATATAGTGTGATACTCAACGTAACATCACATAATGACGTGTAGCAACATGCGAGCAAATTTAGTAACTGACGAATTACAGCATTTATGTGGAACATTTTTTATAATAATGTTAATATTTCAAGCCATCATTTTGTTTCTTGGGTTTTTCAGGGCATGATTGATGATGCAATCTCATTGATTGATACTTGACGATATTCAGTCTTGACACGTTGTAAGATCTGTCAATACTGATTGCGAACAGGAAGAGACAGTATGTGAAATAAGCTAGCTGTGGCGGTACAAGTTTGAATAACATTTGAGCAGAAGGTTTTAATTCATATATCGGAAACGAAAGTATCCTTATTCTTCCATTGATCCAGTTTAAATTGTCAATGTGAAATCTTTCATAATTATACAGTATGATAGTATGAATCTAAAATGATTTTTATTAACATCAATATACATATTCTTCTAAATAAAGGATATCGATTGAATAATCCATGACGCATCATCATCAGATAAACGTAAACGAACGAATCGAATCAAATGATAGATCTATAAATAATATGTTACCAAATCCACTTTCTCTTATGTTAGGTGAGATGAAAATTGCAAGATATAAAATATATGTTGAATTAAGATGAAAAATGATTTCAAACCTGCATAGTACCACACCAAGAACAATTTCCATGCAAAATAAAATTGCTGTTAAGACTTCCAGACTAACTCTAATAATTATAAAATGTACGTACAAGAAAATGTGGTCAATGGAAAAAAAAAACGATTTACGTTGTGCAGACCACACCACACCTTACGTTATTAATATCTATTAGAGTGTATTGCATGCCAAGATAGGTACCTTGCTTTCGCGAACATAAAGTTTTTCTTTTTCTGGCCAACACATATAATACAACTTTTAGTTACATACTATTCGACGTACCACTCATGCACGGTGGCTAATCAAATATGCCATGATTCAAGACGCCTGTGACTGGCAGCCAAATGGTTTGTGCGAAAGAAGGATATCATGCTAAGTACTCAGTTTGCTGTTGTACACCAGTTCGTCTCCTGTTAGGAATAACCAGCAAGTTTAAATTAATATTGAATGAAATTTCATTATTTATCATGTAATGCACTTGTTCGTTTTGAACGGAATCTTTCAATGGAGTCTAAGTGTTATATTTTTGACGACTGATTCAAGTTCTGTCAATGTGATTTCATTATCAAACGATTGATTGATTGCAGTTTCATGTTGTTAGATGTAGTTCAATATCCATTTTATTATTCAGGTTTAATGCGTGCTTTGTTGTTTAAGTCAAGGAAAAATTAGGTTGAGCACGTGGGATGAAGTTGTTACAGTGCATCGAATATCGCCATATCGGATGTCCGATTTCAGTTGGAAATCGATTTTGCATCATATTTTGAGTTTGTAAAATGTATAGATCAACCTAAACAAGTCTCACTATTTTGACCTCGATAAAATCGGGGGTTTTGTATTGGCGCTGATGACCAGAAACATGGTTCGATCGAAATAATTTGCTCGCATGTTTTGGGATCATAGTTAAGCTTAATTGTACGGATAAGCTATTTTCTTTCCTTAAGAATAAAACGCAATATCTATATCGTTGATAATCTTAAATGCATAAACTCGCCATCAGTGTAATAAGCAATTATACATAATTTAGTTCCGTTAGACAAGTAAAAGGTTTTTCGACTTACAAATATATTTACCTTCGTTGCATTAGTAATTATAACATCAAGCTCAGCATCGTCCATAATTAATCTTGTATAGTGTCGTTTATGACCATAACGTCCTCATTGGGAAAATTTACAGATTATCCTTCTAGCAAGATCTTTTGAGGTTTTGTTATCAAACTCGGTTTTTTTCAGGATTTTCATCATGAGAATAATAATTTTGTTGTGGTAACTAAACTTCCTTTTCTAGGCAATATGATATAATCACCTCACTTATTGAATGAAATATCAAAAGTTTTGCGTCTATCATATATCGTAACAATACAATAGGTACACACTTCTTTAATGGAAAGTGTCTACCAAAGCATGTAAAAATTGGATGAAGACTGTTTGCAAACTTACAATATTTGATGGGATGTTAATCCAGTCCAC
This sequence comes from Unio pictorum, assembly GCA_030141615.1. Taxonomy (NCBI): domain Eukaryota; kingdom Metazoa; phylum Mollusca; class Bivalvia; order Unionida; family Unionidae; genus Unio; species Unio pictorum. The sequence continues at coordinate 2,231,913 of JARLTB010000060.1, forward strand.
TGATCGTCTCGTGTGGTCATTTGGTCATCTCGTGTGTTGGATAGACGAAGTTTTAAAAATATCCATGACTTTCACCCATTCCAAGAAGATTTCCGAGATAACAATTTGTCATTTCAACCAAGATAACATCATTTTAATCGTATTTAGTATAGCAGAATCCGCCGTGTACGTGTACGATAGACCTATGTTGTATATCTTCAAGAAATTCAAATCGTGTTGGCTATCACGAATATTTTACTCTTGCAAGGTGAGCAGCAACTTACGTAACGTTAATAATGTAACTGCATTCTTCCATGCATGTGATCAATACTGGTAATCGAAGCTCCCTTTGATTTATATTTTGAACGGTGCAGAATCGCTTCGGTTCTCGTTTTTATTATTATGAGAAAAGTTAGTTTATTTCCTAGCCCAGTAATGTGTTTGATAGACGCTCCAGTATCTTTAACTATTTCTGCCCACTCGTTTTTTATGTCTTAGATCCAGTAATCTGTGAAATGTTTAGTTACTCGTTCTGCTGCATAATTTATTATTATTTCATTGGTTTTAGATCATGAACGCTCTGATTATCTTTCAGCGGGTATATCCCATAACTAACCGCAATTACAGGATACGCTTTTTCATACTGCTGTTTTGCAATCGCCGTCAACAAACATTCTTGTGTTGGAAGTTTTACTCAATATAGCAATTGTTTTATTATGAAGTACAGGGGCTTGCTTGTTACGGATGATCCAAGTATTATTGTCGGTTTCTGCTAATAAGATAAATTTCATTTTGAGAAAGTATCTGTTATCGTCGAGATAATTAATAATCGTCGTCTCGCCTCGATCGTTCAGTGTTTCATTGATAACGCCGGTGTTGCGTGTGGTTTTGAATGTTGGCTACACATAAATATGCTCGGTCGTTGCGAAATTATTTCCTGGGGCCACTAATACTTTCAATCAAATTATTCGTCGGATCAACCAAAACTCGCCCCCGTTACACAAGAGATCATATGTTAAGATTAAATCTGGATTTAGAAGTCTTCATATTAGAAAATATCTCAAACTCCTCCATAATATAATTAGGATGTGGGACAGTGGAATTGTACATGAAACTCTTTTAGTTCCATACTTAAGCATTAATCGACATGCTGTGTATCCTAAATTGTAGTTTGGGTTGCTGCCTTGAACTACCGGCCACGCCCCAGCATCAGTACCGTTGGGAGAGTGCTTTGGACGTCTTATATTATATGGGTTATAATCAGGGTGTTTGGAAGTATCTATTACAAGCATCATTTATGGCCCAGATGATCTTTAGTAGTCATAGGAATATCTTGCTAGACCACGTGGCAACGTCGATGTCTTTCCGAATTAATTCAATATTTCCTCCATCGACGATAAACGTAACCCTTCCAAGGACCGCTATAATACCATTATTATCAAAACTAACCATAATAACAGCTCCATATTTAGTGCTATGATTATTTTAGAATATCGCCTTCTACGTTAAAAAAACATTTCAGCGGGTAAAAAAAAATTACTTGTATTTATTCTTCCACTCTTGTTTGGTATTCGCATCGTCGTAATAATATTACTGTCAATGAAGTATTGATTCATCTTTGGGAATCGGAGATTCCATGTCGAATGCTAGATATACGTGTACACATTTTATTATCGTAGTTATCTTCTAACAAGAAGACCGCTTCTGATATCAGAATTGTATTTATTTTGTTTCAGCTTGACAACGCAACTTATTTTTCCTTGTCTAGTGTTTTTCCAGTCAGTTCTGTTAGTTTTCGATCTGAAGCTTGATTTAGTATTTACCAGCACTTGCAGACATCACGTCAGTGCCTGGTAATTTTACTGCTCGAGGCTTTTGTCGTATTAATCGTGCTAGCCTATCCTTGATTACTGAGAACGCTTTACAGGCAATATTACCAATAACACCGAGAGCTTTATCACCAACAACGTAAATTCCTGTCATTCCTAGTTGCTTTTGTAACGACCCTCCTAAATAAACCCTAAACAAAATCACAGAGTCCATCACCGTAGATCGCTTTATAAGTAGGTAATTGCAGATTTATCACTTTGACCAGAATCGGTCCATGTTGAAAACTACTTTATCATCTTGTTTGTTGTCTATTTTATCACTGTGATAATTATCATCAGCAATTTCTTCAACAAGAGATCGATGAACATTAATGTCCGTGACGCCGTATGTAAATAATCGTTCACACATATTATATATCTCATTAATAATTTCTGCAAAATTCTTTCAATAAACTATGGATCGTTATCATCATCGAGGTCCTTACTTCTTTTAAAAGCGAGATATAAGTTTTTTTTTCTCACCAGTTTCCAGGTGTTATGCTATTGAGACACTCATTTTGTGTGAGTATATATATATATATATATATATATATATATATATATATATATATATATATATATATATGTGTGTGTGTGTGTGTGTGTGTGTGTGTGTGTTTATTATTATAATTTGCAGTTACAGATTCGGCTTGTTCTAAACTATTTAATTTGGAAATGAAGTCTAGGAATAAATATAAATTTAAGAGAAGGTGAATAGATTTGTTGGGATGATCGTGGTTGTTTATTTTTATGATGGATCTATTTGTAAACGACTTTTTGATTGTTTGTAATAATCTTTATTTCTTTTTAAATGTAATATAATCTAGATCATTAATATGGATGGGTTTTCCTTATAAATGCTATAAGGTATCTAGATCCAGGTATCCGTTTTGTCAACATATTCGCGTTTTAAAACTATTTGTTACTTCATATAATCTCGCAGTTTCTTTTGGTTTTATTTAATAGAACCAGGTGTACATTTATTTAAATCTTATCAAGTTGTTGTTTGTTGACCAGGTTGTGGCTGTTGTTGAAGATATTGTGGTTGTTGTTCCATTATATCCATCTTTTTATTTACGTCGTCATCGAATTTTCGAAATTCTAAATCATTACTATTTCACCTATTTAAGCACGAGCTTGTTCAATATCTTTACCTATGTCTTCCTCTTTACCAGGACGTTGGTGAGCAGCTATGTCATTTGGAAGGTGTTGTTAAAGTCTTTTTGTTTCCTTACGCTATTTTACCAGTAGTTGTTTATAACGTTGAACGAAGACCTTCAGTGGCTTATGTAGCTTTTACAGTAGCTAGAGTATCCGGTTTAAATAATTGTTCTAATCCTTTTCAAAGCTCAATCGAAGACTTCTCGCATTCTTGTAATGTTTTTCAGACATAATTATTGGTCGAAATTTCTTAATTGCTTCTAATATTTCTGGAGCTTATCTAGCTGTATAAGATTCGATAGCTAGTGCCATATTATTGATATTAAATTTGGATATAATTACAGCAACAGAGAGAGAGTGATCACGACCTCAATTAAACGTCCGGTGATTAAACAGAACACGCATACAATATTTAAAGTTAAAAAGGACCAAATTGAGTAACAAAATTGAACTAATCCAATTAGAGACACTCTCGGTAAGTTAGAGGCTTCGGTTTAGCGACATTGACGTTGTAGTTTTCATTTCTCGCAAGAAAGCTTTGTTTTTAAGCAAATGACTTTTCAGTAAAAGCTCTGTTCACACTTTGTTGCTGCGTTAGAAAATGCAACAATACTTGCTTCAACGGCCTTTTAGACTAATAAAGATGTCAACATTTTGTACCTGATATATTGTTCTCTCCTGTAGTGAAATTATTAAAATATATTACTACCATTTGATGCAGATTGAAATATCACATATGTTTCAATAGCAAAGACGCTAATTATATATTCGTTTATTTCAAGAAGTTTCATCAACCAAAGAAAGTCTTTAGAAGGTCCTTATTTACTCAAATAATGCACAAAGACAACAAAGTCAATTCGCGAATTAATTTTCGTTTCAGTTCTTCCTGATGACAGAGTTCTTATTGCTTGAATACACATTCAACCAACGACAACGCAGATATTCATGTATATAACCGCTAATGGGTTTAGGCAACAAGATTTATTGTCGTTGATAGAAATATTGTTCCAGGTTTACGTTGATTTCATTGATATAACATCAACTGCGACTGAGTTATCTTGAAAATCCATTACAAATATTCAACAATAACAATGTATACGATCATATGCATGTTTTGTATGTGCTCTAGTGAAAATTGCAACCACATGGGTATTATAGAAATAATAAATCGGACTCATCTGTAATGGTTTTACCATTGTTAGAGTACTTTTAAATACCGCGTTAAAGCTATCTTGACATTTGCTAAATATAAAATATAACATTTGATATATGAAAGTCTGCGATGAAGATACTGTATTTCTTATATTACCAATTTTATAATCTACTGATATCATCTCCAAGAACAAATGTAAATTTAATGTGATTGAATGCATTATTAACCAATGTTTTTGAAAAGACTTTAGTTACCATATCGCAACAAAATCTGTTTTCTGGCATATTGTACAAATATTTGACCGCAGTCTATCCTTGACTGAAATACCAGAAAATTAAAACAACAGATTGAAGATATCCTGATCAGAAAGTAGGAAACATAAATAGTCGGGAATCACCAAAATATATTTCGGAATATATTTCATTTATAATATGAACATCCCCCCCCCCCAAAAAAAAAAGTAAAACATGCAAGGAGTGTATATCTGAGCATTTTGTTATTTACATTCATTTGTTTACATTTCTTTTGTCTTAGTAGACCAAGCAAAACATTTGTTTATTTCTATACCTGTTAAATGCTCAATCATTGATGCAAACATCAATGATATGCCTTGGAAATGCAAACAATTTACTAATCAGCATTCTTGTGTGTACAAACCACTAATCAGCATTCTTGTGTGTACAAACCACTTATCAGCATTCTTGTGTGTACTAATTCTGGATATTGTTGTATGTATCTGAGAAGCGTATTGTACGACAGTACACCATGTTATTAAAGTGGAGAAACTAAAAACTGAATTTTTCATTAGGACATCCTCTTGACTGGAAATATATCATGATATTAGTAAATACATTTACAATAAAATAAATCAGTAATGTTATGTCTTGCTTGCAAATTTTAAATAATGCATAAAGCGAACATCAGCAACATTTGAAACAAAATGGCTCAACGTGAAAGGTTCCATTGTAAGATGGGAGATTCATCTACTCTAGTTACTTGCAGGTACAAAATATGCAAATTCAAGTGCAAATAATTCGTTGGATATACTGAGGCGGTCAACACATTTTAGAAAAAACTTATATATGATTGGAGACAATCTGTTTGTACATGTAAAAATATCATTCGTTGTAATGATTTCAATCATAATGACATGCTCTGTATCTTGGAAACATTTAATTGTAATGACCATTGGTGGACACAACATATGCAAACATGCAGACATCATGTTGACAAAAACACATATATTAAATAGAATGTCAGACAAGGTTTGATGTATTTATTAGAATGACATTTCATGACATTGTACGGGACAATTCACATATATCTCTTCACTGAAACTGCATAATATTAAAATATGCATTACGTTCCATTTGTGTAAACATGCATCAGTTGTCTCCGGACTTTTCCATTTTCGAAAGGAACATATCTTGTTACCTGTTACGTAGTCATTAACATAATTTATAATTTACGTTATTATTATTATTTCCAAACATCAATGCAGAAAGTCTTCTCGCATTGTGAAGTTCCAATCTGCCCCATTAACACGTGAAATTCCATTGTGTCCTATCATCCCATATAGTCTAAATGCGTTCTATCTTCACAAAGTTCCCCTATCATCACATGACGTGCTAGTGTGTCAAATCATCACATGTAGTTCAAATGTGTCCAACCATCCTATGAAGTTCTAATGTGTCATATCTTCACATGAATCATCACACGATATTGCAATCAGTCAAACCATAACATGATGCACTGAAGTGTCCAATCAGAAGCTTCATCAATATAATTTTCAGCGTGTCCAATCATCAGATGTAGTTATAATACGTGACCATCACAATAAGTTATAATGTATCATATTGTCACATACAGTTCCAAGGTGTCCTTTCACAAATGAAGTTCCAATGTATCCCATCATCGCATACTGTTCCAGTGTGTCCTATCGTCGCATTAAATTCCAATCTGTCTGACCATCAACCAAATTTCTAATATGAAGCAAAATGAAGTTCTCATGTGTCCAGTCACCCAAGATCTAATATTCCCTATCATCTGATGCAGTTCCAACTTGTCCTTTCACCACATAAGGTTCCATTGTGGTCTATCCTACAATGAGTCTCCGATGTGTCCTATCACGACACGAAGATCTTACGCGAAATATCACAACACGATGGTCTAATGAGTTCTATCATCATACAAATTTCCACAGATTCGTATCATCACAAGAAGTTGCAATGTCAGCCATCACAACATGAGGATTCAATGCCTTATCATCACATAAAGTTCTAATGTGCAAAAATCATCACGTTACAATGAGTCATATAATCAAATGACGTTCTAATGAGTTTTATCATCGCATGCAGTTCTAGCGTGCAAAAAAGCATCACACGACGTTACAATGAGTCATATAATCAAATGACGTTCTAATGAGTTTTATCATCGCACGAAGTTCTAGCGTGCAAAAAGCATCACACGACGTTACAATGAGTCATATAATCAAATGACGTTCTAATGAGCTCTGTCATCGCATGAAGTTCCCAAGTGTCATATTAACACATGAAGTTCCACTGTTATATCTATAAATGAGGTCTTAATATATCATATCAGCACATGAACGTTTAATGTATCTTATCAATTAATAATGGTCTGATGTGTACTATCATGGCATTAAGTTCCAATGTATCAAGTTCCGGTGTCTCCGATCATCACACAAACTCAGATGTACAAAGCCACGGTAAGAGGTTCTACTGTTCCTTACATTGACATGAATTTTCAACATGTCCTATCATCACACGATGTTCTAATGTGTCATATTAGTACATGAAACTCTCTTGTGTCCTATCAATGCATACATTGCTTATTTCTCCTGTTATATCACCACATTAAGTTCTAATACTGTATACTATCACATGAAGCTCTAACGTGTCATATCATCACGTGATTTTCAAATCCAAGATATGATTACATGAAAGTTTAATGTTTCGTATCATTAAATGAAGCTTTATTATTTTGCAAGGTATGCATTATCACATGCAGTTATAATGTGAACAATCATTTTGTGAAGTTCTGATGTGAAGTATTATCATTTGAAGCATTTTTATGTGTTATCAACCAATTAAGTTCTAAAGTAATAATGTCAACACATGATGGTTTAATGTGTTGTATATTTACATGAAGCTTTGTTTTCGTATTAACACCTGAATTATTAAATTGTTTTATCACAACATCAAGATCTAACGTGTCGTATCATTGTATGAAGTTCTAATGTGTCATATCGTCACGAAAGGTTTATCATGTAGTCTCAGCACATGAAGTTCAATTTTGTCATATCAAATGAAGTTCGAATGTGTCACATCAGGTGAATTTCTAATGTGGCTTTAAATTTGTCTTATCAAATGAAGTGAAAATTTGTCTTATCACATGAAGTTAAAATTTGTATTATCACATGTAGTTAAAATTTGTATTAAATTTGTATTATCACATGAAGTTAAAATTTGTATTAAATTTGTATTATCACATGAAGTTCAAATTTGTATTATCACATGAAGTTCAAATTTGTATTATCACATGAAGTTAAAATTTGTCTTATGACATGAAATTCAAATTTGTATTTTCATATAAAGTTTAAATTTATCTTATCATTTGAAGCTCAACATTAACTTAGCACGTGAAGTTCAATTTTGTCATATCACATCAGGTTCGAATGTGTCACATCATGACGTGTATTTCTAACTTCATGTATGATCAAATGAAGTTAAATTGTGTCGTGTCGTCACGAACGTCTTATTATGCCGCATCACCACATAAAGTTCAAATTTGTCTTAGCACATGAAGTTCAAATTTGTCATATCACATGAAATTTGAATGTGTCCCATCTTCAGGTGAAGTTCTAATGTCAAGTATAACCACACAAATATATATTGTGTCGATAAGCACCTCTACATCAAATAATGAACAATCTGTGTTTGTGTAGCATGAAATCATGAAGCGTGAGAAATACAAATGATGTTCTACTGGTCATTGTATTGATGATATATAAATAATGCACTGATTTGTTTCTTCGTGACACAAACGAAATAAATGGCGTATTTATGTTTGAATGAATTTCAACATTTGTCTTATCTTTCGATATATCGCAATCTCATAAATATAATCAATTAATTGGGACAATCAAAAAATACTGCGATTTCTAAACTGTCATTTAGTAAGAAGTTTAGAAGAAAGCTAAATCATGTAAAGTTAATGGAAAGATGATGATATGTATTTGATTCGTGCATGATATCCATGGTTAGTTCGGTACTTCACCATATCTATACATAAATTCGATACTGTTTTCCCACTTGCATTGTAACAATGTGCTGTTAAAAGCAGTTTAAATTGTTCAACCTATTTGCAGCACATATTTTGAATACATAAGGCAATGCATGTTAAAAGGCACGATATCTGCATAAATCGATACAATTTCAATTTCCTTGACAACAAAGAGTAAATCTTGTCATATTTTGTTTTCAGTCCGATGTCCATTTAGGATCTAGCGATCATTCAACGTTTCGGGTATATTTAGGGTTTAAATTATTTGACAGTTTTCTATGTTCAAAAATAGCGGCTATGGGTTTGTTCCTTTCCTGCTGATAACTTTCTTATTGAATCAATGTTTGTTTTATAGTCACAAAAATTATATTTCTACGAAATCTCCTAATGATAAATTTATTGTTTTTAGATTAAAAGCAAATACTTCAAAACACACACAAACACACACACACATATCTATCTATCTATCTATCTATCTATCTATCTATCTATCTATCTATCTATCTATCTATCTATCTATCTATCTATCTATCTATCTATCTATCTATCTATCTATCTATCTACCTATCTATCTATCTGCCTGTCTATTATATATATATATATATATATATATATATATATATATATATATATATATATATATATATATATATATATATGCATGCGTAGAATTGATTTTATAATCTAACTTCTGTGTCCTTTTCTGCAATGACTTCGATCAGGTCTTCTTACGTTCAGCTCTTAGGTTACATATGTTATTTTTATACAGTATCGGATGAAATATTTAGTGTACTACTTAAATGATGAATAAGCAGCTGTTGTCCAAGATTTAAGGTCACATTGCCTACCTTAGACGGCATCTCCTGTCATTATTGAATGCTATATAGTGAAAAGTAAGGCATAATTCCTTTATAAACTACATTACAATCAGCATATCTGCGCTATCTTGATCACAGTACAGACATAACAGTATATAATTACATCAAGTTCTCAACGAGCAGGTACGAAGACAAGTCTGGGAAATAAAATAGATGGTGTAGCACTAGTTCGGTTGCAAATCTTTTCGCTAGGTAATTACATCCTTTCTAAGGGTTCAGGCTGGTCAGATTGTATAATGCAAAATGACTAGAACATTAATCATTCTGTGCACACTCACAGATGAGTGCGTTTATTTCACTTTACGTGTCAGACTGAAGCACTAGTACCAAAAAGTCATTTATTAAGCTTCGTTAATCTTCACATTTTCAATGAATTGCCAATATTCATGTTTAGACATTAGAGTTTTTAAAGGTTGATTAATTATGTTAATATTGACATAAATGGGACTTTCGTGTAAGTAAGGGCATCGCTGCAATAACCGCGTATACGAATACAGACTAGTGTAGATAACATTTGTTTATTATGTACATTAACAATAACCGCTTAATAAATGACAAACAATTTGGTATACACTAAAACAGGCAGGATACTATCATCAATGTTTTTTAAGAAAAAAATGACGTTATATATACATTCATATCGTTATAAATGTAAATGATCTTTATGCTATTTACATGTATTTTGCGTCTCCTTACCATGTTGCCTCTATAAATCCCCATCGACATTATTGCTCGCTGCAGATTGGTGATTTGCAATATTCCATAACCTTTTGCAATGTACAGCGTAACTAGTTTGATTTTTAAATCAATAATATCGTTGTTAGTGACCTGTTAATTAAACCTTTATCTTATCTGGAGACTGTTTCATGTGCCAAATGAACTATACAAACCCTTTCGAATATAAAGCTATTCAGTCGTAAACACGCTGATCGGCATGGTTAAACGAGTCAATAATGGCAATTTTATAACGAGGAGTCGGTATATAATTTTAATGGAACATGAAATAAAAATTACCAAATTCCCAGTACTATTATTGTTCTGTAATGGCACATTATTTCCACTAATTTAAGCATTGCATTACTTTTCTTCTACCTCTACACAAAGTCTTTATTCAAGAATGTGAACATATGATGCTGAGTTACATACTTTGCTTGTGTAGTTACAAATGTTAACATTTCAAAAGGCCATTGACCTTGTTTTAAAAAAAAATCCTATTTTGAAACAAAACGTCACTTTACACTCTACATTCATATATATTCGTTTTATATTTTAATTATTGTTAAATGATATTTTAGCTTAATAATATATATATATATATATATATATATATATATATATATATATATATATATATATATATACATTTGTATTGGTCCCATTTATAACTATTTGTGTGCATTTTGGTATTGATTAAAAGCACTATACCAATCTTTTCTAATCTCTGATGTGAAAACGTGCGTTTATCAAATTTATATTGATGTATTAATACTTTCATTAACATTGGTTTTGCCATTAGTTACATCGGAAATCGTGTCACAAATAATAAATTATTCAATGCAATACAGGATGCATCATCGCTTCTTTTAGGAAGTAATCGAGACTTTTATCCTGGCCATAAAATAAGTCTGGAAATGATGACAAGACGCAGAGACGAGAAATGTGTTTGCTTCCGCATTCATCTGAAAATAGACGTAAGAAGATATTCAGGATCTCTATAACATATAAATAATATTTAGCAATACATATAAGTATACGTACAATAATAATAATAATAATAATAATAATAATAATAATAATAATAATAATAATAATAATAATAATAACAACAACAATGATGATAATGTTAATATTTTCTACTACTACTAATAATAATAATAATAATAAAGCAGCAACTATTTCAGACAAAATCAGAAAAAAACCGAAACTATTTCAGTAAAATCCTAAAGGATTTCAACCGAAACCATTTCAGAGACAGAGTCTCCAGAGGGGATTTTCAAAACCGGCGCCAATGGCGCTGCGGAGAGACAAATTCTTTTAATTAAATATTTGATCAAGTCCGATACGATATCTTGATCTAGGGTCATGCAAATTTATCGTTATAAATCCGTGTGGAGTTGACTGAGCGTGACTAAAGAAATTTATGAATTTCTTATAATCCATGTCTTCACTGCACCAGGTCTGGTGAATATATCGTATCGTATGAATGTTATCTCCATTAAATAAAGCAAGACTATTACAATTTTCTCTGATCAGTTTAGGTACTTGCGTGTATTTTTGAATAACATAAATCACATCAATATTTTTATGTCTACCTCTGGAAAATATCCTGGTAGGGTTCGCTTGATTATCCAATACCACATCATCATATACGACTAAATTGTTAATACTTCTATCAATAACATCAATACTCGGTGATTCCACGATATCGGCTATAAATTCAATAATATCCTCATCGATTTCCGATTTTGCTTTCTCGTTAAAATCCTTTAACACCTTGAAACATCGCTGATCGTCTACACTCGGGGCTACCAAATATAGTTTATCCCATTTCATCCATCTGGTTATCAAATTAAGCAACAACTGTATTTTGCCACTTCCAGATGGTCAAATTATAATCATGCGAATAGAATTTGGTAGCGCTGCATGATGGGTAATCAATTACATTCATGTTATTGTAAATAAATTATGGATCTATATTGTGTGAAATGTAGGACGCGTACACCAGCAATTGACCCAATGCCTGTTACAATTAAAAATAACAGAGAAGCTATCACTGGCAAGTGTGAACGATATGGTATAAACAAATTAAATTTGTTAAAAAAAGGGAGGTGACATTGCAGCCAAACTAGCAAAACTTCCCGGGATTCCATGTGCAAAATATCCAGGAGAAAAACATCTTCCAGGGTATAGTTATTGTGGACCTGGAACTAGACTCGATATCCGACTCGATGATCAAAACCAACCCCGACCCGGTGTATATCCAATAAACGCTATTGATAAGGCATGTCATGTTCATGATGTTGCTTAAAGACCTTCAACACAGACATAACGCAGATGTGAAATTGATTCATGCATTAAATTATATTACTGATAAATCCTTAAAGAGAAATGAGCTTCATGGTTGATAAAATCGACGATGAAAAGTAAATTAATGCTGGGTGCTGGTAATTAATAACAACATGGAATATATTTATTATTCTCCAAGAGGATACTGGAGGAGTAAATCAGCAATCGATAAACTCGCTAAAGCAGCAAAAGTAAAGAATACCACCGCGGCGGATTGTTTATCCAAACAGGCGATATGGCAAATGTATCTACCACTGCCTAAAGAAATTAACTTCTCACATTTTGATGTCAGTGTCCCTACTGAAGTTCATCAGCCTGTTATATTATTTCTGCCGCATGATACTGTTAATAAACAAACATACAAATACGCGTTAACTGTAGTTGATGTTGCGAGTAGATACAAACAAACAGAGCCACTAAAGACAAAGTCATCAACTGAAGTAGCTTCTGCGTTTGAAAGGATTTATCGACGAGGTATTGGACCACAAGGTTGTCTACAGTGGCCAAATCTATTTTAAGTTGATCCTGGCAAGGAATTTCAGGGTGCAGTATTATCAACAATGAAGCATCATAATGTCACCATCAGACGAGGACATACTGCACTACATCGCGATCAAGCAATTGTTGAACGATTTAATCAGACACTTTCTGAGCGGTTATTTGGATATCAATACGCGAAGGAATTTATACAGGATAAACGATCTCGTAAATTGGTCAGGAGACTACCGTGTGTAAATTACTAAATAATTATTTTACTCGAACAGTTAATACAAAACATATTAACGCCATCAAAAAGAAGTTTATAACTATAAAAAACCCACAAAATGATTTTTCAAAACAGCGAATACTCGGCAATGTCACTGTGAGATATTGATATGGACCAAGAGAGCTTGAAGGCGGTACAAAAAGAGCTACTGATCCTATTTGGAGTGTCACTACACATAAAATATCTTGCATAACGAGATCCACGCTTAGACCAGAAATCTATAGATTAGATTCAACTGCTCCTCAGCGCGGATTTACGCGTGAACAATTACAATTGATACCCGTGGAAACTCAATTACCACCGCGTGGTATTAACTAGCACCTCTGCGTCTCTTACACTCAAGACAAGTCAACATCACATTATATCTGGTATGACCAACACTGCTATCTTTTCTGTCTGCGGTAAATTGGCGAGGACCTTTATCCGACCAGCACCAACGCATTATACAGTTACAACTCGCGCAGTGACTATTCTGTTGTTGTTTCAGCGTAATTATAAATTCATCATCAATATCACATTTTCTGTTATCTTTTTATTCTGCTATTTATAACCATCTAGTTTTGTTCTGATTATGTCATCGCTGACGATATCACTGATTGTAGTGTCATTATCATCTAAAACAACTCTTCGAAGTTGATTTATTCTTCGTACTCTGGATACTGCCAAGTAAACTAAATTCGACAGCTCGATACGATCATCTACGATCCAAACAATCGTATCGGATATAGTCAATCCCTGCGAAGAATGTATCATCGCTGCGTATCCTAGCTCCCATGGGGATTTATCAGCACGCAATGCATCTTCGACAACACCGACGAGAATCTGCTTCTCAGTCTGTCCTGGAATATCAATTTCAATATTCTGTATTCGCGTATCCGTATGCCTATAACACAATGGCACTGGAAGCGTTGCGAATTTTTCTTTATGCGGGCTAAATAACTTCATCTGAAGTGTGTCTCTGACTATCTTTCTACTTGCCACTATCAAATCGTTTGGTCTCCACGCTTCCCAAAAAACATTTAATGGGGTTTCTGAAATTATTTCACGCGCTTTTTCACACTGGATTTTATCCGGTTGTAATCTGATTAATTTGTTAAATTCACATAATTGTTTATCAAGAGATCTATGATCAGTATTAATTTCTTCATAATAATCTACAAAATTTTTCAGTCAATTATGTGGAGATAAACTGACAAATGGTGGTGGTTGACCACGATCGCCACACATTATCACAGTTGTATTTGCTAGCAATAACCAAACGAGAAACTTTTTTAATATATTTAACGACACTGTGCATATCTCATCTCAAATAATAATTTCAGGAATATATTTCTCACCCATTCGATCAGGAGTCCATGCGTCACCTTTCCATCGAAAGAAACTATCATAAGTGCTAGCATTAACTCCTCGCTGTTTCATCTCTCTTGCAAGTCTGTGTGTTGGTGTTAGCACAATCATGTTTGATTTCCCTAGAAATAATTCGATCACACGAGTCGTCTTCCCTGACCCACCACAGCCGTTTAAGTAACTAGTTTTATATTTACATATTGGATCGGAACACGAAGGCGCACTATATAGTTCTGATATCTGATTACTTTTCAAGTAATTGTTTTCAATTGTAATATCTGCTGATTTAGAATAATCATGCAATATCTCTTTTTTAATTCTCCATGATCCCCAACACTCGTCAGAATTTATAAATTTAGCCACTGCTTCATAGTGTTTAACATCTATGTAAAATGAATCAGTGGCGACTCTATCAGGAATCAGGAAATCTATTTATCATAGAAAGTAAATTGATAGAAGCATAAGCCAGCACAGAAGCCCTTTAGTATGTGTATTGGGGATTATCTCTATCGTTGTAAGTAACAACTGTACCAAATTGTGTTCCATCGGACAAGAAAGCGTGTGTAAGATTGACATATATACCTCTAGATGTTGTATCTGCGATTATAAAATCGTATTCAGCATAATCTATAATTAATCGTGAAGAATATCGCTTGTGGTCATATTTTCCGCCCTGTGTGAATTTACCAATTATCCTTCTATCGAGATCTTTTGCGTGTTTATTTCTAACTTCAAAGATCTCCTTTGACCACCTAACGATATATTCTTCGTCGAGTGAAGGAAATTGTTTTTTGTTTTCGCTAATTATACTGTCTAGACTATCGGGTTGTGGTAACCAGACTCAGTTTGTTTCCGATATGATATAATTGCTTCACTGACAATCAGCGATATCAGTATTTTACAATCAATCATATACCGTAATAACACTATTGTCATCCAGCGTTTTTCAGATATATGTCTACCAAACAAAACATAACAACACGGATGAAGTTCCTTAGCGAATTCAAATGATATCACACGAACGAATCCGGTTAGATCAAAATCGGGTAGCGGCCCATTAATCGCAACACGGGTCATCTCGAGTGCAGGATGCCCAAATCGTTTAAAATACTCAGAACACTCTCCATACCCGAGAAAACTCCCTGGATAATACGCGACCATATCAACCGAAAAAAAAAACGCTTTCAGGGTCATATTTGGTATTCCATAATCCACCATGTCCATAATTCACGCAGCTTGACTGCACATATGAGAGAAATTCAGCTCTTGTTTGCTTCCGTAGATTTTTATTTCTCGCGAAATGAGCTGCAACTGATGGAATTGTAAAACAGTTTGTTAGTAATTATTCGTCGTTATTCGTTGATAAATCGCAAGCTAGTTTTCTCATCTCGTCGTGAAGATATTCAATACGATATATTTCGCCGTTAGGTCTTACAAATTGATCAAATTTACACTCTTCGTCTTCAAGACTCTGAAATAACCACACTCACACAGGATCGGTTTTACTTAACTAGTAAATAAAATCAAATAATTTCTCCTCAGAGAGTTCTTCTCCAGAGAACTCCATGGGTAGATATTTTATGGTTCTATCCCGTGGAAATATTGTTACAGCATAGGTCCAAGCGTGTGCATTATGGTCAATAAAATTTTATTAGAGATCCTCTCGATTTATATTTCGATTCGTGTAATACTTCTCCTGTTATCGTCGTTACGGTTATTTGAAATTTTAGTATCTTTTCTAACTCAGCTACATTTTGAATTGTTGCACCGCTCTCTCTTATTTTTACTTCCCATTCGTTTATTTTTGTGCGTCTTAGATCCGTCAATTTGTTTCCACGCAACGAATTTGTAAAATGCTCTATTATTCGTTCGGCTACACAATTTATCCTTGTCCCTGACAAAGTCAGCGGCGACTGTTTCATGGTTTTAAATTCCTCAATACCCCGTTTGCCATTTAATGGATAGATCCCATAAACAACCGCGGTCACGGGATAAGATCTCTCGTAATACGGTTTGTTAATTCCAGTCAGCGTTCCTGGTTTGGAATCCTGACTCACAGTGATAGCTCTTTTCTTATCATTCAGGATGGGTTCAAATTTGTCGCGTATAATCCAATTTTCTGTTTCTGAGCGGATAATGAATTTCACTCTAAACATACGTTTTATGGTCAAGATGCGAGATTATCACTGCTGCTCTATTTTCGTTCATGGTAGCATCAACACCACCATCGATTCGAAATGTTGACCAGCAGTGAGATGCACAATCGCGCTTAAAATCATTAAATCCCTCATGGATTTTACCCAGCATGCTTATATCACTGATTAGACCCTTATCAGGTACATCTATGGATACTCTATCGAGATTGAATTTAGCATTTTTCCAAGGTGTAATTTTCGATAATCTCTCGAACTTCTCCATATTATAATTAAAACAAGTATTTAAATAAAGAATTTATATATAATGAATCACTGTAAATGGTTTATGATAGGATCAGTAACTGTTTGTAACAAATCATGCAGAAATGAATTCTGTGGATATCATTCGCAAAGTATACGTCGTGGAAGATTAGGTCCACTTCCCTGCATACGTTGTGGGGTGGGTGTGAGAGGAAAATCACAGCTGTGTCTGAATTGTGGTGGTAAGCGATACAGGGAACTTAAGCGCTATTATGATAAACGAATTAAAAACTCCATTAAAATCTCTGACTCTGACTCCATCAAGGACAAAATCATAAAAACACCTCAAGACTTCATTTATAGATTCCCAAGTAATAATGAAACTAAATAATTAATTAGACAAATAGTATAGTTTATAAATGAACCAAAAATTTCAACCACATCCTGTGATCATCGATTATGAAGCATCTTGTGATGGTAATGTCAGACACCGCAGACTGAAAAAACCATTAAGTGTTGTCAATAATCGTTTATATCTTCAATTTAATGCTGGAGGGAAAAAATATTATTGTCACAGATTCGTCCATGAAGTGTTTATGGAAGAAATCCCGGAAGGCTTTGTGATTGGCCACATAAATGGTACAAAAACTGATTATTCTTTATCGAATTTACAAGCTATCGCTCAGAATCAAAATGTATTTAGAAAAACTGGTACTTCTAAAACAATTTCATAAAGACCTGTCAAGTCATTCAATATAGAAAAAAAAACGAAGAGAGAATATTTCAATAAATGAATGCGGCTGGAAAGTATTTTCATATTTGCCAACATTCGGCTCGACGCGCAGAACGAGTACAACATTCTGCGATTTCAAAGCAAACTGGAAATAGAATTCAATTCACATACATCTGAAATCCATTTTGTACCATAGTGTATAACACCAAGGGGAATAACTCGTGTAGGCTTGTGTATATAGTTTCTGAAACAGATAACTCTTTTGTTGTTACGATTTGTGTATATCTCTCATGGGAATAATCACATATTCGTTCTGTCACAAAACAAATCAAATAAATTTGTATTTACAACAAGAGTATTCTCTTTTTTGATACCTTTCTCAGGTATCTGGACTTGTATAGATGATGTCAATAATCACAATTAAGTACACGAGAGAGTAAATTCACACCACTGCTTTTTATTTCCAATTATTAGTTAGCTTTTATAGAAAACTGCCTATTATAATATTGGGCTTTGCGAAGTTCAACATAAAACCACTCTAAGTCACACCGTCAAACGGTGTGAATGTTTTTGCATTCAATCCGAGGTGATTTAGTGTGGGTAGAGTGGTTTAGTTGAATGTAGATTATAGTCCCTGTGTATGTGTTGTATTGCCCCCCTGTGCCGTCCCCCTATAATCCATTGTTGCGTGTTGTATTGTCCTGTGAATTCCCTATACAAAAAAATTCGGGTCAATTTTAACTCGTTTTCGTATATATATATATATATATATATATATATATATATATATATATATATATATATATATATATATATATATATATATATATCTGTACCGTCCTTCCATGTGCCTTAAACCTGCTATAACACTCGAATAGAGGTTAAAGGTTGTATTGTCCTATATACTCATTTGAATGTGCCTTAAACCTGCTATAACACTCGAATAGAGGCTAAAGGTTGGTGCCGTCTATCATATATATAATATGTCATATATACTTTAATTAAGAAATATATATTATCTGATGTCTTACACTAAGAACACCTTCTGGGGTTCAAGACCGTTATTTGGCGGGTTAGATCCACACACGGGGAATGTGCTTCGTGGTGTCGCTGGGTCTTCTCAGATGTGAAACACCTGAGAGGCCCGCATGTGGATATGTTGTCTTATACATGTGACCTCTATGTCTCTAAGATGCGAAGGTATTTTAGGGGCTCCACATGGGGTCTTTCATGTATATATCTAGGCGTAATAACATGCCAAGGCATTTTAGCACGAATAGAGATTGTACCGTCTATATATATATATATAATATATCATATATAACTTAATTAAGACTGCATGTATAGGATGTACCGTCCCTCTATCTATCTTAAACCTGCTAGATCACTCGAATAGAGGTCAAAGGTTGTATTGTCGATATCAGATACGAAAACGAGTTAAATTTGACCCCAATTTGTTTTTTATTGATATATTAGATATATAAATATATATATATATATATATATATATATATATATATATATATATATATATATATATATATATATATATATATATAATGATTTTCGAATATATAAATAACATAATAAATCAAATTTCAAATTTGAAAAATCAAAAAATACAATTATCAGATAAATTAGATTGTAATCAGATTCTCTCTGATTTTCAAGATATCGATGATAACGCTCAAAATAATAAATACGTCCTTCCATGCCAATATGCCCTGATAAAAAGAATACAGCACGCCATCCATGAATCTTTCGCATATAACAATGACGTAAACAAATTTATTCCGTTATTTTCAGCAGTCGAATAGGTCAGAGCTGAACTCGGCCAACAATACCAGGTCAGGCGTACAATACATTCCAAAATTAAGATGATACAAATGTCATTAAAGAGAACAATACAACGAGTTTTGAAACATCATAAGAACGCAATATGCACATCACTTTCCTATCCTCGAAATATAACGCATGTACACTGTCTTAAAACCACTAAGTGCTTTGAAACGGATTACTCACATGTATGGATTCTACATGCTATTAGGCTTGTTATAGTAAAGCTCCATGGAGACTAGAAACTAGACAGATATGTGGGATTACTCACACGGAACGAAGTCTCTTTGACAATTTTATGGTGTTTAAATTCTATATATCACTAACGCGAACAGGTATTGTTATTTTTTTTTTTGCATCAAATCAATGAACACGGAAGTAATGAAAACACTATGGTGAAATTCGAGAGAATTTTCGGGATGGATTAACTATATTAGAAATTGCTAGCAATTAGAAATTCCTATGGATTTTTACAATAATCGTAGGTGAATCTTTAACAACTAGATCGGCTCGCGAGCGACTACAAGCAATAAAAAAATGTATTACTGTCAGAGACTCTGTCAGAAATAAATGACAGGCGCGACAAGAATTTCAAACTGATTTTCAGCAGGCACTGAACAATTATTCAAACCTGTTACTACAATCACTAAAGAGGTTATATGCGGAATAGAGGGAGAAGAAGCAAAGAGAGGTGTTCTTGTTGAACTCGAAAAAAACAGCAAAGGAAACTAAACAAACATCAGAACTGTTACAAAAGTCACAGACAAAACCTCAAAATGGTCCGAACAAAACCGATGAAGAAATAATTCAAGAACTAGGAAATAAATTTACCAAAGAAACTATAGCATATATCGATAAAAGCGACCCAAAAGATTTTCTCGAACTTGTTTCTACGCGTTACGAGGATAAAAAGAGAATGCTGAAACCAGGACATAAAACATATATCAAGGGTTTACAACAATGGAAGGATGTACTTTATAAAATTAAAACACACACAAGCCGAATTGATGCAACAAGTAGACCGTATATAGGATATATTGGTGAGGTAAATAAAGTATCTGATCAGTATAAAACATTTAAAGAGCAAGAAAAAGAAACAGTACAACAGCAAAGGAAAGAACTACGACAAGACAAAATGGAGGAATTAAAACAGCGAAAGGAAGAATTAAAACAGCTAAAGGAAGAATTAAAACAGCGAAAGGAATTATTGAAACAGCGAAAATCGCAAAGAAAAAGACAAAAATCTTCAAAACAAGAGTCTTTTTTATCTCAACAAGAAGAAATAACAGATTATGATTTAGAAAGAATTAACAGATCACTGGATGAATTATCTCTCGAGCAAGGTGCAACTGGTACTACCGGTAAGGGTTTTTCTCAGAGTGGAGATCCAAGGGGAGCTTCGGGTAGTGGTCTTGTTCGTTGTCCTAATAATATTCTGGGAGATATCTCACGATTAGAAGTTCTCATTGGGGGAAGACGAGCTGGAAAGAACTCACCCGAAATAATTAATGAAGCCGCTGATATCTGCAAACTACTATTTGAAGGTGGTATCATGGATATTGGTGTATATCGAGAGTTTATTAATGAACTCGCCGAAAATCCAAAGGATTTTTACGTCATAGTGACTAACCTAAAATCCAAAGGATTTCACGATTAGAAAAATAGCATTTAAATAAGACAATCATACACTACAACCACAACAAAGCAACCATGGTCTACGAAGTAAATTCACGATTGCCTGTTTATAGGGCTTATTACGGAGATGGTCTCGGTAGTGTTATTCAAGGGTTATTTGCAAGGATGGCTCCAAAAATATCACCAATCGCAAAACAATTATCAATGAAAGCTATTGATGTTATTCGTGATAAGGGTATTAGTGCTGTTGGTGATGCTGCCGGTAAATCATTTTCCGCGGCCAAAGAAAAACTACTAACACTAGTTCGGCGACGAAAGAAACCAAAATCACTTGGGCAGCTACCATCTACGGAGATTATGCCTGCGAGTATTAGCAAAATAATAAACAACGCGGTGGATCAGAATATAGCATCGCGGATAAATGAGGGATATAACACTTAGGGAAATATTACTGCAAATATGATAGCAGGAACTGGCCTGACGAAGTCATTTAGATCATGACATATATAATAAAATGTTCAAATCGTCACCTGATACAGCGTTTGATTTTGATAACCTAGCTACGTTGCAAGCTGAGCATAAAACCACAGATGATAAACTAACAACGCTGCACGACGAATATAAAACCACAGATGGTAAGCTGTCGATGCTGTGAGCTGAGTATGATGTTCATGTAAATGCGTTTACAAACCTCCGTAAGAATTTTAGAAAAATGGATGATTTCGTTGGAGAACCACCAGTAGTCTCAGTGATACTTTCTGATATTAAAACAAATATCGATACGATTTAACAAACAAATGACGATATCGTTAGTGATTTTTCTAAAATCGTGACCCTGCTTGATAAAATCAAAATACCGCATAAACAAAATATTAATACCGTGTACTCGATACATCATAGCTCCTTCACCTGGACACCTCAAAATAACATCATTGGAGTGTCTGCAGATATTAAGGGTATCTATAGATTGACTCTGATTTCAACGCTGCAATTTAACGTATCAACTAGGACTTCTACTGGTGTGAATAGTGCAATAATAGATAAGGGATCCAGTGAAACATTTACAATAACCCCCTTCGGAACCGAAGGCGGTGGTAATTTAGCATCAGCGTCATTTACGGTTTATGTCGAATTTGTGATTGATTTAAGTAAATAGTATAATGAATGTCCAACAGTATCGATATGATCAAGTTCGTGAGTTTCAAACTAAACTAAAAACTCTTAATGACGAGTATACAGTAAAAGTAAAAACATACCGCAGGCGAATAACCGCGTATTCCCAATTATCGTTGCTGATATCATCTAGTCTCGATGACACAACAATATCAGATAACAAATTCTCCGCGATGATGAATATATACCACAGCGCAACATCAAAATTAGAAGAAAAAAAAAACAACACAATAATAACATTGAAAATGTTATCGACGGAATTACTTCAACAAATAGTGACAAACACAACGCCGTAAAAGACAACCATGATCTCAATAACCTCAACCAATCCTGAATTCATTGTCAATTTCCCCACTGCGATTCCCGTTAAGGAGATAGCACTGGCAAAATTACGAGTATACCACAGTTGGCCAAATATTAGATCAAAATCATTTGGTGGTCAGCAACCGAATAATTTATTGGTGTTTGCGAGTAAGAATAAACAAAACGGAACTCCAGATTGGAATATAGTTTCCTTACCATCTGGGTCTTACCAAATCGAACAGATCAATAATGAATTAGAGCGTAGAATAAAATCCATTACGGGAAAAGAATCAAAATCGCTATAACAGTTCATGAACCAACACTATCATCCGCGATTGAGATAAACTCATCCGGATATGCCGTAGACATCTATCAGAGTTCTATAAGAACCGTGCTAGGATGGCCTGAAACCCCACCTCAGGCACCATCTTATCATAATCTACCAGAACCTAAAAAGTCTGATTATGTCACAGACAATAAATCATATCATGATATCTCCCTTAAAAGAATCGATTATTATTATATGCGATTTTTAACAGATCCTGTTAGATACTATAAGGGGGAATGGGGCTTTGGGGAGAGGGGGATCGATTGGTTCTTTACAGATATAACTTATATCCTGAAATTTTTTAATTCTCTTAATAAAGAGTGTAAGGAACATTTAAATAAATTCCGGCAGAGTTTTCAGGAACATATTATCGATTTATCATCAAAAACCTCAATTATTAAATACACAGAAATGCTAAATCAAATTGTATACGAACTGTTTAATATACGACTAATTCAAGGAGTATTAGATACCCATTATGGTTCTGATAGAGTAGAATTTGCAAAGAAGTATAATATACGCGTAGAAGATATTCCAACATTTAAGTTTCCCGAGAATAATGCAGACAAACTAAAAAAAATCAACCAATTCTCCTCGATGAGTATTTCCGACAAATAATCGCCGAATGGAAAAAAAATAACACGACCACAAACAACTATCCTCAAACATAATAATTACCCAGACCGTAGAGGTAGGCATATTGCTCCTCAAAGTGTGAATATATCCTCAGTGGTTGCAATAAATCTAGTATGTGATGCTATTGATGGAAGTTACCAAATAAATCTCGAATGATCAAATCAAGCCCAGCAGGAATATATTTTATACTCATTTACACCAACGGCTAAACCTGGATTTCTAATAATTGAAGATCCAACTAATCCGGTCTATATGCGATGTTATAATGATTCATTAACGAGAATTAATTTTAAATTCACTGACCAATCCAATAATTTGATTGATTTAAGAAATGAGATTTTACATATTAGTCTGTATGTGAGATCGTAAAAGCTTTCTACCATAACAGTTTGTCTCCGCAGCGCCATTGGCGCCTGGTTTGAAAAATCTTTCTGGAGACTCTGTCTCTAAAATGGTTTCAGTTGAAATCCTTTAGGATTTTACTGAAATAGTTTCGGTTTTTTTTTCTGATTTTGTCTGAAATAGTTTCGGTCTGTTCACCCTTGTTGCTGCTAATAATAATAATGTGTTCATATATAGAGTGTATCATTTTGACTCTTGTCATAGTTTGATTTCGGCGTCCATTAAAATCAGGATACACGTCGGAGTCACATACAGGTAATGTGTTTCAAATTCACAGAAATATTTTTGGTATTTGGATTATTTGTGCTCAAAATTACAGTAAATGCAATAGTATTCTGTTTACATAATATCGCCTCGAATTATGCGCCTCTATCTAATCGGGACAGAATACAAATATATCGTTTACTTTACCATCACCACAAATAAGAATCCTCCATGGTTCGGGTAAATGGTAAATAAATGACTTATTGCACAAAATGTCCAATATTAATTCGGTTCTTAATGCCTGGGAAATGGCGTCCTGCTTCAAACGAAATGAAAACTTTTAAAAACTGAATTCGTAAACCATACGCATGGTCCATTAGTAATCTTATTTATTAATACTGTGATGAGATCCTAGCATTGCACAGTTCTGTTTAACTAAGGTGAAATGGAAATATTTCTAGCTTACCTAATGCATTTATTGCATCGATGTAGTAAACTGTGCAATAATCTAACCTGTAGGAAATGTTTAATTTTAAATATTTTATATTCTTAAATTCCTAATCGTTCGGAAACTATTTTAATAATCCATCGGATTCAAATTAAAAAAGGTTAACATATAATAATCTTATGTATAACGTCTGAGTTGTTTAAAATTAGATTTGAATTCTGCTGTCACCGTCAAATGTATTTTGGGGCTGCCATTAACTTTTCATAGAGGCAGATGATGTCAGGAATTGTTCAGTGCTAACAATAACAAGTTCCCAGCTTATTAGAATTCATGCTGAGTTACAATGTTTGTTTGTGTACTTAAAAACATTAATATTTAAAAAAATAACTTAAGCACAATCTTAATAGTGCCGAAATCAATCGTTGTTGTTATAGCTGAAAGTGTCAAGAAATTGGAGTTGTGGTGAAAAGTTCTATGCAGTTATAAATATGGAAAAACAATAATAAAAAATGAATTGCAACATGAAATGTTCTAGATTGGTACTCTATGAGGAAAGATATACGGTTCCTTTTCATTAGTCATTCTGAACAACGCAAAACGTAAACAAAACGAAGGTAAGTTTTCTTCTGTGCATCTCAGCGGACTTCAGACCAATGTCATTTTATTAATTCATCCTTAATGAACGTTTCTGCACCTAAATTGAACTGTGTCAAGTGAAACAAAAAAATTGATATAAGTTATATACATATAACTTTCTTCTCTATTCATATCCATATATATACTCTTTATTCCATCCCCGTAAACAGAAGTATATATATAAGCTATGACATTTGTCTTGAAATAGACTCTAGTACCTTTGTCAGTACTAGTAGGATTAATGTCATAATGATTTCTACTTTAGAATACTTACATATTTAGGCACATTACTTTTAACATGCAGATGAATTGGTCAATATATATATTATATATAATTAATGACCCTGCACAAATTAGAATCATTACAATAGTGCTTCCCTTCTAAAATGGTATAAAGTCATAGTTTTATTTTTTGGTTTCTATGCAGATATGAAAATTATACAAAAAGCATTTTGATACTTTGACTTTCACGTTTTTCGACCGACAAAGCAATGTATGCTGGGTGAGTAACATCTTTGACTTTCACGTTTTTCGACCGACAAAGCAATGGATGCTGAGTGAGTATCATCTTTGACTTTCACGTTTCTCGACTGACAAATCAATGGATGCTTAGTGAGTAACATCTTTGGTTGCATAGAGTAGACTGAATTTGTACATTTTATTATAATGGCTTCAAAAAATAATCTCTAAAAGCTGTGAGAATTCTTACAGGAGTAACTAGGTCTGATAAAAATGTCTTCTTTTTATTCATGAGCAAAGTTGGGGAAACACCTATGAGTTATACAAAAGAAGAACACACCTCTGCAATTGCTGTAATGCATTATGGACTATACTATCAGTACCTAAAATGTATTATACTAACTATCTACTACGTTACTGTGCGTTTTTGTAAAATGAAAATACGATAGTGTGCAGAATAAAAGTATACAATTCGTCCTTCCGACGACAACAATTAGGGAACAAAACACATGTTAGGTTATGTGTGTGTGTGTGTGTGTGTGTGTGTGTGTGTGTGTGTGTGTGTGTGTGTGATTCGGATGTTGAATGTTGTAGTTTTATCACTTTTTTAGTCATTTCACTATGATGTCGGCAGTGTGGCGGTTTATAGTGATGTCAAGCACTGGGGCATCATGCCGTAGACATGCTGCATGATGTCCCTCCAGTCACCGTATCCAGACACAAGGTCGACCAGTCCTAGAATCATTATCTTAATGATAAGCCCTACCACCATTACCTTAATTATAAGGCATAGCACCATTATCTTAATTATAAGGCCTAGCATCATCATCTTAATGACAAGGCATAGCACCATTATCTTAATTATAAGGCATAGCACCATTATCTTAATTATAAGGCATAGCACCATTATCTTAATTATAAGGCATAGCACCATTATCTTAATTACAAGGCATAGCACCATTATCCTAGTTATAAGGCATAGCACCATTATCTTAATTATAAGGCATAGCACCATTATCTTAATTATAAGGCCTAGCACCATCATCTTAATGATAAAGCATAGCACCATTATCTTAATTATAAGGCATAGCGCCATTATCTTAATGATAAGGCATAGCACCATTATCTTAATTATAAGGCATAGCACCATTATCTTAATGATAAGGCATAGCACCATTATCTTAATTATAAGGCATAGCACCATTATCTTAATGATAAGGCATAGCACCATTATCTTAATTATAAGGCATAGCACCATTATCTTAATTATAAGGCATAGCACCATTATCTTAATTATAAGGCATAGCACCATTATCTTAATGATAAGGCCTAGCACCATCATCTTAATGATAAAGCATAGCACCATTATCTTAATTATAAGGCATAGCACCATTATCTTAATTATAAGGCATAGCACCATTATCTTAATGATGAGATCCAAATGAGGCAGCTGCGACTACCATTGGTAAACGTCTTTTGTATGACTCGGCCAAGGTGCAACCCCGCGACCCCAGGATCCGACGCGGACGTTCTAATCACTAGGCATCAGCAGTTGTTCGTTCGGCTATGATTGAATAATTAACAAATCCTGCATTATAGACTAAAGATGATTATTTAACGTCGATATAGATAGAGACCTATTCTGTATAGAGAAACGATATTTAACATTCATAGTTGAAGTTACTGTGCAGTACATTGAGGGAACACACGTTTTTATTCACATTGTTCATTTTCCTGTATATTCGTAAGGAGTCATACAAAGTATGGAACAGAGTGTGTATTTACATTGTCAAAATTATGAAATAACTACGCAAAGTAACTAACAGTGTATTCCTGCTCATGTTGAATTTCATATGGTCATTATTTACTAACCCCCAACTTACAAATACAGAACCTAATGATAGCTTCCACACTGTATATGATTTAATGCTTTCGATATAATATTTTCTGTCTTTGGCTGTGTCTACCTAGCTTTTGTAACTGCCAATATTCATTTGTGGAATGCTATATTTATTTGTCCAAAACGTATTCCCAGTAACACTATTTTTATGTGTCAGTCTCCATATCAAACCTCTGTGAACTATCATAAAAGATATGATATATATATATATATATATATATATATATATATATATATATATATATATATATATATATATATATATATATATATATATATATATATATATATATATATATGTGTGTGTGTGTGTGTGTGTGTGTTCATACACGTACATGTGGGGTGCATGTTATTGTAATAAAGTGAATGAAAACCATGGTTCTGTATTATTAACTTTTGTGACGAGATTGTAAAATTAAATGTGCATTCACCGGCCTACTCTTTCCGACATCGACAGAGTCGAGAGGAAGATAGAGAGTGAACAGACAGAATTCCCTAGGTCAGTCGTGCAAATATTACAATGTCAAAGTATATGGGTACATAATTAAAACAGAGTCAAACGTTGTCGTTTGATGCTGGTTACTTTTGTGACTTTGTATTGTACATAAAATATATTAGTGAACCTAACATTTGCTATGTATTTACAGCATAACATAGCTATATGTACAAAGTCTATAAGAGTGAACCTGTTAAGAAACAGTACAACGAGATATGGCGTACAATACAGTAACATTTTGAAGCTACAACCGCCATAAACAGAAATACAGCATATAGAGCTTACTGCATTTCTGGCACCCACAAAGAGGTGCGTGAGGCAAAGAACAAAGATGTCCAGTATCAAAGAAAAGATTAATGCTGATCAAATTTAAACCGACGAATTATGTAGTGCCGGGCAGTAGATCACCCTAATACTAGCCGGTGGTTCGCATATAGCCCACATGTATAGAGGATTGGAAAGAAACATTAAAACTGATGCGCGTACTTCTTGAATGCGCTGTTGGTCTTTCGGGGTTATTCGAGTACCCTCATCCGCTCCTGGTAGTCGAATGGGCAGGTAGACAGGAGAGTTTGTTAATTATACCGGGTATACGTTTTGCATGAAGACGATATTTATTTAAGGTGAACAAGTACAAACATGTGAATGAAATGCATGATTTTTGTGTCCTTAGATGATTGCTTATTTACGATTTCATCTTAGGCTTGATTGTCAGTGTGGAAATATATACACGTATTGGATACATATTCTGGCCAGACACTGACTGCACGATTGATGTGGTAGACGTCTAGAAACGTTATATTTTAATATGCTCATGTCTGATCCCAAATGTCATAGACATAGGGTGTGCCTCGGATGTCACCGTATCCATCTGATGCAGAAGCATCTTTGTACAAGTCTAACGTGTCAGAAGTCAGTCAAATGTCAGGTAAAAATAAAACCCTCAAAACCAGTTATTACGTTTTGCCAGATCAGTTAAATCGTCCTTTACTAATCGTGTTAATCTATTGTCGTAATGTGCTTTGAGATGTCAGTTGTCAAGTTGACGGATCGACTTATTAAAGCTCTTCTCAGCAGAACAACGGCGCAAGCTAAGTTAAGAGTAACAATGACGGATTGCAACTCCCTGATATTAATTTTATTGTGAGCCAGATATAAATGTATGAGTTTATTATATTCAAGTTTGTCTGTGAGAAGCAAATCTTCTGTCTCGTGAAATCCAATTCGTATCCGAGATACGTTATCGTACGTTATGGTTGTTGACGGGGCAAGTGTTTTTTTTTCACAGCCATAGGAACGTCGATGACGGCACATACAGTAAGTAAGATATACATCTAGTATCAAAACAACGTCCAAAATATGCGTCATGTGTGTTATAGATAACTTTGTGTTCGCTATCCATTGAAGAGAATTGCAAAAGTTCTTAAATATCTGGCAACTGGATATATAACTCATTGGTGAGCCTTTGCCAAAATAATACATGTTCCGCCACAAAAAAACAAAACCAATAATATTGCATGGCACTTGTTTTATACATGCGATGGTATTATCAATGGCATCGTAATGTTCGTCTGACTGTTGAATTTGTTTAGTGGTTAGAGGCGAAGCAGGACGTTCTGGCGCCGACGATTTGGCACCGGTCGTTTAGGCACGACCGGTTTGGTGGTCGGCCGGTTTGGCACATGCCGGTTTGGATCCGGCCGCTTTGCCGCCGAGCAATTGTTATTCCTTTTGAGAGGTAACCTTACATTAGTGAAGCAGGTAAGGACGACATTGATTAGCTCAGTGATCAAAGAAATGTAGCGTGTAAGTGAAAAATAAAGAGTTAAGTATCACCGATGCAATTTCTTCTGTATTAGATGCATTTTTCTTCATATAATTCAAATTCTTGCCCACTTCTGCTTTTGCAACATCACTCCCATGATAATGTTGATTCATCAATAGAATGAACTGGCCGTCCTTTGCAGCTGTATGAAAACGGGATTTACATTCGTTTTTCAACTCGCATCGGCAAATGATTTTAAGCTTATCGGCACTGTATTTATCAAAAACGTATTAATATCCATCGTGCACGTACTTTTCTCGACCACACTTCGATTTCGTAACACTCATTTCCTGCATAAAAACTTTACGTTAGTACATTCGACAGCACACTTATACAAAAGAGCTATATAGACGTGTTTTTGAGTCTGAATAGCTAAATCGTTAATCCTTATTTAACATTGTCATAGCTTTCATTTTCAAATATGAATAACATGTTAGACATCAAATGGTTAAATTGTTAATCCTTACGTAAAAGTAATATTTAAGGTTTTAAGTGAAACCGGCCACGAAGGGTCATATGTTCACTATTTTACACCACCAATTAGTATGGCAGTGATTTAGATTTTCCCGTGGAGAAGGAATGTTGCCACATCCCCACAGGCATTTATGCATACAAAGTATGCTATTTAATTTGGTCGTCATGTCGCGCCCCTAGAAGGGGCTATCGACATGAATGAGAGACCTAGGGAAGTGGGAATAGAACAGCCACGCACTCAACCCTATCAACCTATCGGAAGCTGCAGTGCTAGAGGTGCAATGGCACCAAATGATGACTAGTGAAAAATGGTTTTCACGTCAAGTCTTTAGCTGGTGTTGATGTCTGGCCGAGAAAAAGGATCTGTGAACTGGCACGCCCTAGCTTTATCAAATCGAGTCCAGTTGTTGCTAGTGGACACCCTATACCGATATTGTGTAAGCCACCTGTGCAATTGAGTCAATCTTTCAAGTTATATTTTTTCCTAATCATCCTAACATTCTAATTTTTGTCTAGTACAGAGTGTACATTTTGGTGGGTTCCCTATAAATTTTGTAAACTAGCTATGTCAAGTGACATGGGTAGGTTGGTCAATGTCAGGTTAAATGGGTTGTTAATTTTGATGGTGGAGAGCCAAAAATGATCAAGTTTGTTTTGAAGATTGTCGAATAGAGTTTCTGAGCCAAAAGGAAACTCTGTAAGTATAAATAGCCCTTGAAAGGGATTTTTGATGGAGTGTTACAGGGTGTAACCGTAGTAAACTCTTTCTTCTGGTGAATCCCTGTGTCCTTCTTGGGTGTCTTGCTTTTGTCGTTGTTCCTCTATCTTGATGTTGCCTCCTCCCGTCGTGTCCATTCCGTGTTCTTCCTTAACAATTTGGAATACTTTGTGCTGTTATTAAAGTAGAGTATACAACCTCATATGACAACCTATTCTCGCGTTGGTAGTTATTCAACGTAAAAATTTAGTTTTTAGAGTAATTAAGGTAATTGTGTGTGTTGTCGCTGTGACCTGACTTTAGCTTCCCCCAATGCAACCGACTGTACTGTGCATATCTAGTTGAAATGTCAAACTCGAATGCTGCGAGTTATTCAGGAAGGTATAACAATTAATGTATGATCCCGCCTATATTTTTTGCCCATACGCTTGCTTTCACTTAATCTGGGATTAAAGTGTATGTTGTGACCGACGAGCTTGCAAAGTTTGATTACGAAACGATTTGAACAACGCTACGTGTTTCTACAGTTGTACCATAAAAGGAAGCCATAGTTTACAGAATGGAGCGGGAGACCATGTAATGCTTCTTCTGGTGTGTTTCCTATTGTTACAGAGTTCTAGGTTGAAACCCTATTTGTAGACGATTTTCCGTGGACGACATGAGCAGGGGTATCAGCTGATCCAATTAGTTATGTATCTCCTGTGTCAATCTGGTGGTGAGCCTGTCTGCGATATCTTGGGTTATAACATTGGAAAGGTGGGTGGTCCATCCAAGCCCCTTTGCTGGATGTTCCAGGTTGAAGGTCGGCAGCCGTTGGTGTTCACAATGGTGCCTTGTTTCTGGGCCTCTTCACCGTCTCATGCGTTGTCCACTATGATGTCAAATGTTTCTGTTAAGATTATTATTGAAGAGGTTGTTGCAATTCCAGCGAATTATATTTTAATGAATAATTCCACCCAAATGAAATACTGAACAAAATAATACAAATGAGTTTGCTAAAGATTGCAGAAGTAAGAATGGGTAATTTCGCAAGTAAAACAAAAACTGTAAACATCAATGTTTGACTGATGCCCCAGTTGCAATTTTCTGAAAATACTCTGCCATCTGATGGAGATTGCAGCAAATTAACGAGATATAGTGAAAAAACATGGAAAACATCAGGTGGCCCAGGTTTATCATGGGATATACATATGTCCTAGATCCGTACCCAAATCTACATGTCTACCTTTTATAACAATGTTACGAACATTTACCTCACTCGCATACATAAATATTAATTATATACTATTTGATAACAAATAAAAATAGCATGGTGTCCTAGTCAGAAACATAGACAACTTGATTTTATACGGGGTCATAAATGCAATTATACATTACACATAATTATTTTTTTTTAAAACTAATAAACAATGCGGTTAAATATAGTAAACAATTGTTGTTTCATTTCCTTCTTCAAAATTGTTTTTTTTTTAAAACTCACTAGTCATTGTCATTGCAAAAAGTGCTATTATATGCAAACTGCGTTGGTATTCAGATGCCGACCGTTATACCGTACAAAATCATTAATACTAAATCATATCGTTTTGCATAAATATCAGTTCATTGCAATTCCTTAATAGATTAAATCTACGATCATGCCTTAAATAGTTGTCTACTAAATACAGTGAACCGTGGTTAAAATGATTAGATAAGAAATATATGTCTTATATATCAAGAAGAATATCAATTTATATTTGAATGCGTATTCTGTAAAGTTCTAGGACAATAAATATTTCAGACAAAGACCAAAAATATTTATTTCTAGAACTTATGCGTATCAGGAATACACAACATTTTAATAATGTTGGCATGTATATGGTCTACGTTTCTAAGCATCCATAGGTAACCTATAGTATTTTGTCTTTTGCAGATGTTTGTTGTTTAACATGAGTTTGAATTGCATAGGAAGATCATAGTATTTCGAAATATCTTTCTCGTTACAGAGATATTTTAAACTTAATCCGCATTGTTCTTCCTCAGCATATAAAAACCCTTTATTGATAGGTTGCATATTTGGTACTATTCGCAGTTAAATCATTTTGGAATTGATATATATATATATATATATATATATATATATATATATATATATATATATATATATATATATATATATATTTAATATCTTATTTAAGTACAATTATCAATTAATATATGTCTATTTTAAAAATTGACCATTAAAATTTATGAAAGGGTCAAAACGTAAACTAGGTAGTTAATTTGTCCTGACACCCTGATTGGATCCTTACAGAAAATAAGCATTTAATCAATCAATCTTTGTGTATTAGTAACCATTTACTCTAATTTTGAAAGAGTTTTGTTCATTATGATATTTTCTTTTGGAATATTTTTTGGATATATATATATATATATATATATATATATATATATATATATATATATATATATATATATATATATATATATATATATATATATCAATCTTTCTGAACGTTAACAAAATGGAGAACATAGCACTGGAAATATCGAAACGTAGTGACTTGGACAAGGGAAGTAAGTTTGTACATGGTGACTATTCAATTCAGCAAAATACAATCTAAATTTGCCACGATGTGATTACAATTTTTAATTGTACATGTTGACAATGTTTCATGTATGTTTTACAGTACCAAGTATACATTATTGATTTACAGTTAGAGATTGATTTATTTATTAGAAAATCACTTAAAGTAATAATCGAGGCTTTACAGTTGCAAATATTCTTTGGGCCGTTCCCGCTGGCGCATCGCTAGTCAAACACTGTCTGCGTCGATAAAAACAGTCTGAAAATGTTCAAATCTTCAAACGTCTATCGTTCACAACAACACCTGTCAGTTTTATTATAATTTGTTTCGCTTGAAAATTTTGTGAATTGCGATTAGTTCCGCATAAAGTCGAGAACAAAAATGAAAGAAAAAAACACACATGTCCTGGCTATTTGACCCCTGGCTATTTGACCGTATGACGCAGTCGCTCTAGGTGGGCTATAATGGTCGTTATGTTGCGCGAATCGACATATAATGTGAAATAATTATTGCAAGTCATTATCTTGTCTTGCTATTTGTCTGTCTATCTATCCGTTGCTTTCTATGTATATATATATATATATATATATATATATATATATATATATATATGTGTGTGTGTGTGTGTGTGTGTGTGTGTGTGTGTGTGTGTGTGTACAATAATAATACATTGGCAATAACTATTGACATAACAATTTGTAGAAGAAGCTTGTATTTAACATGGGTTATGTGCTTGGTTTGGTCACGGCAATGTAATTTGCATTGGCGCAATGTTCTTTTTGAAAATTATTTCCTTTTAGTAACAATCCTGTGCATAGACCAAATAGTGTTTGTTAAGATTGCTGTCGGAACTCTGATGGATTAAAATTTGCTTAAAGCTGCGTCACTTAATTGGACACCTTGTCCATACGAACGATTTCAAACTTTTGATGGATACTTTAAGCTGCCTTAAGACATGTAATGGTCAAACAATTTGCTTAAATGTAAGTCGATTGCTATGAGAGACGAATGTTCATGTAAATTCAGAAACAACTTTTACTGCAATTTGGTGGCAAAATATACCTAGACGGTAGAAAGTAATGCTGACAAAAACCTAAAACCAGTGAACTGTTTTGAAATCAAAACAGTTATTTATCATTCTATCACAATATGTAGGAATAAGCTTTGGTTATGATCTTTAGTTTCTTGTTTGTGTGCAAAAATAGAGAAATAATAAATATGTTTTAAGCGAGATAATCACGACATTCAGTACCACGTGTTCTTAACATTTCGAAAGGGGGTGAGTAATGGATATTTTATATACTAAACACATCATAGCAAAATTACTGCTACTGCTGATCACGATGATAATAAACCAATATAATCATGCGATGCACGTTTAAGATAAGTATATATATATATATATATATATATATATATATATATATATATATATATATATATATATATATATATGTGTGTGTGTGTGTGTGTGTGTGTGTGTGTGTGTGTCTTTCGTTTACTTGCAATCTCTCGAATGCTCTGTCTAATGGTTGGGTTTCTAATTATTCACGTGGACATAAAATAGTTCCAATGATCGACTGTGTTTAAATGTTCCGTTTCCTAAAATAGACACTTAGAAATCTGATTGGGCCCAAACTCGTAATTTTTAATCAAATCAGGACAGATTAACCTATCAGAGTAGAATAGATTTTCTTTTATCTCTGTCAGTGTTTTTTATGACTACACTTGAAATGAAAACTAGTTTTAGCAAGTGAATGTACATTTTAATGTTAATGTAACTGCATATGATCTAATAAGATATTATTTATTCACATGACCGAGAACAGAACAATACTACAAAGAACAAAAACGTAAAAATATAATAGCAAAAGCATATTATGCAACAAACTGCATTATTGTTGAACTATATTACTGGGAAACATGGAAACTCCATCATATATATATATATATATATATATATATATATATATATATATATATATATATATATATATATATATATATATATATATATATATATATATATATATATATATATATATATATTTGCTTGTAATGACCCACCCATTATTCAAGAGATTTCACCACTCTAAAGGAATTCTAAACGTAATTAACCATGTAACGTAAATTGTAAATATTATATTACAGAGAATTTATAAAAGTAAAACTGTGATATATTGTCTGAAAGTAGGCTATATTTTCCGTGAGCTGCTCTGTGATCAGGTTTTTCAGTCAAGGGAATGATGTTTTAGATACTTTATTGGCACAGTTTAGTATGAACTATGTACCACGTATACATATCGTATCGTACAAATGTGCTGCTGACCAACACTCTTTAGGCTTTTATTCTGTTTCTGAACAATGTATTACAATGAAATTATTTATATTCCTGACATGCTATATAATAATTTTATTATTACATCTTTAGTTAATTACACTCAGCATTTGCGCATTCTCTCCTCACTTATAGAGTTTAAAAGCAATATCCTCTCCTGTGTCATTCGCAATCCGCTGTCTATTGATTTATGCAGTACTGTTGTACGCTCAGGTTGACATATGTTACCAACAGATTATTAACTCTTTTGACAGCGATGCTGCATGAGATGAATACTTGATGGGTTGAAGATCTGATATGAATTTTAAGATTCAGCAAATGTATATTTTTTACCAATACTATTTGTCTGTAAGATTGATCTCTACTCTCATGAATTAATGTATTTCTAAACGGTAATGGTATAAAAGATTGTTTTAGCGTGATAGTTTATCACGATACTATCAATTTAAAATGTTTGTCCATTCTATCAATTGACTTTGTCTTATTT
This sequence comes from Unio pictorum, assembly GCA_030141615.1. Classification (NCBI taxonomy): domain Eukaryota; kingdom Metazoa; phylum Mollusca; class Bivalvia; order Unionida; family Unionidae; genus Unio; species Unio pictorum. Next base: position 2,268,427 of record JARLTB010000060.1, read on the forward strand.
TGTGTACCTTTTTGTCTTTTGTTCACTTTGTAGCACCTGCAGGGAGTGACGTGTTGCAAATCTATGACGAATGATTGACTTTGGATTATTGTTTAATTCTACATTGGATTACACACACACACACACACACACACTGACACACTGACACACACACACACACACACACACACACGATGACAAACATACACACCTTTTGAGACCACTTTGTACGCAGGGCTGATTTCGTATGTGTTACATTGCCATCGGCACACACCTATAATGAATACATTGTAAAGGATTGGTCACAACAGTTTTGACATATGGTTCTATATTGCATCAACATTTTATATTTGTTTAATGGCAGACATTATGTCACAGGATCTTAGCAAAGAACGTTCTAATTTTTACATCTCTCTGGTTTTCAAAAGTGAAAAACAAAGCATCATAGCGAAATAATTTCTAAATTACCTCTAGCTTATAATTATGTAGTGAATATCATGTTGTACAATTAACTTAGCGTTTCCAATACCGTGTCGCTGATCTAATGTATTTTTTTGCACCTTATTTATGTTCGCATCGCAGGTTCAACTTTTGCTTGTATTTGAACCCGCAGAATTTCGGCAGCTCAGTTGGTAAAGCAATAGTTGTGGTTCGTTATTGACTCAGGCCAGCCTAGATATGATACATCGAAAAGCACTTAGCGTCTGTTTCCATGGCATTAGTAGCCAATACATTCTTAATAGTAAACCTAAAACCAACAAACAAAAAAAGCATCATGTTTAAAGCCACTACCACACGAAATAATGTCGACCATACATTCATGAAACATTTAAGAGTGCACTTTGAAACAACTGAAAGTTTCGCACTTGTAAGCCTTTATGTGTATTCGTGACTGTTGAAGTAGTCTGATGGCTGATAGCACTGTGGACTCATGCGAAATGTCTAGACTTATCACTTGATGTCGAAAAATAACGTAATGAATATAAAATGTAACTTCACATAAAATATAGTTCATGTTTCCAGGCACCTACAAATACTAACACACAATGCGGTAAACACTCTGGGAATATATCATTCCTGGAAGCTCACTCTGCATGTATTGTTCAGGTTGTAGTATTACTTGTCGTGGTATTTAAACTTTTGAGGGTAAATATAGAACGAATACTGAACCTATTGGGTTACTACAGCACCTTTTGTGATCAGCTCATTTGCTTATATGATGTTTATACTCTTACGGAGCATTTGCCATTTGTTTTTCTGTAATGAACATTACCTTCATTACAAATTTACAATGTAACTACTACACATCATTTCCTAGATGAGATATGTTCATTATGTATGGTAATATGTATAACGTACTTATCTAGGACACGTCTTTAAGCGTTTAGCAAGTGACTTTTGTTACCTGCATTGTGTATTGGAACACGCTGATTCACGATAGTTTCACACAATGTGATAGACAGATTCGGTATGTATTGTAACTTTGAATGAATATTTTGTGCATATTTTACATGTTAGTAATAGCAGTGTAAGGAAATTACCTCGTATAAATGTATAATTCCACCAGGACATGGTCAAATTATTCCATAATTCAAATGTTTGGCCGTGTACTCGCCGACAAAATACGTACTAATCCGCAATTTGCATTCGTTTGGTGAGTGAGCGCTATGGAATCTGATTGGCTATTGGTCACATGACCTTTACCTATAAATAGCACCACGTACATGTAATGTGGGGCTTCACTGTTATCTTGTCCAGCGTTCGGAGAAGATGGAAGCAAACCATCGGGTGACTTTTACCCATTTCAGCTATTTTATAATGTCTCAATGTTGGATAAATATAGTCAGGTTGCAAATGGTTTGTTCTAATGAAATTTGATATACTTGCTTGACATTACGGGGAATTCCAGAAGTTATTTATTATTCATGAGGTGACGTCTGCTATATAATCCTGGGAAACATACAAATTGTTCCCTCGGGAACTGATGTATAAATATATTAACGCTACTAAGCCGGCACTCTTCACCTTCGTTAGAAGGCGAACTCACGTTGCACCTTCTCCTTACAATACTCATCACCTTCAACACCTGAAGATTAATACTTCACCTTATTCACCGCCCCGACTTAAGCAAGTCTTTCTTGTACGTCCATAACATTAATTATATGTAACATAAATCATTACCAATACATTCTTAAAGAGGTGGAGAAGGTGCAATTATATTTGAAGCTCCATTGCACCTTCCCCCCACGGGAGTCGATCACCTTTGTTTCCCGTGATTATCTGGTTTACATAAGTCTGGTATTAAATCTTAAATGTTTATGTATATGTAACTGTATTGACATTCAGTAATTGTATGTTCACCTGCTCTTGTACTTAAGGTAATTTACAAATGAATACTTTCGATGTTGATTCTATACGGTCTTGTAATATTATTTCTAATCAAAAGCTAAACAGGATAACCTAAAAATATTGTAGCCGGAAACGGCGTTATATTTCATTGAATATGTTACAATAAAATCCCAATTAATAGTTAAATTATATCAATAGATGAACATTTCCAACGTACATTTCTATAATGCCAATTAAACAAAGTGCTCAGGAATGTTGTTGCATGATTAGACAACGGACAGTTTATTTTAATTCTTCATACTCGACCTGTTATGGACTCAACGTGTTTGGGTGTTGTATCGCTCTGCAGCAGATCTAAGCATAACAAAGCCATGTTTTAATGCATGATGACTTATGTATCACATCACAATACTTAAAGTCGTATGACTCTATGGTCTTTAACTACATAACATAACAGACTGTACAAATCAAAATATAATTGATGTACCAGTAGTCTTGATGTATCACAATAATATAATCTAAAATGTCTTTTAAAAGAATCCAGGGTAAATCTAAAACAGGTACTAAATCCTAGAGACACATATTCAATCTAACTTGCAAACTAGCTTAGGTCTAATAATTTCCAGCATCAACCCAATCAGGATTTATGCCGGCCCTACATATCCGAAAATCATCACGTGATATCTACTTTGATCAAACGTTCAGCTCACTACCTGGTAATTACGTACGTGCTTAAGAAAGACCCCATCGTAAAGAACAGAAACGCATACAATAATAATATTGGTACACAGTATGTTAATTAGTAAATGAGGGGAGCCAATGGTAGATGAATGTCGTCTATACACATCACCGACATCTCACCTCTGTCCACGTTTGTTCGAATCTCGGCATGGATATGTGAAATGCATTTAGCTTCCAATGAATTAATGGTTTTCCTCGATTTTATAAGTATGTGCTCTTAAAATAAGTAACAAAAAAGAGTAAAAGACAAAACGTTGTGTAAGCCTTAAAACATACTTGATTTCCGAAGAATTAAAATGTGAAAGTCAGAATTAAGGACTTAATGTATTACGAATTGAATACCAAAACATTCCAAGAATTACAGACAAAAGTCCTGCTTAAAACTCAGTACAAGTCTCGAAGAAATCCAAAAGTGAAAACTATGACGTATGTTCATATAGCTTATAGTGTGTTGATGTGTGAAAAATATTTGTTGAATCACATCAATATAATTCCAGGCTTGAATTCGGTATAAATTCCAAAGAGTCTCTTTATTCCATAATTTTATCAGAGCACTTTTGTATTTCCAGAGTCAATAATCACTTTACATCCTCTAGTATCAATGATATTAAACGTATATATTAAGATAACAATTCAGCTATGTATGAATATATTTTTACAATAAATGAAGTAGAAAGGTAAATTTCGGTGATGCGGAAATGAACTCTATTTTGGACAAGGTCAAGTCCAAGCATACAATATTACATTGGAATAGCATATAATGAAATAAAAAAGATAAACAAATTAAATATACACAATACAGGGCTTTAGTCGGGTTCTTCCTCCAAACAATATTCTGGCAGCCATCTATATTCTATAATGCGCTACAAAATACCATTAAACGGGGCAAATACTAACATAATCAAGTTACTACAACAAAAGCCCCCAAAATTATGTTATTATCGAAAACTCAGATGAAATGTTAAACGCATGGAACATATTTTCAAAAGACTATTAGTAGTATATGGGGATATTCTAGCGACAATGGGAAATCCAGTCAAAAAGGGCTTACATTAGATCTTAATTTCACCTCTGATGTGCGCATATGATGTTTCAACTTATGTTCATTTTTCGGAGGAATTATATTAATCTTCATGTATCTGATCTTATTTATATTTGGATATTTAATATTTGCGTTTCAATATTGTGCCTTATTTTACAATGATATAGCTTGTGATAAGTGTTCCATTTATTGAAGTCATAAATGTATCTGACATACAAATGTAGTTTTAAAGTAATTTTACAATATTTTGTAATGCTTATAAAAAACAAACATATTGATTTCTTATGCACAAATGTTATCAAAGCCATGCTTCTTGTTTTAATTGTATAAAACGTTTCTGCTAATATCCTCGTATAGTTTCATGAATGTAGTATGAGATTCAACGTTTGACCAAAACGCAATCGTTCTATTTGCCGGCATCTTGAGCTTGCTATTTTGTATCGACATATATGTTCTTAGATATTGAGTATACGTTTGGATTTATTTATATACTGAAGTCTCGTTTCAAATTTACATTTGGCTATTAACCATTACGATTCTCTATTTCCTCTTATTTCCCCCTTATTTACAACGACGCGGTAATTAATAAGATAATATTGCATATTATATTTTGTATGAAGCAAGTCTCTTTTTAGCAACTGTTCTGAACAATGTAAAATTCTCGCGTGTTAACCAATTCAAATGCTGAAACAGCTCTTCGTTCAGAGTTTCTCATTGTCTTATTGACAAGTTGATTTATATTCTTCCGGATGAAGTGACGACATTGATCGTTTGGAGAATAATGGATTCCCAGGAAAATATATAATAATGGGACATAAAAGCATATTTCAACATCGTACAACTAGGGGAAGAATACGAATCATATACTCTCCATTAATGGATGTCCGTTATATTTACTGAAAAACTATACTGTCTACGAAATGTCTCTAATGCCACGTGGGTTCAATATCATGCATCTATTTTTAGAACTGATGATAGTTTAGGAACACATAAGGCAAGAGTAATTAATAACGTATTAATGTTTCGTACAAAAGTGATATAATTTAAAATTCACAACTGATAATATGTATGACCAGTTACAATGTATACGATTTTAGCACATGTAACCTTATCTCCAGTTACAATGTATACGATTTTAGCACATGTAACCTTATCTCCAGTTACAATGTATACGATTTTAGCACATGTAACCTTATCTCCAGTTACAATGTATACGATTTTAGCACATGTAACCTTATCTCCAGTTACAATGTATACGATTTTAGCACATGTAACCTTATCTCCAGTTACAATGTATACGATTTTAGCACATGTAACCTTATCTCCAGTTCATAAACGTAGGAGAGTTTTGCATTTTGCATATGAGAATCTAGAGAAAAGAATATACGAAGTCATTTTTATGTTGATACAGACATTATTTATGTATTTATGGTTCTTTTTTATTTTGAATTTCTTGGTCATGTCTTTAGCACCGACGATGTTGTACAGATATGTAACACATCTCGTAAATATGGTTATCCAGTTAGGTGTTTCCTCGACATCTATGGCATCAACAATAGGCAAGTCGTTTAAAGTTATCGCCAATACACATATATCCTTAGTACACTATTTATAATTGTACATAAAAAGAATCCTCACGCATTGACAAGACTTAATTTCATTGCGAAATGAAAGACAATTAATAATGACATCTCTGACATTATTGCTTAGCAACTAAATTAAAGATCAATGTGTTGTTATAGAAATGCGATTCAAAGCCCATAAATCCTTCTATTGAGCCTGATTTTCTTTTCAGTGTGCGATTTATGTAATAGATATGTTGATAACAAATGCGAAATGAGTGTCTGAAACGAAAGATACATATTATTGATAATCGATAATGAGCGGTTATTATGTTATTTAATGTGCTTACGTAAGTATTCCAATAGTGAGATATATCGTTTACTTATATTCAATCAGAATTTTATTAATATTAATCAAACAAAAATATCACAAGACCTGACAACATAATAGGTCAACATAGATTCCATCCAGTTGATTTGAAGCTAATTTGTTTAGCAAATCCTTGCAAAACTTTAAAAGTGATCCAAATTTTGATCTTTTATGTATAAGGTGATATTGATGTTCTTTTTTAAATGTAAATTTTGCTTCATGTCGATAGTCAAATACAATTAGTTTTACTTATAAAGTACACGAAAGTTGATTATCGCAAGAAACATGATTATCATCATTATGAGCATTTTCGTCGTTATCGTCGTCATCACTAGTTGTGGTAGTGGTAGTAGTATTACTAGCAGGGTGCGGATCTACTAGTTATATCCGCCATTATTAGGAGAGCAGCGATTTTCCCTCCACGGCAATAATTCTTGTAATATACGGTTATCGGTTATTTCTCCTTTTTAAATCATAATATCGATTGATTACTAATATAAGCTTCAAGGTAGGTGCTGAAAAAAGCATGTTTAGGATATACGAGCTACTGAAGCCATTACTTCACACTTTGTTGAGAAGCAAGACCCAATCCACAACCACTTTGTTTACAACATTTATTTCTTCACTCGACATTAGAAATATTAAAACGTCAATATAATTCCAAAGAAGCCGTTTGCGTATTATTGTATGTTACAGCAATTTTACATGAGTGCAGAAAGTCTTGAAATTGATATTCATATAACTATGGTAACCATTAATACTTCCTTTAATACGGCTACAAGCAGTAATAGTTTGTCAAGAAATGGTACTATGTTGCTTGGGATAGGTAGCTTTTGGACATAATGTATAAACTTGTTGCTAGTAAATGCTACAGTTGGAAGTGATTGCATAATATATGTAGTATTCATCCCAAAAAAAGTGGTATTTGACTGGCATCTCTCTCTCTCTCTCTCTCTCTCTCTCTCTCTCTCTCTCTCTCTCTCTCTCTCTTTCAACAAAATCAAATTGACCTTCATCGTAATCGTTTACAAACTGTCCCGCAAATACAGTTACAGTATCACTCTCCCTGGGATTTGTCTTTGCCAATATCAGGTACTGTTTGTACTCCATGGCTACTTAGCAGCACACAATCTGTGTTCCAAGATTCGTATGTTATCGATGGTAAATATCCGGTAATTACTCTTTACTGATCAGGGAGGCGGGGATTTCCAAGGAATCAGAGACGCTATATTTCATTGGCAGCTGTTTTTATCTTGGAACGGTTCAATAACGCAATCTTTTACTAGTGTATTGAACGTAAAATTCACAGTTTTCGAGTGATTAACCATTGCGGTTTGTTGACATGAGCACGAATATTCCCTCCAGTGAATTACATCAGAATATAAGAACGAAATTCATGATCTATGTTCGAAGCAGATTTTATGTCTTGTTGGAGACGTCCGTTTGGATCACTTCTAGAGAACTGGAATTGCTAGGATATTCGAATACAGTCATTCCTTGGATAACAACAGTAATATCAGGATGTGGTTATACCAGATCAATTGTATAATAACGGGTCATGTAACATTATAGACATCTAGCAACACCGTCAACTCAGCTAATGTATTGTTTGAGTATTAGTGAATTTGTTTTGAAACAGTAGCAATTTGAAAACATTGTTTAGCAAACGATATAAATACGTTTGCAAAACCTTGATCTTTTCTTGATTCTTTTGGTAACAGTACATAGCTATTGAATTTAATTTTCGTATCATACAGCCATAACCTCTGTCTAATAAATGTGTGTTCCAAAACGTCAGGATAATGAAGACTTTTGAAGAAATCTGTTATAAATATTTCTGTGAATGTAAACTATTGTGTGACTCTCATATTCATAAGAAAATACAAAACGGTGATGTTTAAACTTTATAATTTACCTACATAATCGCAAAGAGAACTTAAAATAATTCCTGAAAATATTCTGCCTTAAATATAGCCGCTAACTGTACGTGCACGTTTTATAAACTGGCAAATAGATAAATGCTGATCAGCTCTGTTTGGCTGAGAAGATATATAGACACTGTAACGTATGAGCTCTCTCGAGTTTCTAATACCAGGAAATCAATTTAAAAATCAAACAAGTTTGAAACGATTATAAAACATACTTTATTATAATTTGACAGCAGATACAAGTGTGAAATTGAACGATGAAGATTGTCTGATTTGGCAGTCCCTTTTGAGATGGTATTGTTCGTGATACTATTATATTTAACCAAGATTCCTTGCTTCAAAGTGCCATGTGAGGCAAGCATATTCGCTATACACTTACTTGAGGATACCTTGGATATTATCACAAGATCAAAATGAACAGCCGAAGGAGCAGCATTATTTTCACAAAAGGACATTACGAACTAAAGAGTTCAAGCTTCGAGGGGCCAGGTAAAGCCGTTAAACCGTGGACAAGGTACGTTACATTTCCATTGATGTATGTCACGTTAATACAAAGCGAGATCTTTTTATATATAGATTTATAATTTATAACATAATTAAGAAATTTGAAACTAAGTTCTATATTTATTAAATAGCTGGTTTTTTAAGTAAGGAAACGTTAAATATAATAACAACAAACAGAAAGTATATGTGAAGATTCATCAAGTATTTAAAAGCAAAATAGTATATATATATATATATATATATATATATATATATATATATATATATATATATATATATATATATATATATATATATATTCTGTCAATTTTGTATAAAAAATTTAGATATGTGTGGATAGTCCTCTCCTCCTGAAATTCATTATATTCATCAAGATTAACTGGGAATGTCTGAAAACATGGATATGTTGTTTTATTTAGAAAGAGGATTTGGAGATTTAGATAATTGTCACAATATTTACTATTTCATACAATAGATTGTCATTATAAAACAAACATCATCATCATCATCAGCTGCTGCAGCAGCAGCAATCTATTGATTTAATGTGGTCGTCGAGGTACTGTGCTGCTGAACATCGGACCAGTTACCTCAACGAGTCTCGATCATGTGTCAATGCCCGTGTTTCCGCAAAACATTTTCTGGTCCATTCTGTAATTCTGTCAGTCCACTTTTGTGATAGAACGTGTGTGACTAAAGCACGTATATTCTCTTATCATTTAAATTAGCCTAAACCACCTATAGATACTCTAATCTGTTTGAAGTTTAGGATGGAGTAAACGTTTTCAAGCCGTACACTATTACAATATTTCAAGCCTTGTACTATTATAATATTCAAGCGGTACACTATTATAATATTCAAGCCGTACACTATTAAAATATTCAAGCCGTACACTATTACAATATTCAAGCCGTACACTACTACAATACTTCAAGCCGTACACTATTACAATATTTCAAGCCTTGCACTATTACAATATTCAAGCCGTACACTATTACAATATTCAAGCCGTACACTATTACAATATTCAAGCCGTACACTATTACAATATTCAGCATGAGTGACGGGTGCATTAAATTTGTTTCATATGGCAGGAACCTCTTACATACAAGGAACGAATTAGCAGTTATATAATCACCAAACATTGTGATCCTTATGAAAATACAGATTCATGTTGGTAGTGTAAAACGCCATTTTTTTGTACCGAACTATTATTGATGCCAATCTATGTATTGTTCCGTGCAACACGAATGGGTGAAATACATTTTTGCAATGTGCGTCTTAATATAATCTGATGCAAATTGTATTCTGCAACATCAGGAAATATGTGGGAGCACCAAAAACCTATAGGAAATAAACATGTATTTAAGATTTATTTGTCGAGTACATATGATTTATTGGATGCAACTATTTCCGTACAGACTGTCATCTATTTTATTTAATTATTTTGTAACAGTCGGACATAAATCTATATTTATACGCTCATCCCAAGGATTTTACACTTGACACGTAAGCTCGCGAAGATGATCTTCATTTGCATTTAGACGATTGGCCATCAACAAATATATCCTTTTACATTTATATGCGTCGCAAACATGGATGGTTGATGTTATTATATACAGTAGAACAAATAGATAGTATACACACACATTTAATTAATCCATATAAACAAATCCACATACATGAACATACAGGTATGTATTAATATTGTTCTATCTATCTATCTATCTATCTATCTATCTATCTATCTATCTATCTATCTATCTATCTATCTATCTATCTATCTATCTATCAATCTATCTATCTATCAATCTATCTATCTATCTATCTATCTATCTATCTATCTATCTATCTATCTATCTATCTATCTATCTATCTATCTATCTATCTATCTCTGCACGTACATATGCCATAAACAACATGTGTAGGTACACACTCATCGATATAGTTGAACTCAAGGAGGATTACAAACGCCACGTTCATATGTGCCATAGAAAATACACAAACATTTAATATGTGATTTGGTATTAAAAAAAGACAGCCTAATGACATGCATATAGTGTATTTTGCCCGGAGAAAGAAGTTTAGCCAAGACGTAATCAGATAACGTTTGCAGCATTATTTTGTTAGAAAATCCATTACTTTGCCAGATTTTTAAATAATGTGCGTGCCACATACCAAAAATATGAATGATTTTATGATATTGTGTTTTATGAAGTACTTGAATCTGTGACGAGTTATACAAGCTTCCATTCATTCTACAAGTCCACTTTTCATTACAAACTATTTATGTCTTGGCTGTCATGAAATATTGGTATGGTATGGACTCCTCGTCATTAGAAAAATATAATTATCGAATCAGCTAATGTCATTTAATGGCGGCGAAGTCATGAATATGTAGTATGCGTACAGTGTGGAATAAATATCACCCTTCCCATAATTCAATCTTTGAAACCAGACATGATGGGTTAACATTAATATTTAATGAAGGTTGTAACTTAAAATGCATTGAAAAACATCAAACTACGTGATCACTTATCAGGGTACATGTACACCGATTAAATTTCAAAACAAAAGCTGTAAGGGCGGTGTCAATATCTTAAATATACATTGCTAGTAAACCAGATCTCAAGAAGAATGATTACTCAAATAAAGAACTAAAGAATTGGTTATCTTCCTCTGTAAGGCATAATATATATATGTGTTTTCTTTCAAAGAATATGTACACTGTAACCCTCTCTACTGATTCCTTCTTGATCGTATCCATTATTGTTATCATGCATCAAAATGGACAAACGTATTTTCGAAGATTACGGGTTACTTGTTGCATTTACCATCCGTAATTATAACTAATTATCTAGTTATTTATGTTACTACCGTCTAGTTCCCAAAAGTAAGATGTATAGTCGTTAGTAGTTATTATTACATAAATTCATATTATATTATCTCTACAATGAAGATGAAAAAGATGCAATTACGCGCCGTGTTTTTGAAATAGAAACACATTTTAATCCTTTTAATGCAGCTAAACTATCCAATTAAAGCGTTATTTTTAAGTGCATTCCAAAGCGTAATTTACACGAAATTAAGATGATATTTTTCTTATTTTAAGAAAATAATGTAGCTTTGAATACCTTTTGACAGCACATTCAGAATTTGTTCAATAATACCCCGTAAAAAAAGGATAAATCGCAAAATGTAACCAATATGTCTAAGAATGTCAAATAGTGTGCGACACCACACATTATTATTATCCAGATGACTGGAGAATGTAAAACATTCATGACATTGATATGTAATATGCAGGAATAATAACCGGTCAAGATAAAAACAAGGAGACGTGGTAACATACATCAGCAGAAGGTATTTCTAGAGTGGTTTTTTTTTGTTATGTTTTGACTGCGCTTTGATGTTGTTAAAAAATCTGAGACGTTGTATTTAAGCAGAAATAATATTATAAGCAAAAGGAATGACGTTACGTCAGTATTTGAGAATATGAATAATCTGAAACTGTCTTTGACAATGTATGAGAGCTTGATGGCATGTTTTATTTTGTTCTTATTTCTATTTTGTTCTTTCTTTTGAGTAGAGAGGGTGGGATGGATTCTTTTGGTCATTATGTGCATATGCATTCGTACATGTACTGCATGACGTTAAAGCTCTTTGTGTGCATATTCATTTGTACATGTACTGTATGACGTTCATCATTTTGTGTGCATATGCATTTGTACATGTACTGTATGACGTTAAGATCATTTTGAATTAGCAGGAGAATAAAAAGAAATCGTCATTCTTTGCAATGTATCTGTTATAGCTCTATTATGGATAACGTAAAGGTAAATTACAAGAAATGACAGATGTAAATGTTAATGATCTGATAGGAATCATACACGAATGATCCATACTAATCGTAATGTGAGGGCATATGGACTCCTGAAAGAAAACATAACAGCGACAACCAATTTAAGAATATCTCACTAATATGACAAGAATATTGACATAGATACATATTTCCTTGAGAGATATATGATATCAAACCTATTATAATAATTTTGCTATTTGACTCATTCAATGCACAGGGATAATGTTTTGAATGCATATATGCAGAGTGGATACGGTCCAAAAGACAATGACATGTACAAATACGCATTGTTTTGTTAATAAAAAGAACTTGTCTTTCATTCCAATTCACATATCACTGACTGATTGTCAAGGTAAGATAATTTGATTGAATTAAAAACTTTAGCGGTGTTGATTAATAAGTCAAGTTTGTTTTCCCGACGTCTAGTTATTTTTACTTCTCTATAGCAATGGGAAAGAGCTGTCCATTCTCACCATACATGTGTAGTGAAACATTATTGACGCTGATGGAAGGAGAAAGAGCCAGAAATGATATATGTTATCGTGTAGTTTATTATTATGCATTTATGTAACGTTTACTTCTTTATGCACAAAAATATATATTTGTTTTTGTCGTGATGTTGATAAATTTATGAATCCTGGCATAGACATAATACTAAGATTTCAATGAACGGGATGTCAATCATTTTAGGGAACGTCACATAACAGAAGGTTGCATCAAGATTGGTATTCAATGAAATACAGTAATATCACCGATTTGATTCATCCGGTTGCTAAAATAGTATACACTTAAATATTGCGACCAAGATACTTTTGGATTTCTTTTCTTATTTCTATAATTATATAATAAATAAATCTTCGATATTATTTTATTAGAAATACTGAAACTGAAAAAAGTTAATTCGTTAGGTGTAGGAACGATTAATGCGACACACATTGAGAAATGAATTCTTCAGATTATTCAGGAATGTCTTTGATGCTCTAATCAGTTTAGTTTAATCAATGTAGATGTAGATAAATGGTAAGCAGTTATATATATATATATATATATATATATATATATATATATATATATATATATATATATATATATACATATATAAGTAACCCATACGCTACTCAATGTGGAATATGTCTAAGTAATAACTTAAATAATTAGTCATATTTAGGTGTCATTGATATTCCCTTGTGACCATGCTTATTGTGTTCTCTTGGAGATTGGTACGTATGCGGAAAAGGCATGATCCATAGCTAAAATCGCATATCATATCTGTGCTAATGTTAAACCTAGAATTATCTAACCTTTCTTACATGATAATTGCAATGAAACATATGGTCACGCCACAATTAACCAGCCAGAAAATAAGCGTAGACTTGAGATCTGAAGCATTGCCTACAATATGTCAAGCTTGTTCTCAGGGGCATAAATTATGTTGCTACTGTCATGACAGATGTATGATAAGCAACAGTTGTTACAGAATATGTCTAGTGCAATATCATTGACATACATTTAATTACTTCTGTTGAGACAATGTATGATCAGAAACAATTACTACTGGTATGCCAGTTTGGTTAAAATACACACAAATTCAGTTGCTGCTGGCACGACGAATGCATGATTAAAACAGTTGGGTCTATTATCTTTGGTCAGAATTAATCTTATCAGCAAATAGATAACAGTTCACAGACTCCGAGTGCGGTTTGTTAACGGAAATCCATCACAGAGATTTACATGCGATAGCCTTTGAGGGGAACATAATAGGACAGTGTAGTGACTTTTAATTTGAGAGCAAAAGAACAGTATTTATCTTCGTGTGTCTGCAATTTCACCCAAATTGCTTTTCCAGACTTGTTAGTCATTTTCTCCATACGATACGATCAAATAATTTCAACTTCAGTGACAAGTGGTAATGACATAAAGTGTAGTCACTAAAAGGAGACTCTAGCTGTAAACACCTTAATAACACATATCCATAAAGGATATTTAAATGATAAAATTTAATTTAATGCTTTAATTTCTGAATGGAAATAATTAATATTGTTGAAAGGTTTTAAAATATCCCACATCGGTACAAACATTCAATAACCTATAAACTGGTTTATAAATTAAAATAGACAGAATATACCTAAGGTGCAGAATAGAGAAGACAGATTTTGTATATGTATATATTGAACGTTGTAAGAACTATTGATAATCGCATCTAAATGTTACAGTAACTACACACTTCCGTTCTTAACTTTCTGCATAAATGTCTTTCAGTTATCTTCCTGCGTCTTTAATTTATAAATAATTTCAATCCATCCGTCGTCTGTCAATTGATTTATGGTTCCTTCCAATCATACATGTATCCATTCATCTCGTTTGCCATTTCCTGATAATGCATATGTTAGCTGGTTTGAATGTGTTCGGTTTGTTGTATTACATCATTACCACAAAAGATATTTTAAATGGTACGATGGGTTGTATATGAGTATCACATGGAAGCGAAAGCGCGTTTGGCTCGCAGTCTGAAGTATATGTCAGTGTTTTTGTCAACAATTGATAATTTTAATAACAAAATGGTATTTTTATTTACTTTTTAAGCTTTATACCAGATTTCAGTAACTAACCCAACATCGAAATTGTTCTTCGACAAATCTTTCTCACGGAGTAAAAGTAAAAGTAAATTCTGTTTTTGAACCGATTCCCTATGTTGAGTACTTGTTTTCATTAACATTGGAATGCTATAATAAGCAACCAGAAGCAGGACGTTTTGGCGCAGCTTATTTGACGCCGGCCGGTTTGGCGCCCCCCGTTTTGGCACTGCCGGTTTGGCGTCGGCCACTTTGCCGCCGAGCAGTTATTATTC
Source organism: Unio pictorum (assembly GCA_030141615.1). Classification (NCBI taxonomy): domain Eukaryota; kingdom Metazoa; phylum Mollusca; class Bivalvia; order Unionida; family Unionidae; genus Unio; species Unio pictorum. The sequence goes on from JARLTB010000060.1 coordinate 2,283,610, forward strand.
CTGTATTCCTGTTGAGAGGTAACCTTACATTAGTGGAGCAGGTAAGAACAACCATTGATTATCTCAGCGATCAAAGAGATGTAGTGTGTAAGTGAAATATAAAGTGAAAAATAAAAGTAAAATTATTCCAATGATCAGCCTGTGTGTTATTAAAAAATAACTTTAACTAAAACTATGTAATGTTCATTCATCAGTAGAATGAATTGGCCGTCATCTGCAGCTGTGTGCACGTGAAGACGGGCTTTACATTTCGTTTTTCAACTCGCATCGCTAAAGTCTTTTAAGCTTATCGGCATTGTACTTATCAAAAACGTTTTGATATTCATCGTACGCGTACTTTTCTTGACCATGCTTCGATTTCATAACGCTCATTTCCGAATTTTGTTTTTTTTACGTTCATGCATTTGACAGCACACTTATATAAACAAACAACTATATAGAAGTGGGTTTAAGCCTGAATGACTAAATCGTTAATCCTATGCGTGGACTTCTTTTACCTTATCATTGCTTTTGTTTTCAAATATGAATAACACGTTAGACATCAAAATATTAAATTGTTAATCTTTAAGTGGTCATGATTCACAAGACAATATACCAAGAGAGTCAATTATCTTAAGCGTCCTGCTTAAATTGTTATTTCTTAATCCTTTTAAAAATGCCGACATGGCCTCTAATTATTTTAAGGATAATGTGTAATCTTTCGATGTTAATCCTTTCGTCTGTGCCAAAACTTCCAGCGCCAAAACGTCCGGCGCCAAAACGGCCGACGCCAAAATATCCTAGCGCCAAAACGGTCGTGCCAAACCGGCCGGCACCAAACCGGCGGCGCCAAAACGTCACGGACTGTCTCCATCCTGAACAGTTTTTGTTCTCAAAATAAATCAATACTATGGTAAACTGAAAATATTAGGTACACATTCACACACACACAAACACCCTGCCCAAAAGACACAATAGACTTAAGACCGCGTTTATACAAAATAGTGTCAAATAATAATAATAATAATAATAATAATAATAATAATAATAATAATAATGAGGACTTTGTATAGCGCCAATCTTTAAAAGCTCTAGATACATAAATAGGAGCATCAAACAAAAATGAAACTAGTGACATTATGAGTTTGTGTATGGACAAAAATAATTTCGTCTCTATAATTTTACAGAATCTTTAAGGAATCTAAGCATTGAATTAAAATCCTTTCATATTATATCTTTCGCTTTTTGCATTGTTTCAGGCAGATACGTAGGGTAATTTATTCATTAAGTCTACTGACTGTCATTCTGATACAGTACGATCCATGATAGTGAAAAGAGTAATTCTGCTGGTAGGAATAGCAATTGTAGCAGTAAGTCTGTATCATTATCGTTGCTATTAAACTACTAACTTCCAAAATACTACTGTTATTGCTGTAACATAAGCTTTAGTGTTGAATTAATAAGTACAATCAAATTCGTCATCGTTATCAACTTCCTCATTTGATTCATCATCATCATCAACAAGAAAAACAGCCTTTGTAATTACTCTATTTACAAATCCGTCTCCTAATCTCCAAAATATCACTATTTATTCTAAACTCTATAAGATTCTAATCAATGCAATTCTCCACAAGAATCATACGGCAATCAAACCATCCCTCTGAATATCAAGTGCCAGTAAGACTCGTTTTAGTCACTAGTGAATTTCGAATTGAATAGGTTTCCACATCATTGAGTACTAACGACGCGAATCCCGACTTCTTTGGTTAGTGCTATAAATCTTCCCTGACAGCAGACAAACACCTGGGTTCAAGTTAAAAGTTGCTAAACAATCTATATTTTCCAAAGGATATATATATATATATATATATATATATATATATATATATATATATATATATATATATATATATATATATATATATATATATATATATATATATATATATATATCAAACTTAAAAAGCTTAATTTCCAACACTTGATTTATGCAAGTTTCTCAAATATGTTTTATGTATTTCCTGTTATGCGCCCCTAGGCTGCTTAGATCGTAAACTGCATGAACACAAGATACTATTTATGCATTCTATTGGCTTGCATGAAAATTGTATTCATTCTAATGCTTGAAATTTTATTAGATACAATCAATAATGTTGCGCTCGACGCATAATATCTAAATCAATGGAAAATGTCTGTGTACAAGAATGATACACTCATTAAGTGACCGGAAATTATGTATCCAGGTAGCAGTCACATTTGCCTTGGAACAGTCAGGTATTTCCATCTTTTGTCAACATACCGAGCAAAACAGTTCAAATTCTCAGCAGTAATTAAGTAGTATCAAGTGTGCAGACATTAAAACGAATTACCCTAATATATCCTTAAATTCACATTCAAAACACGTACCGTATGTGAAAGAAAGCAAATAATATATATATATATATATATATATATATATATATATATATATATATATATATATATATATATATATATATATGTATATGTATATATATATATATATATATATATATATATATATATATATATATATATATATATATATATATATATATATATATATATATAAAGAATACAAATTATATGGCATATAACAGTCCTTTCAAAAGCACTGGATCCAGCAAGGAATCACGTTTGTCAGGGACTGGTTAAGATAAATGCAAAAGACTGACACGCAATAGTGCATAGATCTGATTGGATAACAAAGAAGCAATACAGAAGTCCGGTCGCAGAACACTTCTCCTCCCCTAGACACACCTTTAGTGATATAACACTTGTTGCAATTGCTCACAACCACAACTGGAGTTCCGAAACCAGGAAAGAAAAGGAATCTTACTGGATACGACGCCTTCGAACATTCAAACCAAGCGGTTTAAACCAAGAAGACTAGAAAAAGACAGCCATGCATAGATGTAATTATTTTTTCCAGCTGACACATTTTCTTTTAAATAATTCTCTACATTTGCTTAATAACCTCTAACTACTAATATAAATATCCGGGATATAATTTGCGCGTACATAAATTTACATACAAAAACATGTGTCGCTTTGGCTCATCGATTTCTAAGTCAACACATTTTACAGCATCCGCAACAAGTTGTTAGAAACTAGTTGTAACAATAAATTTCAAGGTTTAATTCCTGTAGAAACAGGCATGTAAAGTTTTGTAAACACGGTTTCTGTATTTTACTTGTTTGTCTTGTCTATGTTCTGTATTTGCCTTTGATAAAGACTCATTAAGAGTCGAAAGCGCTAAGGCTAGAGTGATTCTAATTTTGCACTGTTGAGTGTCAGTTTTTTGCATATATATATATATATATATATATATATATATATATATATATATAACATTTAAGTAAAGACATCTGTATGTAGTTGTTATTGGATTGTCTAGATCTGGATTGATATAAAGACCTTTTGCTTTCCATCTATTGGTTTTGTTCAATAGAAGTGACGCCCAGTTAAACATAACGGTTAGAAACCGCCTTTACCCGTGATAGAATGACCAGATAGCATGCATATTTTCATTCGTAATTATGTGCAACAATATTAAAGATAAACGTTATTTTTTCTCGCATAGGAGTGTTACTCTATTACATGTTAACTGCTTACACATGTAACGTTTATCTATACAGTTTCGTCATGTTTATTATGTGGGATAAATTACGTTTCGTTATAATTTACAAAAACGGAGATACCAAGAGAGGAAAAACTGAGTTAACGCTCATAATTACATTTAGTACAACTACTATTTTCATGACAAAGCTAGCAAAACTAGTACGTACTATATTAGGGAGGTGTTACAGAGTATACTAATTATTATCATTATTTATATGGACATGAATATGTATGTGCTGTTTTAATAATCTGCTTATTTATTAAATTCAAACGAGAAGCTTTGCAATGTTCCTTTCATTTTCAGCTTTTATAAAAAATGCGATCTGTCTTTATGTTAAACCATGAAGTACTGCATTTACAAAGGCATTTGTTTGATAATGCGCTGGAGTAGAATACCAACAGCATTTTTACTGCCAGGTTGGCAGGCATCGAAAATATTTATGAGAATTAGATCGTAGATCCCCGCTTGTTCTAGTAGCAAACATGGCCGCCACACACGCACACGAACTCCAATTCAACAGCATGCATATGGTTTCATTTTGGTCAAGTTTGGTTTGATTTTCCTTGAATTAGAGGAAAAAGTATGTTACATTTTTTACTGTGCTCAGACACACTAGAACGGAACGGATAAACCGCTAATATTTTTGCGTGGGATACCAGTACCAAATTGTCACCTCATTCTATTATGATATTGCTGGGCAGTACGTTTGAGAATTGAATAAAATAACCATGTGTTTTCTCTTAGCGAATAAGGGACTAACTCAGTTGTATTCACTCATTCGATAAAATATATCAGTTTTACGTTCGTATAACAACAAATAGTCTCTATCTCTACTCCTAGTATATAATATTTACTTCTTCCATTGACACAATACATATATATCGCACATTGTTTCAGAGAAATATAAAAGTGTATTTTCTATTTTAACGCTTGTTATTTAGCAATTAGATTGACAAGAAATAAGTTCAGTCTTACAAGACGTTTTAATCACGGTATTGTGTTTTGTGGGTCAATAGTAATAATATAATAGGTAGCCACACAACGATCGATTATGTTCGGAAATCAGCACACGTAAATGGTAGCACACATTTTAAGATCACAATGAATCCACTGAGTGTAAATACAAAATGTAAGAAGTATTTGTAAGTCCGCAGAGAAACGTTATACTAAATTATCTTCCAGGAAAAAAAGGATTCTCCTGCACCAGTGATCGTTAGGATGGAAATAAAAATTACTGTCGTTTCTGACTAGTATAATAATCTTCATACAATATCTCAAGAAGTCACATCGCTATATACATATTTGTATTTTGTTAATGCCTCTGAGTCCATTTGAAATCTGTTTTTATCCTCGCCGGATAGAACACAGGATACGAAATCCGAATATGTAACACATTAGAACCACTGACGACTGGACTTATGGTACTTTCAAAATGAACAGTCGAAAGAGTTGTACTATATTTAGAAGAAGGCACTATGCAATTAAAACATTCAGCTTTGATGGGGCAGAAAACACAGTAAGATTGTTTACCAGGTAGGTGTATTTTTGTTAACACAAACTTCCATTTTTGCAGCATCAAACGTTTGCTTTTTGAGATTGTTTAACATCTTTGCAACAATATATTTTCTCCAGTCTCTCAAAATTCGTCGATTTTTTGCAAAATATATTTCTAACGTAACTTTTTTTGCTGAAACACTCCTTCTTGACAATTACTAATTTACATCCATGTCAAAACGTAGTTTTGATGTACTAACTTGATGGGAAGCCTGTAATTGGCAGACTTAGATAATTCTTCTTGGGTTTCGTTGACATTTTATTTTAATCTACAGTTTCTGCACGAGGAGCAGGGAAAAGGAAGTTAAGTGCAAGCACGAAATGGAACACGCACATACACAGTGTGCTGTCAATTTAAGTTCTTAAACGGTACATGATGATGCTTTTGCAGATAAATAAGCCAGCCATATGGTCATAATTGAGCGTCATTGAACTCTGATGATTGTATTTTCTACTCGTCATTAATTGTAAAGAAAAATTTAGATAGCTACGGGAACTTCCGAATCTCGGCGTGATCGTATCGCTAATTATACCTGAAGAGACATTGTAAATGGCGAGTGAATACAAGGCCAATAATGACCATAAAGCACGCAAGTAGCTATTGTTCAAGTCGATTTATAGTTCCGTTAGGGAAAAAAGATAACGGGATATATTCTGAAAAGAATAGAAATATGAGGAGTGAAAATGTCGGTATTTTGGTGCTTATCAAGCTACTTCATCCCCAAAAATGTCCTATCAAGGTATAACTACACGAACATCAAGATAAGCCTCAGAGTTGCATTGTCAGATGTGTATTCCTGGCACAGTTTATCTTGGTCGGTCCCTATAGCAAATTCAAGTCTTCCTACAGATCTCCATTACAAAGCTAATGAAATTAAGTGTCTCGCACTATTATTCATTCACATTATTTATGTTAAAAACGGTTTTAATGCCAAGAGTTTTAGCTGATGGTTATATTTTTTTCAAACCAAATCGTTGACTTTTAAGTGCTTTAGGTTTCGATTTAATTGATTTAAAGTAATTTGTTCTCTTCAGATGCAAAAAGAATTCAATGGAAATAAACACTAAAAGGAAACGCACTTTCCACTTTGTGCACTGTAATACCGTTCAATGATCCAAAGTATAATATTGGTTTTAAACGATCTGTCCTGTTGCAAATTAGTTTCAGAACATAAACTTGAACCAAAAGACTATAATATTGTCATATACTCGTTTAATAGTTCATGGCTGATCTCACTTTCAACAAAGATGTTGGATCAGTAATGCCCACTTTATATTCAGTTTCGCACACCCAGACTGGAACTACCTTTACCGTAACTAGTGATGGACAATATAGGTGCATTTGACTGTCTATTGGCCGCGAAATTATAGCTTTTAAATGAGCAAGGATATATTTGGACAGAACGTTTGACAATGAGTTCTGAGTTGACGCTAGAGTGAATTGATATTAAATTGAAGGGTGCTCTGAAGTCTAAATCTTGTATTGAAAGCGTACGACGTGCAGACAAATTAAGAAAGACTAACGGGATTATTTCAAGATTCAATGCATGGTTCGAAATGTGCCAGGTTTGGACCTAACGTTCCCCCATGTCTAATTCTGATAAGACATTTCTTAGCGTATCTCATCTAACATAACAAACGTCGGTAAAATATATTAAAGTTTAAAAAATAAGTATGTGTGTCAAAGCAATGTTAAAGTGATGGGTGAAGGACTTACAATTTGTGTATTCAAATTACCGAGGAATCCAATTTTTTTAGTAAAACTGAAACAAATATTGCAGCATAAAGACAGAGGTAGTCAACATTACTGCTACTGTTTTGATTAAGACCCATACCAGAAATACCACATCCGTTATGTACGGTTGCAATGTGGTCTTTAGAATTTTCTAATTAATGTATATCAAAACGAATATAAAAATCTAGCCCGCATGTTAGAAAGAGACTGAGTCTATTTTTTCTGTATCATATGTTTAAATCAACGCTTTAAGATTACTTCACCATGAATTTATGTTATTAATTGAAAACTAATAATAGGGAGTTAAAACGTAGTATATATATATATATATATATATATATATATATATATATATATATATATATATATATATATGTATATATGTGTGTGTGTGTGTGTCTAGGCTGTATTTACGAATTGATAAGGTGTATATTCTATACATAGATTGCAAGAGAAGGAGCCATCAATCGCTAAATCATCTGAGAGATAAGGAAGCATTCATTTGCTTGTGACCGCTGATATTTCATTCATATTTACAATAAAAAATGTAAAGTTAAAGAGTAAATCCATATATAAAATGTAGACAGGCCGATGATGCATCTATACAATGGATACAAGCATAACGACGGTTAAATAAATGTATATGTGTTGATTGTTGTAAGCTATTTTTAATACTACGCCAAAATGCCTTATTGTTTGAAAAATAGTATAAAATGTCTCTTTACAAAATGGGTGAATGTAAATGAGATAGATATGTAATAAATACTTTACCAAATACATGTTTTTTTCCGTGTTGATGGAACGTAATTCGTTTAATATATATATATATATATATATATATATATATATATATATATATATATATATATATATATATATATATATAAAGTAAACTCGTTTATACTACTCCTACCCTTTATTATGGACAAAGGTTAATCACACAATACAAATTATATATAGCACTCGTCATTTGGTATAGTGAGATATCATAACGTCCTGTGATGTATGTTTTCAATGTCTTTCCATTTTGATAGCGTTGAAGATTTTAAAAGTCTTATAATCTGGTATAGTGAGAGATCTATAAATTCCTTTAATTTGTTATAGTGAAAGATGGCAAGTTGCTATATTTGATATTGCGAAAGATTTCAGCGTCATACCTTTTTATATAGTAAGAGATCGTAACATCGTTTGACATAGTGAGAGATTTCAAAGACATATTTTGATTGGTTGACATGAGAAGTCTTAAATTGTAATCATATGGTATAGTTAAATATATCGATATCATGTCATGGACATCTTGTCAGCATGAAATGAATTATAGTTCGACGTTGCTTTAGCGGGAGATTTCAATGCCTTATCAATACGTTTAGCGAGATATTTCAACATACAGTCTTTAGCTAATGTGCACGATGTTGACGTCCAATAGTTTGGTACGGTGACAGTTATATAAGCCCTATTATTAGCCTTGGTGGTAGATATCAATGTCCTATTATCTGATACAGTGGCAAAAGTCATTGTCTTATGTTCTGATATAGATGGAAATAAAAATGTCCAATCCTCAGTTACAGTGAGAAATTGCAATGTCCTATCTTTTGCTAAATTAGAGATTTCAATGCCCAATCATTTTATATGGTGAGAGTGTCAATTGCCGTCTGACACAACTGAAAAGGGCATACTATGCAATTGAAATATTACCGATTTATTCACTCTCACTATTTAACGACCCATCTTATCAGACTCTAATACGGTTACCTGTCCGACCGAGCTATTTCAGTTCAATATATCATTAACAACACGACAATTGTGACGGCAATAGTCTTCTTTCGTAGTTACTCAGCCAAATGTTTATCTCTAAGTATTGAAAGTAATCACAATTCTGAAATATTTTAAATCAATAACAGACCGTATGTAGCATGCAGAATTCACAGCAATTGACACGTACTCAAGCTGTCAACATGTCAATCTGTGACATATTTTATTATAGTACAAAGAAATAAGTTACTTGAAAGCTATTAATGTAAAGGAAATTAAAAATGTGGTGGGAATGAGTCGCTGCTTTACTAATTCTAACTGATTTTATATAGTTCCAATGTCAAATCTATTACTTCTAAAATTATCTGAGCGATATTAATGGTCTAGTTGTTCAGGAAATACTGCTGTTTTGTCAATTATACATATGCCAGTTCTGACGACTTTTATTTAAAACGGAATACTATCGTCAAAATCTTAGCATGTTTACTATTGTTATGATAGTTCTCTTAATTAGTGGATATAAACACCACACAGTTTCTATACGCTGAATCTACATTTGTGTATTTTAATCGTACGAGTTACGTTGCAAAACACCAACAACTATAAACCATTACCGTTTGAAGGAATGATATGTTATTTTTTTTTATTTACAGCAGGTACAAGTCTCCAATATGTTCTGCTTTTTTAAATAGGGTAAAATGCCGATGAAACGTATGGTGAGAAACGTCAGGTGAGATATCACTGTTTTCTAATCTCTGCACAGAAAGATAAAACTGATAACGACGACGATGGGGACGACGAAGATAATATTTTATACGTAATGATTTATCCGTGCCAGTCGGATTAAATATATCATCAACATTAATTAATATCCATTACATTGGTGTATTTTCGTCTGAAGCTGATTTAAGAAAGTTTAATGTTGCAAACGGAGTAGCGAATTCATTTCTGTTATTACAGTCAATATGTTACAGACGACATTGATGTTAGTTAATCAGTGTATACATTTTATTTCAACAATTGGTACATTTGAACATCGATTATTCCTAGAGGTACCTGCAGATCCGAGGTCGCAAAGATATTAGATTTTCTAATGGTCCAATAATCTGTATATGTTCAGAGGAATGCCATCACTAACTCCGTTTCAACGTCATTTGAGACTTTGAACAAATATTTATCTTGATGATTGATCAAGAAAAATGATAATTTTCATCACGCGTGGAGGTTTTATGATCACATTACACGAGTATCTGAGAGAGGTATTTTCATTTGTAAAGTAGCTTTTCAAATTTTCTTTTTTATCGCTAATATGTGTTCAGTGTGGCAGTTTATATTTATGTCTAGCACTGGGGCATCATGCCGCAGACATATAGCATGATGTCCCACCAGTCACATTATCCGGATACCAGGCCGACCAATCTTAACACTGGCTTCTGAATTCTTCTTCCAGGCGAGGCAGCTGTTCGTAACATTTTTTATAAGTCTTTATTTTCACTTGTCTTGTTTCGAACCAGCGGCCTCTCTCATGCAAGGCGGACGCTCTAAACACTAGGCCATCGGAGCGGGAATGTTCTCCGAATACAGTCCAATTATTTAGAAAACGGATTTACTGTACAACTATCATTCACGATGCGACCTAATCGATAAAACGGAAGTAATTATTTTTTCTCTGCCGGTTTGTTTTCACAAACTATAAACACAGAATACAGATGTTACATCCATATAAATACATATATGTCTACTCCTTGCAGGGCAAAGTGACATCTCATGTCAATGAAGATATTTATTGGAAACTAATATTTAAAAAAACAACTAATATTAAAAAAGGAAGACGTTTATTATATTTGTCAGATTTAGGTAGCAACACTGCTTTTCTAATTTACTAGGCATTACATCAAATTTAATAACTGTCTAGCCAGAAAATGTAGGACATTTTTTATACTAGTTCTTATGTGCAAAGAATTTTGTCTACTAAACTGGTATTATAATTTGAAGTATTTTCTGATGTAAATAGATTTGTTGCATCTGCTTACAGCCATGATATTAAACAACAAATATTAATTTAACCATTCTACATTTTAAAATGATTCGCTGATAATCTGACAATATATACCGTATCGCAACTATTGTGAATCTATCTTACAGCAGCTTTAATAATTTTGTTCAGCCCTTGCAGGCAATAGGTCTCGTAAGTACATGTAAATATGAAGAGGTTTGCACGTGTGAACCGTCGACAAGCAGAAGAGTAAAAACGCCAATGCAGACGTGATTATTTCCAATCTAAATACGTATGCCGTATCTTAATCAAGGGTCTGCAATGTGTCACGTTATCACAGAAGCTTTGCGTGGAAATCTCTCATGGGAATTGCTTCGTGAAATAACCATTTGAATTAAAACATTTGTGTGATCGATAGTTTGATGAAATACTGAGCTAAGAGATAAACTAGAAACTTCAATTTTTAATTCGGGACTGGAAACCAAGAAGTCATCCCTATAATAATTTCCCTTGAGACAAACTGATTCAACATTAGATAGTTACAGAAACAGAAAAAAGTTTGTTTTACTTTGTCACATCTTTTCCTCGAAAGAGGATGAGTATGTTCACATTTATGCAATTTTGTATTAAGTGATAGTCAGTTAGATACGAGCATAAATGTCTAATGTCTTTTTACGTTTCTTTACAACATTTCAGGTGTGCCAAATGTCGTAGTAGCCTATATTGTAGTGTCCCAGATTGGATGTAATATTATCAACTGTAAGACAGCAATGTTCACGTGATAAGGATGGACATGTCTAAAAGACGCTGCGCAAAGTTTAAAGACGAACTTACTTTGACAATAAAACGTTTTTTTCTTCTTTAAAATGTTCCTTTTGCATCTTTGGATGATTGTCCATCCGTACTGATATACGTATAAGGACATTTCCGATTTGCTTCAGACATTAATGTTTCAAATGTATCGGTATCCATTGTAGTTGCAAGTAGTTTGAATTGTAAATAAAACTATATAATGTATAACTACCTACCATTCTGCGTTTGTTAGGAAAGTCTTTATTACTGTTGTCACGTTTATGAAAGTCTCTATCGAATATGCGAACATCTGTACATGTACTGTAAACTGTAATTTCTCACGGTAATACGTTCGATCATTGCACCTTACGAGAGAAACGGATGACGCACCGTATGTTTGCCGTTAAAGTGGAAGGAATAAAGTGACCGAAACAATGATTTTTGGTGTGCAATGTTTTCTAAGAATTACCTTCTTCGATCAATCAGAGATATGGACCATTATCACCAGCAACACGTTTTCCCTCATTTCACATGTACAGATAAATGTTTCTTCAATTTTCGAACATAAACACAAAGACACGAACTAACTTACTCCATACTCCGTCAACAAACCAATTAATCCATTCTTGAGGTAATGGATTGATCTAAACTCAGATTAATGGAGACGTTTCAATAAAGGTACACAATTTGCTTAAAACTTAGATCTGTTACTGATAAGGCTATTGCTAACCTTGTTGCCAGAGTATAGTTGTATATGTATAATTAGATATATATATAGGTATATATAACACTGACATAATTTTATAAAACATAGAACATTTGCTAAAACATGCATTATAATCAAGACAGTAGTCTGGAAAGCATATAAGTTATTATTGTGTTGTCATAGCCTAATGTTGTCAAGCGAAATATCAGCACACACACACACACAAATATATATATATATATATATATATATATATATATATATATATATATATATATATACAAATATATATATATATAAATATATATATATAAATATATATATATATATATATATATATATATATATATATATATATATATATATATACACACTTAAATTTGGTAGATCATTTGTTTTTTTTCTGTCTTTCTCTTTTATTCTGGACATTGTTAATTCTGTGTCAAATACCAGCCAACTTGCGTTTATGAATCCTGCATCAAATACCACCCACATTGTGTTTATGAATCTAAGGAATGCATGCAAAGATTGTCTGTACCTAGAAAGAAAAAATTTCATTACAAATATCTGGAGTAAGGGCAAAGAGTGGTTAATAACATCCAGCATTGATTTTACCGCTCAACTATCAAACGTAATTACTCGTTTCGTGATAAGAAAAGAAAACAAAAATAGGTACGTGTGAAAGATTATATTAGATAACAAATACAAGCTTTTGGAACGAATTTAAACATATTCCCAAAATTCAAAAAAATTTCCTCTGAAGTCAAGACTTGTTTTATAGAAAACATATTACTAAACGTTTTACTGGATAGGAGCCGATACGGCAACTACTATGTTGCCTCGCCTCGTGTTTTATGGCATAATACAGTATATTTTCCATTCATTTGTCTCTGTCGCACATCTATTGAGACCTGCTAAGCACACATATGAGGCAATACGTTTGATAATACGAAACGGTACGTCACAAAAGTTACATCATAATGTAGAAGTTAAATCACGTGGCGGCGTCTTTTGAGAAAAAATTAAAAGACGATTTCTCATCAAAAATATCAACATTCTCCTTATTATAATTTTGTCTTGACCACGATATCATACGGCGCCAAGAGTGTATTATGCCTGAATGATGATATTCACGTAACAATTTTTTTTTTTTTTTTGGGGGGGGGATGCGATTTTAGTTGAGAGGATATAGGGGTAAAAGCCAAAATTCGCTAACTGGCGAACCTGGTTCTACTGGTTCGAGTCTCATCAGACAACAATTTACAGGTCTCAAGCTGATATAATTGTGTATATACTTTTAATTGAAATTCATTGGATTATTAACCGGCCAGAAGACTATCACTAAATTATTCATATGGGACCTGATACACACCATCAGGTAATTTAGAAGTGATGGTAAAAGAAAAGCGATATGTTACATGACATTAGCTCGTTAATAAAATCAATAAATAAATTGGAAGCAAGCAATAAATCATAAAGACAGAGAATTAGTTAATGGCTTTACAGAAAGATCTTGCTAACCAGATATCTGCTTTGCAAACTTGTTTTCTATTAAATGTCGATGATGTGCCATAAATTTTCAAGAGATATAATTAAATACATGATTTTAATATATAATAGGTTAGCGCTAAACATGTCTGTAAGATGTGATGGTGACTAAACGTCTCCTAAAAAAAACTCCTAGACGTTCTGTTTAATTTATATGCATCCTGGAGTCCGTGATTTGCCATTTCAAGCAACGGTTTACTCACGCTAGAAAACTGCTCGCACGACCAACTTTTTTAAACCTTCCATAACATTCTGAAATTAGTGTTGCAAATCAGACAGAAAATAGCGGTACTAAAATCAAACTATACCATATTCAGAAATGTCGAGTCATTCATGTTTGGGAACGGATTTGATTCCGCAACGAAAACAGTTATGTAAATTGCAAACATTATCTTTTCCTTCATCCACAACATCAACTCCCCACAATTATGAATGTCCCTTTAAAACATGAAATGAAGTGTTTGTAATCAAACTACTTTTTCATACAAAACACGTATTATTGAAAACGTAAGCGCTTATATAAATATTCAGTGTTAATGTATGAGGAATATATATATATATATATATATATATATATATATATATATATATATATATATATATATAGATAGATAGATAGATAGATAGATAGATAGATAGATAGATAGATAGATATCGTCGGCATCCGTGCGTCTTCGAGAGACGATGGTGTAGCTTCCGATTTGTGTATCCTATATGCACCTTCGCGAGTGGCTGAAGAGTCCGACCCTTGAGTGACAGTCTCTGTTGCACTTGCTGCAGGTGTATGCTGATGCTTGCTGAGGATGTTTTTGGTTCGCCTTCCTCCTGGCTCTCTTTTCAGCGAGGTTTGTGTTTCTCATCTCCTCAGCTTTCTGAGTTCCCTGTCTGACAGCAAGACGCCACGCGGAGCGGTCGTCAGCACAGCTCTCCCAATTGTTTATGTTGATGTTGGCTGTGCGTGTGTGTTGTGTGTGTGTGTGTGTGTGTGTGTGTGTATCTTTGTTTAACAATTATATACTGCACTACAACTTTGCTATGATAAAATTTGTACTTTGTCGACTCTATGGTTCTTTAAGGTTATAAACCACTCTGATCAATCGAACTTAGGTATTACAAATGCATATATAAACAGGTGTGTTAATGAAATACTTATTTGTGCAAAGCTGTTTTAGGAACTTGAAATTTGGTCTTGAATTAAGAGAATATATGTAAAAGAGATTTTGAGAGTCTATCCACTGTCACAGTGCTAGCTTGGAAAAGCCGAATGTGATATAAGCGGAATAACTGTACGTTGTACCAGCGACAGAATAATTACCTCCCATCGATGCATTTTGCGATTTCAATATGAAGTTTGCCGACTTGTCCTACTATACAGATGCCATATAGCCCAGTTCGGTAAATGTGTCTTGAAATTACGTCCCTTATCGTGCTCTCCTTTGTAGACAATAAGAAAACTATAAACCACCACTTCCGCAATTTACAACAATAGCTAGGACACTTATAAAATAGATTGACATTTCTTATGTGCATGGTGGATAGACGGACACACATGAACACAGTATACATCCCTATCTAAAAGTGGGGGGAGGGGGCAATAAGAGTTTCATACTTTCTCAGCCACAACCGTGGGTAATAATTATCAATTGCCTGAGCACAAATCTCCAAATTAAGACTAAAATCTTCCGATTGTATACATTTTATATAAATAGATGCTTACATTAAAACTATTAATACCGTTATGAACTTTACGTCCGGTTATTATGGAAATAATCATGAAAAATTAGAAAAGATATTCACATAATTGTCATTTATTGTTTAGATAAAATGTAGGATTATGCATATGCCTCGGTATATTGACTTTTAAAAAAGAATTGAAGCAGTACTCTTCATGCGACTTGATACTAATCACATCTCACAACCGGTCCTTGCCTTTAATTTTTTTTAAACAATGCACACATACATTTATTTTGGAAATCATTATTTAAGGAAACATAAATTGAATAAATTGAAAGATTTTGTTTTTCATCACCCAAGGGAAGGATAAATGCTTCGGCGTATGTATAAATGACTTTTGTTTCTCTGTTTATCTGGATATTTAAAATGTATGGCCCCTCGAGATTATGAAAACATTTTATGATTTGAAACAAAACTAGAATAAACATTTACGTAATCAAACAGACTACGCAGACAATTTAACTAAAATACACTTTAAATCTAGTACAAAACTTCATGTTATTAAGCGTCCAAAGTCAAAATGTTTGGAACTTGATCCAGTTTGATAGCAAATACGTAATGTTTCATTGCAATTGAAGCACTTATAAATCTTAAATTAATTTATTTCCTGCTGTTTTACGATTCAAGTAAAGAATAGTATTTTTCACAGTGATTATGTTAGGTACTCATAACGTTTAAATTTATTTGATTGCCTTTTCCCCGTGTTTTAATCCAAGAATGATAACTCTACCATTACTATTTAAAGGAAGGTAAATACTATTATCAAACAGGATTATAACATCTTATTAAAGAAGCCGTAAGTGATAGCTGCGGTAGTACATGTGACAGGAAGTCTGATACATAGACGAAACACTGCGCACTCGGACAGTGGCTTGCTGAGGTTAAATGGCGCCAGGGGTGATGATGGTGTACCAAAGTGATTCTGGCAACCACCCCGTCCGACCCCATCTCCAGTTAGTACGCTAATGTCTTTCTTGTACCTTCTTGTTTGGTTGGAAAAAGCTGTTAGGTCCCATTTCTTCCTAATGATATAAACAATGATATGTTAGAGTCAACAACAGCAAAAAATTATTGTAATTGTTGTTTATTTCATTTCATTTCCCTCTTCAAGCACAAGCGATATGATGCATCAGAAATATATCAATAGAAAACAATTCTACCATCCATGATCGGTAGGAGTAAATTAACGTGAGAAAACAATGAATGTGATGCGTTACATATCTATAGATCTAACTATGCAAACAAGAAATTGGACATATCTAACTTTTTTAAACATAAAAACGGGCTTCATCATTTTGTCTTGATTACATTTAGTGCATTTTAATTATGTAGTACATCGCAACATTAGAGGGGACCCAGAGTGGCCGAGTGGTCTTAAGCTCTCTACGTTGCAGATCACTGCTATCTCACCTCTATCTGCGTGGGTTCGAGTCTCAGATTCGGCCAATATGGCTATATGAGAAAGCGTGGCAGTAGCTTCTCGTGGGTCGGTGATTTTTTTCTGTGGTTTTTCCCTGGTTCTTCCTCCACCGTTAATAATTAGTGCTTAAAAATGGCGTTAAAATATGCAACAGCAACAACGTTAGCGATGTGCAATGTATACCAAACTGTTATTGAAGGTATGGTAATTTAATCTATTTATATGATATATTTGCATATATCTGTAAAAAAAAGGACTAGGAAACATACACCGAAATGATAACTTTATCTGAGTTTAATTCATTAAAACGTACATGATATTTCAACATGGATGTAGTACGTCAAATATAACGGTTGTTCTCATTTTTTTTGGCGCGATGTGCATACGACTTTATTTTTCACATTAGAGCCAGGCAAACACAAAATGCCAGTTTTTGAGATGCTACTGGTACCACACAATACGCCAAAAATATTTCATGTGTGACATATACATATACGTTATTATCAATCGCTCAACAGAAAATATAAAAACGAACAAAACAACAGTAACATAAAAGCAGAAAATGTAATATAACCTACAAAAACATTAGCAAAATAGATCTTGAATGCAGTACTAGTTCAGTCTAATTTGATAATTCACGTTTCAGTGTTGTATAAACACTGCAAACATTTCCGAATAATATATCATTTTTTGTGAATAACATTTGTTTAGGTTGGGGGAATTGAATTGCAGACCATATTTCTGTATATAACCCCAATAATTACTTTGCAGACGGTTTGGTGTTGGCAACTAGCACTACATTGTATAACATTGTCTGAAATTTAGACCACTTCATTACTAAGCTGGGGACATTTCCAGTCAATATCACTACAGCACAATGCACAAGGTTTCCACGCCTAAGATAGCTTAAATGTCAGTCACATTGTTTAATCAATACCTACGCAATTATGTTTTTTTTTTCGGGAAATGAGCTACTTACTGGTTGCAAGCTCATTTATAAGCTAAGTAGAAAGTCGTAAGGAATCAAACTTGAAATAATGTTTTTGTTTTTCGCACTAATGAGTTCTAAAGTTGCACTTTAGTGTTTAAATTTAGGTTTGTATTACATTCAGGTCAAGATATATAATGTATTTGACCTCAGCAAGAGAAGATTTATCGACCAGCTACACTTGTGTAATGAGAGGGGTTATATTTAATTCGTTTAGCACAATAAACGTGCATAACGGAGCAAAGGACATACACGTGTCAGGTTTTTCTAAAGGCTGCTTCCGTATTGATTTCAGGAAACCTCTTTGCCCTGTCAGACAGTAGAGTTATAACGATTGAAAGAAAAAGCCTAGCAACTGGACAAATATAGATATTAATAGGTTTTGAAGAGGTCTTTCCGATAACGTGTTCTCTGACCGTGAAATTGAAAACAGCATATGCATATCTCATACTGTGCATGTCAGTTACTCGGCATATGCTCATCCAATGTGATTTCATATTATTATAACCGTTTGCCTAACACTGATATCGTCAACTTAACAATGCAATGTCCGGGCAAAATATGTTACATAGGCAAATCTCAAGAGATGTTCTGAAAGATACATTCTCTTTATCTACTGGCGTGGAAATAAAACAATAAAAATGGAAACTGAAATCTATCAAGCTTATTTAAGTGATAACGTGTTTTAAATGTTACATGAATGACAATAGAGGACTATCAAGATGATACATTGTTACCACTCCATATATTACATTCTTACGTCTTTAAGATACAACACTGCAATTTGCCTAATATAACTGTTGCACCACGCACAGTAGATAACAAATATATTAATACCACATATTTAATTGCATAGTACTACAACTCTATGGTCTTAAGGTAGCAGAAAAGAGTTAAAACAAGCAGTGAGAGCAAAATTCAATAGGTAATTTCCAAAGAACACGTATCGAAAATTGTAATACAAACTTAAAAGATTGTGAATTAAATCCGAAACGGTCATGAAATTTAAATCATAATTAAAAACGTATATAGTCTTCCGAATAAGTTCTACTGGTGTTTCGAGTAAATACTAATCTTAATTGTGCTGATGTCCCAAAATTCTTAAATGTTCTAATGTGACAATAGTCGTGATGAATCATAATGATATAATCCAAAATGCCAATTAACGAATACAAAATAATTCCAAGATATGTCTTTTGTTCTAAGCACAATAAGCACGTTGTTAATTTAATAAATAATTTAAATACATAAATCCTGTCATATTAGAATATTAAAACGACTAAAATACCTATTTCATTGCATATGATAGGGAATATAAATAATACTTCTGATGTAAATGAAGTTAATATAGAAGCCTATGACACAATAATAGGATCAGGATGAACGTAAATTGATCATTTCTAGCACATTCTAAATTGGAAATAAGATTAGTCTTTTTTTATTTGTTTTTTTTTTTTTGTGAAGAGCATGGCAAGCATAAAGTAGACGGAAATTTCGAAGATGAAAACTAATGAAGTTAACGCATATCCAGGAAATATTTTAGTTCTATATCAAAATGATATCCTTCACATAATGCTAATAATGAGGACTTTGTATAGCGCCTAATGTTAAGAAGCTTTAAGCGCATTACAACATTTATATTGATATAACTACACTTTTTATTTTTTTTTACTAAAAACATTAAATTCGAAAACATTAAAACATGCTGAAAACATATAAGATACAAAGCATTATTAGGTCTCTAAGTTTGTTCCTGCAGTCAAAAAAGATGAGTTTTAAGAGCACTCTTTAAAAGGACCACTGTGTCTTTGTGTCTAATTTCAATGGGTAATTCGTTTCACATCGCCAGGCCCTGATATGCAAAAGAACGTTGTCCATATGATCGAGGTACTCTAAAGATGATCGAGGTACTCTAAAGATGATCCGAGCAGCTGTGTTTTGAACTTTTTGAAGCTTCTGGAGTAGATATTGTGACGAACCAGACAGACTTGAATTACAATAGTCCAGTCTTGAATGTACTAATGAACACACAAGTGTTTTAGTGGCATCAACTGAAAGATAATTGCGAATGGAACTGATGCGTCTCAGTTAAAGATATGCAGCCGTGCATATGTTCATTTCATGTTGGTGCAAAATGAGAGTACTGTCTAGAGTAACACCTAGGTCTCGTACTGACTGTGAGAATTTAATGTTGGTGCTGCTGATATTTATTGACTGAGGTAAAGGATGTGAATGAGAAAATCTTTCTGTTGTGATCAGAATAGCCTCCATTTTATCATCATTCATTTGCAGCTTGTTACATGTCATCCATGAATGCATCTCTCTACTCAGTTTATGGTAGCATCAACGTCAGTTGGGTGGCTAGACTTGTACATTTGGGTGTCATCAGCGTGCAATTGGGGAGACACTGGGTGATGATCTATGACACTTGAGAGCGGCTGAGTGTATATATAATGAAGAGAACAGGTCCAAGAACAGACCCCTGTGGAACACGACAACATAGATCAACTTGGCTGGAATGTATTCCATTTGCAGATACAATTTGTGTTATGTTGGCTAAGTAGGGGTTGAACCACTGTAAGTGTAAGGCTATATTGTGATTGTCAAATACATGTTCGAGACGATGAAGTAATATATCATGGCATATTGTGTCAAATGCTGCAGACAAATCAAGGAGGGTGAGGACTGTAATCTTTCAACAATCCAAAGCAGAGAGAATGTCATATGCAGACTATACATTGCTAAAAAGACTGAATTCAAATGAGATACAAGTTAAGTTAGTACAACTTTTTCTAAGATTTTAGATATAAATGGGAGATTAGAAACTGGGCGGTAGTTATTTAAATCGTTATGGAGAAGTGTTGTTTTCTTCAGCAGAGGCATTACAATGGCAGGTTTGAAAAATGATGGGAATTCCCCTGATGAAAGAGAGATATTAATAACACAGTTATTGAAGGCAATATTGGGTCTAAGCACTCAAGCAGCAGTGATGTCGGAATTTAACCAAATTCACAAGACTTTGATGCACTCTTCATCACGACTGACCGTACTAAATCAATATACACAGGTTCAAATGCCCCTAATGGTTGTCGCTGAAATTCTGTATCATAACTGAATGGTGGAGATTCAATTGAAATTGTTTGTCAAGTGAATCTCTATTGGTTTGTACATTGTCACGGTAGACATTTGCAAATAGGTCTTGAAGGTCTAGTGGGGAGAAGGTAGTTGGAAGTGGTGTACATTTGTTCCTTGACACTAGTGTGTTAGTTATCTCGAAGGCTTAAGCTCATACCTTCAACGAAGACAAATGGTCAATCACACAAAACAAATTAAATATACATAACAATATAGTTGCCTCATCTGCAAACTTATGTTTTCAACGTCCAACCCAAAATGTTATATATTTTTATCATGTAGCAATAGTTGCATGCCATTTACACAACTATTTCAAGGTATAAACCGATCTATCGAATGAAATTCCTAACTGCACTATTCATATTATTTTGTCTTTTCTGAAGTATTGTTTATTCAGTTATGTCAAAAGTTGAAAATGTGATTTATACTCCACTGTATGGTTATATCATAAAAGTACGTTTTTATATTCTTACTTAATATTTGTTATATTACCCATTTTAAATCCTTCGATTTAAGAATTGCCATTAAGCAAATTTCTAATCTGACACAGATGTGACACTTTTAAAACTCTCAGAGTTTATTTTGCAATCGTGTTTTGTTCTGTTGGATGCATATCTACTTAAACGGGGGTCCAGAGTGGCCGAGTGGTCTAAAGCGCTGTCCGTTACGGATCACTGCCATCTCACCTATGTCTGCGTGGGTTCGAGTCTAAGCTTCGGCTAATGTAGTTATCTGAGAAAGCTTGCCAGTAACTTCTCGTTGGTAGGTGGTTCTTTCCGGGGGTTTCCGGGTTCTTCCTCCACTGTTAATACTGGCCGCAATGTATAGCCTATATTGTGCTGAAAAATGGCGTTAAACCAGAAAAAATAAACAAATATACTTAAACGTTGCGATCAACATTCTAATCCTAATTAACTACAACGCATGTTTCTTTATTAACATATTTAATTAAAGAAATCGGGGTATAAGTAATTGAACTAACTTGTCGAACATTATTTTGCAAAATTACGTCATTTTCTGGACAGTTGGATAATATATTTTCGTGAAAGAACTGCATTTTTGTAGCATTTTTACGAAACATTAATACTTATGTTTTATAACAAAACATTTATAAGAAAATGTTGAACATTAAACTTGCATTCTTTTTCTCGTATTCCTTTAATAGCATGCAATGATTTAGACTTGAATCTATTTTATTTAGTAACTGTTTGAATAGTAATTTAGTTTGCGATATGAATGGTGGATTCAATTTTCTTCATGACATTTCAATTGCGGATCAGCTCGTCGTTAAGTGTAGTATATTTATCACATTTCTCGACGATGTTCCTCAGGACCATACAAGATTTTATATCCTGCATTACGCAACATTGACCAACAAAAAGCATTATCTCAGATAGTCATAAAATAGAGCACTTTAGCTTGTATTCTTAGTGGAATCAAAATCCATCTGTGAAAGAAACCCATCTTATTGTTGCCCGCTCTAGAACAAGACATTCAATGAACACCTATTTTACAAGCGTCTTTCCTCTCATGGATCACTTTAAAATATTACCAGTGAGAGTAAACTGATTTCCAGACATGGACCTTTAATACTATCTTCTAAAGAAAACTATAAAAAAAACTAAATATGTTGATTAAATTCTTTCAACTGGAGAGAGAATGAAATGAAATCAATCAAGCAAATGGAACAGTGTATTGTTTTTTTTCTTTTTGCTTTCACTAAAATCCGCACGGTTTTAAGGTAAGTCACTCGTTGCTCCAGATTAATGCAGCCAATAGAGCAACGAGCATTATGCAACCACAAGACAATTGATTATTCTTTCTTATGCAGTATACAAGGAGCTGATCTAGTTTCATTGTTTCATTGACTAACCTCTTTCTTCTCTGATACGACATAAATCTGTATGCTCCAGATTTGCTTTCACATTTTAAATTAACAGTACTTCATAAGTTTCATTTTGCTAGGAATTTAGTATTTATAGAAGGATAATTCACTATGTAAAGACATATTGCTTTTAATGTATATTTATGTTAACTCTATCTGTGAAATATATGCTTAAATATAAACTCCAATTGAAAAGCAATATATCGGAATTTTCTTAATTAGACCTAAATTACAAGTTCAAAATCATCTTGACTTCATAAATAATTATTGCTATTTCCTGGTATGCAAATTTGTGGGCACAAACATGTTGTTAGACTACAGCAATAACTTTGTATTTTGAAGTCACAAACATCTATACTATAGTAATTCAGTACTATTTAATCCCGCCTGTAATATGCAAAGCTCATAAAACAATTCTCAGTATAAATGTGTACTAACCTGCTGTGTGGGACACAGATGTTACGACGCAGCGTATATGTTTCCCACGTAACGCATCATTTGATTGTCTTAATATGCACACTTGTACACTGATCCACCAGTTTTAGAAGGGTTAAATAGCCAAATTAATATATTATCATTGTACATGCAGCAAATTAGTTCCGCATCACAGCGCGTCTATAGTGTTTCACGAGTGTCTAAAGAAAAAAATCACTACTCAACATTACAAAATGGCTACTTACACAAATACGTACTATAGTTGTCTAATAATATACACTCGGGACTAAAAGCCTCAGTTGTTCACGAATGGCGTATACGACCTAAATTACATTTCTGCGCTCGCGGATGATGTGTAAAATTTGGCATCTGATCACGACACAGGAAATAAGTCTTTCTGTCTCGAAGCGTTTCCATGCCTGCTGGACATATTTAGCATTTCGAGGAATCCGGTTCTTAAATACTTGGTAATAGTTTGTAAAAGCCATCTCCAGAATGTTGGGATACAAACGTTATTATGAACGCCAATGGTTTAGACGTGTAACTTAATCACGATTGTTGAACAGTGCAAATCCGACGTTATGCAAGCCTATGCTGGAAACCCCACTCATTCAAAAGCTGATTACTCGTTTAATATCCTTTCTCGCCCCTCGCCTTCCATCCACTGCCTCAACCTCAACCCCACCCGGATTTGTATGTCAGGTATTTGTTTTAGCCTTTAAAAACACACGCGTGTATGATATGGATGTACTTTTTTAGATTCCCGTTTGCCAGGTTTTGGATCTAGCCGTGCAAACGTCTAAATTTAATTAGGCTTGTGCTGTCCGCTGACAATACACCTTATGCGTGTTTCCTTACCTATTGTGGCGTTTTCAAGTGTTATTCGTCATGCATGAAGACATTTTTATGTTTAGGTATGCACGAATAGTATTAGTAATTTGTTTGTTATATCCTTGCATCAAATATCATACGTTTGTGTTATATTCAAACACTGTATGTTATAGGAAACCTTAGGTGTAAAGATTTATGTTGCCAAGTACAAGGAAATGAATTCACTCAGGCTGACCTCAGTATACGCTCATTGAAGAAAATATGCAATATATTACATTACAGTGGACAGATGGTTTATGTATCATGTATTGATTTCTCGTAATGCATTTTAAACGAGACAAAATACAGGCTGGTCGTGGCATGGGACAGTACTAGAAAATGCGCGCAAAACACTTTTTTCACTGAGTGTCTGCATTATATACTGTAGTATCATTTTTTCGTTGGGCTCATTTTTCGTGGTTTGTGTAAAAACATGGAAAAATAGTGGGTACTTAAATTCGTGGTTTTGACCGTCAAGGTTTACGTGTTTGTAGGTATTTAATTCCATGGTTTGACCTCTACAAATACCCAAAATAAAGAATTCAAAAGAATAAAACTATTCCGACGCAAACTGTGGCGACATTAATGTTTAATATACTACTACCACTGGTATGAGTACAAATAAAAGACCAAGTGAATAACATCAGTCAAAGGCGACGCAGCCAACAACACTAAAACAATACTTCCATCTCCATGAGCACAAATGAAACACGTCAGGATGAATCAGTTTCGCCATGGTTTCCGTTCAGTGCTCAACATTAAAGGAAGCCGACACAGCTTACAAAACCAGACCAATCAGTTGTTAAATTACATATGAATGATTTCTTAAAGCACTGTCCATCACGTTGCACGTTGACTATCATGGTGTTAACACAGTGACTTAAGAGTGGTAAAATTCAACTTAGATCCACCTCGTTTCCTGGACTTCCTAACCCAGGTGCGAACTCGGCGCAGGCGCTTGCTTACCAGCAGTGCCGTATTAATCCATGGCAGGGCCCCTAGGCTTCTAGCTTCGTTGGACCCCTCGACATCCACCCGCGAATTTCGCGCTCTT
Source organism: Unio pictorum (assembly GCA_030141615.1). Lineage (NCBI taxonomy): Eukaryota > Metazoa > Mollusca > Bivalvia > Unionida > Unionidae > Unio > Unio pictorum. The sequence continues at coordinate 2,308,833 of JARLTB010000060.1, forward strand.
TTAATTAATACAAACTTACCAAAAATGATTTAAAAAGGTGGAATTTAGCAGTATTCTGATTGTTGTGGCATGGAGTAGGAATTGTTTTAATGTGGAGTTTTTGATTACGCAGCATTGCCATGGCATGGCTAAAGGTTGCATGGGCCCCTGCTGTTGGTGGGCCCCTAGGCTTCAGCCTAGTCAGCCTTATAAATAATACGACCCTGTTTACCAGGAAGCTAATAACGCCGTAGAACCCTCGCAATTAATCAACAATTGTACTCGAATGCTGGATCGATGTATAGTATTACTATTGGTAGAATACTTTATGCAATTTCAATATTTTCTCTATCCTTACTTACCTGACGTGTCGATTTAACGCAGTGAGTATGTAAAGTACAGCTATCAGATACAGTACCTTATCAAACGTGTGCATTGAAACGATGTAACATGATTTATAATTCTTGCTTTAAAATTTTTTTAGAAAACCCCATACACATGTAAAAGCTAATATTTAATTACCAAATTACAGTATTGACCTTGATTTATCAAATACAAGTGTTAATTACTAGGAATGTAACACGGTAAGAAAATGGGGACGGGGTTATCATGATAAGTTGCTCATATCTCGTTGGGGATTTAAATTCATAGTTCGTGGTCACAACGTAAATTGTTCCCCCATGAATATTGATGATACTACACATATGAAACCTTGATCGTTGAGAAACAAAACTTGGTACATATATGGTACATTGCAACTTCAATGCCTATCAGATTACTTACTGATTTCTGCAGCAAGCAGAATGCATTTTCTGAAATAGAACAGTTTCGTTTCTAAAGTTGTCGCCCCTAATTTGAAATTTCACTGAAATAATCATTTCATTAAATGCCATCGCAGACAAAAAAAATTCTCTTGCAAATGTACAAATATGATAAACTAATCCGAAAAGCAATCAATTCCTCAAAAACAATTGCTTTCACTGTTTATTGACTTGCTACTCCAAATCATTGTTTGATATTGATTGTACATGCCTGGATATAGATACAAAACATGGATTTAATTATATATCAGTGTATCTATTAATTGTCTTTAAACCTTACAAGTTCTGAAAATTTGGAATTTTGTATTATGTAATTTTTTTACGCAATGGACTGAAGACCAAAGTATGTCGGCATGCCTTGAACCCCACACTTTTTAGACAAGAAATTTGTTTATTGATATCCCACCATAAACGTAGTACTCGAATATTACTAAATGTGTTTTAAATAAGTACATATAGGTGAGGGGTGTCACATACATGCTTTAAAATGACCATTGGTCAGATGTATTGATCAGTCGTAAAATACAAAACTTTTATATTACTGTTTTAGTATTGCAATACTGTGGCTGACATTATATTGTTTTCCTTTCTTATGACATATTCTGGTTCATCCTTTGACAACTGTAGAAATATTTGTGCACCTAATTTTCTAATTTTATGTAGAAAAGAAAAAAAAATTGGAAATACTATAAAAAAAATTAGCACAAAATTGGTCATTCATCACAGTATGTAATACCATTAAAATGCGAATTTCTATATTCCTTTTCTGGGACTGAACATATGTATGTTTTAGTTTTCGTCTCATTTATGCAGAAAATCCTATATACAGATAAGTATATATGAGAGTCAAATGCATTATACTTACATGACAATAGCAAATGCTACATAGTTTTCAACATATAGACAATCTATTTTTTCAACACAGTATTCACCTTGAAACTAATAATTATAAAATATCACATTTAAATCTACAAGCATCAACAACTTCAAATAATGTTAATATAAATCCCGAATACGTAGCATTTAAAAGCATTTTCTAAGTCAAATTTTGAGGAAGATATTATATACCTTATTCCATAATGAAACTGATCTATTATTCATAATTTATGCATGTTCTGATATTTGTGAGGCAAACGTTTGATCTAATGTCATTATAAATTTATGGCGGTCTTTCGCTCCATGCATAAGTGATCCCTGCAACCTTGCAGTTGAAATTGGTTACATTGCAAGGATTTTAGTTGACTAACCAAATAATGATGTATTTGCCTGTGGGACTAAATAGTTTCAATCAAAACCATCTCATGCTGTTTATTTTATATATTATTCCGTAAATATTGTAGTATTATATAGTTTAGTTTCAGCATATTTGATTTCTTAATGTTGTAGCTCGAGACCTCATGGCGTACATAATTGAAAAAGATTAAAAGCAAGTAGCTTATAATCTTATTTTAAGTTTACGACACAAAATTGTTAAATATATAAGAATATTTGGCTGATGATATTACGTTTTACTGAAAAATGAGCTAATGTATTAAATAGTAAGGTGAATGTTCTCATGGAAATTTTTTAGCGTTTAGCTAATGTATATGACACACGGGATGAACAACGAGGGAGTATGTGAATCATCATCATCATCATCATCATCATCATCATCATCAGTTGCTTGACCTAGTGTGGTCATCGAGGCACTGTGCTGCTGAATATCTGACCAGTTAACTCTACTTGTCTCGATCATGTGCCAATTGCCTGTGTCTCCGCAAAACGTTTTCTGGTCCATTATGTGATGTTGTCAGTCCACTTTGGACGCTTCCCCGCAGTACTGTTCGGGATAGACTGTTGGACTCAAGTGACACGACCATACTATTACAGATTTTAATTTTTGACATTGGTGTGGAGGTCTTCATAATGGCTTACTTTGTGCCTACTGGTGGTACGCACTTCTTTAATTGTGATGTGGTCCATGTAAGAAATGCCAATTTGGTTATGTAGCATCTCATTTCATGTGCCTGGATTATTCGTTGTCATTCTGCTGTCAGGGTCCAGACCTCACATGAATGCAAAAAGATTGGCATGACTAGTGCTCTCAATACCTTGATTTTAGTTTTCAGACAGATATTATTGTCTCTCCAGATGGGACTTAGCTGCTTCCGTTGTTTGTTTTGCTCGTGACGAAATTTCTGCTCTTGATTCTTCTTCGGTGATTATGGAACCAAGATATTTAAACTGGCCCACTATTACCAATTCCTGTCCTCTGATTTTAATCTTGGCTGAGATTTGTATGATACTATTTGACATGGGTATGCGAAAGACAACGATAAAGAAAAGAAAGAATTAAATGGTTACCTAAATTTCTTCAAATGTTGTGTACAAAATTATAAAGTAGAGTGAAAGACAAAGGGGTGGGTCAAATGTTAAAAATAAGACGTTTGAATAGAAGAAGTGAGTAGTGTTTCCTTCTATTTGACGTGGTTGCTCAGGTGATAAGAAACAAGTGGAGAAATAGGGTTAATTGTTATTTACAGCTGTAACTCGTAGATATCGTTATTGATAGCAATAGAAGTGAGCGTAAGTAAAAAGTATAGACTGTTTCATTTATATAAGAACGACATCGAGCATAATAATGTCATATAAAAAGATAATTCAACTGAATAGTCATGTGGTGTAAGCGATTGTAACAGTTCAATGCGTCGTTCTGGATAACAAATACACAATAAAAATAAATATTTACTTTCTACAGCTCCACCGCTACAAATTCTTTGTAAAATAACTGCTAAGTGAACGGTAATTTAGTGCTACTTCGGATTTGAAGAATATAGCACTTTCATTATACTCCTATATAAATGTCCGGGAACAAAGTCTTTTACGTATTTTATGTATTTTGTAGTTGTTAATGAAGGCTACACGAGCCTTAATAAATAATATTTTTTTATTATCACATGAACAACGAAAGTAGTGAGATTCTATATAAACACCTTTACTTTATCCTGTACTAATTTAATTGAAAACTGTCTGCATTACGTAAGTCCTAATGGATAATGCTACTAAAAGCTGGTCAAAACAGAGATGTGACATATGAAGACTTTTAACTAGTTGTAAAAGTGTTTGTGGTCTCTGGATTCAAGACTTTCCCACTATGGTTCTCAATATAGCGCTTCATATCCTATTACATTTGTTGCACTAGTCACAATTACGGCTGTAAGAGTTATATTGCTTCGAGTTCTCTTTTCTCGAGTGGCGAATTTGATAATTATATATCTGGGTTTGAGCGGCTACTGCCTCTTTCGTCTGGCTATGTGTGGTATGTCAATGTCTCTTAAGAAATTGTATACGCCTAGGGATTTAGACATTTGAGTTATATATCTGTCAGTATTATCATCATGGATTAATGGGAATCCTGTAATGGGAATCCTGTAATGGGAAGCAGTGTCAAGAGCTACACTTCATTGTCCTCTATTAGCTATAGTTTCGTATGTCTATCTCTGATTTTAATAACTGAGAATGCATTAAAATGTCTACTCATGTTGCTTAATAATAATACTTCAATATATGTAACAAAATATGTGCTTTTTCCACTAACATTGAACTTCTCTATTTATTTACCTCTGATAATTACGTATAGTTCGCGTAATGTGGCTAGATGTAACAATTTATAAAGCTAAGGTGTAATAAATAAAATATTGCATTAAGATACAGGTGGAATAAAATAAATTTAAAATGATGTATGCTCGTACAGAAACATAAGTAAAAAGATGGAACTCGTCAGTTTAAGGGGAAAAAAAGAAGAAATAACCCGCTTTAAATAAAGAAATAACCCGCTTTAAAAAAAGAAAAAACCCGCTGACCTGAGTTCCACACATGCTTTTTTCTCGTTATCGTTCATTATCCAAATTGCAAAGCATGACAAGGTATGATATATACCCAAATTCACCTGATTATCGTTTCAAGCGTCTCTTAAGAGTGAAAGTAATGCTTTATGACAGATTTGTTGCAATGAAAGTTTCGTATTTCTCTTATGGCTTGATATGCATAATACCATCTAAAGAAATGTGACTCTACTAGCGTGCTCAAGCAATAGCATTGAGGCATAGTTACATAGATTGAACATTATACTTAGAATTAAGGATTTGAAGTCAACTTGAAAGTTGTCTAAGAACACTTATGCTAGACATGTCCCCAGTTTGATCGGGCGTCATTGCTTTAACAGTATGTGTTCCGGTTTCTTAACATTCAGCATAGGTGTAGATAAGTTAAAAGGTTAAGTATGGTTTGAAGTGATTTTATACCGTACTTTTGACCATTTGGAATATGTTTGGTTTGATTACCTAATCGAGACCTAATACATTGCTAAAGAGACGGGTTTACTTACATGCATTAGTGAAATATAAATGATTTACTATATTGCAGAAATTAAACCATCCTACAAGTTCTAGTTGTCAAAGAAAAAGCACGATATTTTCCTAGTCAGTCGCGAGAGTGTAACGCATGAAATTTGCAGCATTAATGTAGAGGTAAACAACGAAATAACCTTTTAAAAATATTATACGACAGTTTGTTCTTGCGTCTGATATAGCGGTGACTTTGATGTTGGTTCTGTTTATTGCTTCATGTAAAATTAATAACTATGTCTGAAGAAGGATGAGTAGGAAACTCCTCTGTTGATTACTATCTTGAACATAATCCTGCCGTCACTGGATCATAGACGCTTCAGTGTTGGTTTATTCGACAAATGCCCAAGAATAATTCTTTACATCACATGTAGGACTACTCTAATAAGCGTCGCTCAACACAGAGCACACGTTACTGAGAATATCTTTGACAAAGAAGATCTTGGAATGCTTATTATTGCATGTGTCCCACATATATGATAACTTAAATATAGTTTTATAAAGGACATAATTATTGATTACAGACGTAGCATATGAACTTATACATGGTAATATTAAACAGTAATTGAAGACATATTTGGTGTTAACAGGAGTTTTATGTTCTGAAAAACATTTTGATTGAATGAAATATGTAATGTCATCCAGAACGCTATATTTGTTCATAACACCGGAAAGGAACTACTAATTTATTTGTTTTCTTTAATTAAATATTTGTAAGTATGTGAATTAAACTTCATATTTTTAAAGATTAGGTTTAATTACACATAATGATGTAAGGTCCTTTACTTGGCAACAAGCCTTCACGCAGTACGTAAGCGAATTTCAAACTACATGACTCCTGTTAAATGTAAAATTCTATTCTGAATAAAGTGACTGGAGATAATAATTTTGCAAACTATGTAACAGTTAATCTGATTGTTGCAGTTATAATGTCTGACAACCATTATGGAGCCTTCCTATCCTAGACTTTCATCAACAACGAAATAATAACACACCATTTTATTAAACAGTTATTTTTATATACAGCGTCCATATTTTACGTTGGGCGTTAAATAAGGAGCAGTATTTGGGAATTTTAATAAAAATTGTTCTTAATAAATGCGGCTAGTGTGCTATATATTTGGCAAATCTCTTTTATAGACACGGTAGTTAGAGTTTGTTCAATGATCTCCTCGACGAACACGGTAGTTCCATTTGGTATAATTATATCCTTTATGGACACGGCAGTCACCATTCGTAGACTGATCTCGTCTCAAATATCTGATACGAACATGTCACAAAAGGACTATGATGTATGATCACGCTCGCATTTCATCTGATGGCTTGATGATGCGAGCGTACATTGTATTACTTAACAGGTCCTTTCATTAAACATATTTGTTACTTTGTTCATAATTATAATCTATATTTAAAACGTTTTCTTCTCATTTAGTCAATGTTTCACAAGGTATCGATTAACTTTGGAAGCGCTGAAAGATCGATTATTATATGAGATAGTGTGATAGTTGTAATTTTGTTCAACATTCATCATTATTTCCAGTGGAAGACATTACAAAATGGACCACTTTCGGTTAAAAACAACATATCCGTATTACGCGATAGCAAAAATCGAATTTATGAAGTCCAAATACAATAAAAGTTCCATTATATTTTATTTTCGGCAAGGCATACGTCACAAATAATTTATGACACGGTTAATATTAAGAACACAGCTCTGTAACCATGGTTTATCTGCCAGAGGAGGTATTTAAATCAAGAGTTTGATTTCTCTAGATACTAGAAACGTCGTAACTGACTACAGTAGCAACCTTTAACTCGTGTGTGTGATTCATTATTCTGATTTTCAATGTATATTGTGTGTTTGAGAAATCAATACAGACAGCTGTGCGAATCCAAACTTGAATATACCCGATACAGGTCTTTATACACAGAAAAGTTTCTTATAATGCGAGATTTGAGTTTATTGTTAGCAGCATCCATGTGGTTAATATTCTAGTCACCAATTTTAATGTTGAGAAAATGGCGCTTTCATTACTTACGGGACCAATTATAAATACGTCTTAAGTTGCACCAAAATCGATGTTCCTGCATGATTCTACTGCGATAAATGTAACTAAACTGCCTTGGCAACTTTATCACCGTTATGATATAACAGTCATTGTTAGTATGCAGACGATGTTTTAAAGTAATATTTTGGTTACATAAGCGAACATGAAATGGAATTAATGAATGCTAGGTATTGATTGTTTTTGTTCCTTTAAGAAAAGCTACGACAAATGTCTGTTTGAATGGCATTATCGACAAAATATTCATCGATATTTGAAGGTGTTAATAGTCGGGGCTACAAATATTTTAACTGTGTGAGTGTCCAGGTAGAAAATATGCTTTGCGTTTTCAAAGACGGCAGAAATGACTGAGCAATCACGCGAGATAATTACGTCCTCCAAACTCAGATTCTCAACGAAATAAATCGAGCTTTGAAAGTGAAGGTGAAATCAACATATGCATGTTCAAGACGGCGCCTATATCGATTTCTGATGTAACATCTCTAATTGTAAAAAGAAGTGTCTCTATGCTACTATAAAATACAATTTGGCATTTTTGAAAGTGCGCCAGGAACAAATTGTTTTCTGAAGATTCATGTCACAAGTGTTTTCGAATGGAGATATATTTGCGTCAACCACTTCGACGTTATGTGGCCAGAAAAAAACTTGAGTCGATGAAAAGCTACAGCTTGGATAGTGACTCCCCGCATACCGCTACAGCGTTAAGGTAATATTTTATTATATATGTTCGACAAACAGAGCATTTATCGGTGAAATAAAATAAATCAATTCATGCACACATTATTATTTTGTCTAGTATTTAAAGAAAAACAAAATATAAGGTTATCCATTTTATTTTTTCGCTATGTATGTTAACCTAATTCAAATCAATATCAGCCACGCATTGTTACCTATATAAGTTTATTTCAGCATTATTATTCATTTTTCTCGAACAATGTCATTGTTTTGTCAGTATTTAACGTTATCGTCCTGATTTTTAAACCAATCACCATTGATTTATCATAAAAGATTTATAATCTGCAAACATTCCAGATAATCCACACAATGTTGAAAATTTGACATAGAAGAAAATAAATACGTTTTCTTTGAAGAGAAAAAAAATAATTTGTTCTAAATTAACAATTTAATGACCTTCGTCGCTATTAGAATCACTCACCTGCTATATGCAATTATCATATATTGTACATATCATAGCATAATGTAATATTTCTAGCTGCTGAATTCGATGCATGATTTTACAATGATATCGACTTTTTATTTTGTTTGTTTTTGCGAAATGAGAAACACGACAAAACAGAAATGATAATTACATAATATAAAAGGATAACTACAGAACTGATCATATCTACTAGCATCTGATCGTTATAAACAATATTCAGAAAGAATCATTGTTAACTAAATCGTAAGCTCGGATTGCAGCACACACAGTAAAACAATTGCAAACGGTTATTCACTACAGAAAACCGCAGGCATGATTAAGTGTCGCTGGAAAATAATCATATATTATAAGGAAAATGAGTGATGGTGGGAAAAAAGTCATCAGGATAAGTGGAAGGAATAAGTTACGTTAAGTTACGTAAAAGGAACGTTAAATGCGCAAAATACTAAATGCAAATAGACGGTAATAACCATCGTGTATAATTGTATTTTGTATGCCCAGATATGACTCAACATAAGGCAGGTTTTCAATGTATATGTTTTTCTATGTTAGAGTATAGAACAATATATATATATATATATATATATATATATATATATATATATATATATATATATATATATATATATATATATATATATATATATATATATATATACACGGCATAACGCTAATAGCTATTTAATGACTCTTTTTCATCTGCTTGATCGGTCATATAATTGACTAAAGATATCAATTGCTGCATATTATTTTCGAATTGCTGTATATTCGAAAAAGTCTTGTTCACAAATACTATATATATTTCTCGACTAATAATTGAAAATCAACGCATCTGGTGATTAATGTCTTTTGACAATACTTATTGTTTCTACTTCTACTTTCTTCACGCTCTAACGCAGCAATCAATAACAATTTCAAAACATAATCCGATATGTTTCAAACTCGTTTAGTTTAGTTAAATGTTATATCAATTATTGTGTATTATAGTCGTGAACACGGTACTCAGCTTTGAAATGCAATATAATACTTTAACATTACATTTTTTATTCATGGTATACCAGTTTGAATCTCTATTCTAATCCACGAATGTTAGTGCCGACATAAAATTTCAATTTTAGTAACCTCCGTTCGATGAAACAAAGGGAAGTCAAAACAGTATATGCGAGGGATATATGTTAGGTGTAATGCAGTATATGACTGGTACCCCACCAGATGTAATCATAGTATTATATATGCCATAAATATTTCTTCTGTATTTTTATTTTATTCAGCGAAAATGAACATCTTGCTATACTGACCATTTGTAATACCGTACACGTTCGGTTTCCTCTTCATAAGGATATTACCTTACCATAATGATTAAAAGGCCCGACTAATGTCGTATATATTTGTCTGCTGGTAAGAATTAGCATGCTGTCATCTTGTATAAGACTGCCATGGTGTATTCCCATGCACGGTTGACTTTTTAGCAGAAGCCATTAAAGAACTGCTAAAACCGTAAGACGATAAGATTTGTAGGAGAGTGTTGAGATAGCAGATGTTAAAAAGTTCATTGTTAAAAAACAAATGTACGTACGAAGAGTGTGCTTAACGTGAGATATGTACTATCCCATAATAGTACTGTCTTGTGTAGTTTAATACTATCCCATAATAGTACTGTCTTGTGTAGTTTATGTGCAAATAAAATGAAGTTCCATGAGATTGAGAACATATGTGCGCTATTTATTCAGACCCTTGCTGGCGAACGTCTTCATAAGGGATAAGGACAGTTAACGTAGATGTCCAAAAGCTGGGATCTTGTGAGGTTCTAAAAATGGTGAGGATTGGCATATTTGAAAGACACCGGTTACCAAGGATCTCAAAGAGCCAACATTGTCTACACCCTTGAAAGGGGAAGAACATATGACAACTGCAATGATATTAGAAGCAGTCACATATCAAGGGACAGACGTGCGCTGCTATCATAGAAGTGTTCCATTTCAAAAGTATGTTATCTATTTGGGAAGAACCTTGAGTTCTAATTTGTAGATCGGTCCTAACAGTTACTAATGATGGTTCGGAATACCTTGAATATGTAGATTGTGAATGCAAGGTGAAAAGAAGCGTTTCATACCTTTGCTTTAATCAGGGTTTAACCGATAATTTATAATAATATAATAATCCCTGCTCATAGCAGATTGAGTCAGCTGCAGTTTTGTGTATCTGGGCAATGCAACAAATGACAAAGTTTGTTTTAAAGGTGTCCATAAATGTCAGAAGAATACTCCATTTTCTGAAGCACACTTAATGGAAAAAAAATCGAAGCTATCCATTGTCTTATGTGTGAGAAACTTAAGCATACAGTTATGCTTTTATGTTTCCTGTGAGACAGTATGCACGCCTGTAACTGTAGATGCAATACACTAACTCTGATATCCAAGAATCAGTCTACTAGTCTATGAAATTAAGCATGAATTAAATAGTTAATTTGCTCAAAAGATGTCATCCATCCTAAAAATTATTGATTTATATTTGATGTATGGTTTTGTTTTTGTTTCGGATGCATATTTATACCTATACGTATCTTTAAACCTAAATCTCTTCAAATTGTGTAATAATCCATCAATAGGTGTAATTGGAATGACTTTAAAAAATATAATGTGTATCTACACACGAATTTCTGTGTATGTGTGTGTGATATGATTTTTGTAACGAAGCGTTATCAATTTTGCAATGATATCAATACGATGCCTGTAGCGTGGCCGTTTATAGTTATGTCAAGCATTGTGCCAACATGCCGCATACATGTAGCATTATGTCCCACCCAGTCATATTATCCTGACATATGGCCTACCAGTCCTAACACTTACCTCTTCATGTTGAACACCTAGTGAGGCAGTCAGTGGTACCATTTGTATGTCTTTGGTATGACTCGGCCGGGGCTTGAATCCACAACGTGCCGCATCCAAGGCGGATGCTCTAACCACTAGGCCACCGGAACAGTCAACACGAATGTGTAATGTCTTCATAATCGTGGTATATTTTAAAGACTTAAGTGAAAATGGATGATACCGTCAGTATGCAATGAAAAACATTGTTTGGAGACTTACATTTGTTGACCTTTATTCTATACTGTAACACGGATGGAAAAGCCGATTACTTTCTCTGCTTAGTATTCCGGACGGCACACGATGGATATTTTAAAACCAATGCTGTCGATAGTTTGACTAGATGCAATTTACTACAGAACATAATTTGAATAAAAATACGTCTAGGAAGCAAGGAATTGCAGAACGTCTTTTGGGGAGTCAATATTCTATTTTCTCTATTGACGTTTATCTCGCCTTTATCTTTCTTGTTCAATTTTCTTAAATTAAAACCATGTCCCTGGGGTAGATGTATCTCTGAGATTTCAATATGGTTTTCTGTTGCAAAGACTTTACTCACGACCACAGCATATATATCGTATCGGATTCATCAGCCACATGTGGATCCATCAGCGAAGAGCAGCGCAGGATTGACTTCATCGAGCCCAGATGGCCAACCACCACACACACACACACACACACACACACACACACACACACACACACACACATATATATATATATATATGCCTGTGTGTGTATGTACGTGTGTGTATGTTTGTCTCTGTGTGTGTGATAATGAGTTTTGTTTCTATAGGAAAACCTGGTGTGATTGTATCTCACACACATGTACAAACAGAGTTATCATAGAACGTTATGCTTAACGTTGACTGTCATTAATTCAACATTTTATAAACGAAATTTGGTTTGCGTGTAATAGGTTTCGTGTTCCCATGTTGGAAGCTTTATTTAAACGTGTATTTCTACTACCGCCACATCGTTACCTAAATGGTGTTAAATAGTTTACGGAACTGAATCAATAAGATGGTCACGCTGATCGATCGATTGTACTATTGTTGGAATTGTACACTACATCATCAAAGATTAATTTTAAAATGTTCTCAACCTACACTTTATTTAACGAGAGTTTCATAAAGAATATTTGGACTAAACGCAACGTGCCATTTTAGCACTACAGGAATAAATGAGACGATGTCAGGAAATATATTCAATGGTTAAGTCTCAAATAGTCTTGCGATTTCCTACTCTGTAGGAATCTTTTGATTGAAAACTCAACATGTAACGCGTTTGTGTTTAGGATTGCCTTACACTGTTATTACATTCGAAATGTAATCCACAGTATGAAATATTAGACAAAACATAGAACTTAATATTACAGTAAAAGACATATTCTTCTAATAATGTCTGTATGTAAATATGTCAGTCCGCTTAAAATTAAACATGCTTCAAAAGATATTAATATATTTTATTAGAAGCAACATCCTATAATTTTACTATTTGCGACGATTCTGCTCCAATACAGTCCAAACATTTGAAATTCAGCGTATAAATATATAGAAGACTCGATGGGGAATCCTTTTCAAATTTGGTAATGTAGATTGGATTTCAACGAATTGTATTATGTTTATCAGGGCAATGATTGATATATTAACGTTAGAAGACCATAGATTGTAACTGTAATTAGAATATAATACTCTAAGCAAAATATGCTTACAATGTCACCGGTAGATGATATATTATTTTTTATTATTATCGGCAAATTGTTTTGTTTACTCCTCCTTCAAAAATGCTTTTCTGTTGATACCGATAGCTATGTTACAATGTATTTACATATATGTTACAATGTATTTACATATATGTTACAATGTATTTACATATATGTTTTTATATGTTACAATGTATTTACATATATGTTTTTATATGTTACAATGTATTTACATATATGTTTTTATATGTTACAATGTATTTACATATATGTTGTTATATGTTACAATGTATTTACATATATGTTTTTATATGTTACGATGTATTTACATATATGTTTTTATATGTTACAATGTATTTACATATATGTTTTTATATGTTACGATGTATTTACATATATGTTGTTATATGTTACAATGTATTTACATATATGTTTTTATATGTTACAATGTATTTACATATATGTTTTGAGCATAATAGCTAATTATTAATACCATGAAGTTTCATGTTCATACTGTGTTGCGTGCTTAGGCTCGAATAAACAGTAACATAGAAAGAGTGAAAATAACAAGCTTGTAAAAACTTAATAAACAATTTATTGAGCACAAATATTTTCCAGAAAAGAACAAACTAAACTTACGGTTTTAAGAATCAATTCCCAAAGTTAATCCAAAAATAACTCAAAATATAATCCACTAGTGAAATTGCAAACGTCCTGGTAAGAAAATGTTCTAATAATTCCAATTTCGAATCTGAGTGAAGCATCCAAGATGGAATACGATGTCACGTGATGAAGTCAGTTCTGGTCTTATGAAATTCAATGAGCACAATTATTTTCGAGATAAATAACAAAATAAATCCTCTTGATCCAAACGAATTGAAATAATTTCCAGTACAAGGTAATTTAAAATAACTCAAAACGACACAACTAATATTCTAACAGCCCAGCTTCTACTAAATAGTTCGCTCTAAAACATCATTTATATACCTGCTTTTACGTAAACAAGGAAGGGGTCACATGATCTTCTAGAATCTTTAGAACAAATTTACGTTCAAAAAATCTCGTACACACCTTATGACCCAAATGAGAATCAGTTATTTAAATTCTCAAGAACTAAAAGTAGAAAGATGTTTATAACAAAGCTCCATAATGTCCTTGGAATCAACCACTCATTTTAAAAACTTGTTTACAACTCTGAAGCCAGGTCAGAAATGAAGTCAACATCTGGTGTTTATTTGTAGAGTACAGGTCATCTCCCAATGAATGAATCTTAAACTTAAAATGTCAAATTTGAATCTGACAAACAAACAATTAAAATAAAAATAAATGACTTAAATCAAATATACGTAACAACTGTAACTGGGCCAAATGTTGTGATTTATACTTTTATTGCTAATCACATCTCTCACCTTGCCTGTACAATTAAACTCATTAAAACAATTATGATCATCCCATTTAATGGCATTTTTTCAATGTAACGGTTGCTACTGGAAAGGAAAGACACGATTAATGAAATATATAAATAACTATGGCCTTAATCAAGCATATAACAACGCCAAATTTATGTTAAATAACCGAAACCATTTGTAATAGACTATTCTGTAAATGACTGATCGGTTCACTGTATTGGTAAATGCTTTTTAAAGAGACAAGACCTATGTAAATATGTTTTTAATAGAGACGTGTTCTTGCGTCAGGCTCCTAAAGGTAAAATATTGTTATCAAGCTAATATATAAGGTTTTCTCCGTTACTGTCATGTATACGTCTGACCACATCGCTGTGGAGATCGTGCAATTTCTACAGAAGAGAATATATATATATATATATATATATATATATATATATATATATATATATATATATATATATATATATATATATATCAGAAATTAGAAAACAACTGAAAATGGTGGAATCATGCGACTGTTACGAAATAGTATTGATTATTCTATCTATCTATCTATCTATCTATCTATCTATCTATCTATCTATCTATCTATCTATCTATCTATCTATCTACCTATCTACCTACCTACCTGCCTACCTGCTTGCCTGCCTGCCTGCCTGTCTGTCTGTCTGTCTATATATCGAAATACAGATATACAGACGGGCATATAGTGTATATTTCCTCATCATGTTTTCAAATGTAGATACCTCCCTCGTGAAAAATCAAACCTTTTTTTTCAGTTTTTTATTTTTTAAACTTACAATAATCTGGAGTAAATATATTCAGGCTGTTTAAAAATTCAGTTACTGCATCGGATCCTAGAAAATCAACCCAAATGATGCATTTCGGAAACAAATGATATTAATCAAGTAAGAGAACTTACATTAATAATGTTTATTAATTTTCCTGTTTCTACCCTGTTGTCTTGATATCATGGCTAAATTGTACTGTAGCCTATGTAATGTGTTTAGCTTTTCGACCCTAATAAAATTCTTGTATTGATTGTCAAACCGATTCTTTCTCTTATCGTCTCTGTTGTATTTCGTTATCTCCTTAACAACTGACTACTCAGATTTCACACACGCATTGTTTGCATTGCAACCAATTCAACGACAAAATAATGTTCAAGGCTTTCAAGTACAAATAATTTCCCATAGTTGTTTGAAACGATGCATACTCAATAATATATGAGGATAACACAGACGTTGAGACACATTTCATTGGGTTCCCATTTGTAGTTTTTTAAGTGTGCTAATCTTCATAACATAACAATACCAGTCTTAGTCATTTTATAATGCAAATGTTGCATTGCATGTCGCGAAATACATTATACCCTCGGGATTAAAATATTCTTTTGTGTAGCATAAGGTGTACTTAGTATATCGCTAATGATCATCCAATACTGAAATCACTGACCATGTCCATTTTTCAGATTGTTAAAACTAAGCCGAAAATTTTACTGCCGGAATCAGTACTAAGCGGCATTTTTCTTTGTTTGTGTGACATGTTCTATAAAGCGTCCGATTTTAACCCGTATGAAGTTCATGGACGGATGATACTATTTTAAAACAATGACATGGCATTCATAACTGATCAAGATAAAAGATACAATGGTGCTTTACAAGGAAATAAAGTGACAAATACATTACATTACCAAATTAACTTCCAGTAGAAAATCAATAGACTTATATGGATTGCAACGCATCATTCACCTTGGTCATTGAGCTTCCCACTTGCACATTGTACAATTATTAAATGATTAATTAGGGCATTATAGTTTAGCACATGCGTATATGTCAATACTAATCGGTAACTTGTGACAAGTTCATTAATAGTATAGTTATTAATATGAAATTTTATCTAAGATAGGGCAAATTAGACAATATCCATACAATTCAAGATATAAATTTAAATACTTGGAGAGGATCTAGTTAAATGCTTTTGATACTAACATAAATAGTGGTATAATATTGGACATTTATTATAATGTTTCCTGTTATAAAATCCAAATCTGTATGCATGTACTGCGTATCATGAACAACATCTTGTTCTATTTATAGTTTTGTAAATATGGTCTAAAAAAAACAGCGTCCTGTTACTACCTATGTAAATATTGTTTAATAAAGACAGCGTCATAGATTAGCTATGTTGTTGGTGTTGTTGGTTTAGGGTTTAACGTCATTTTTCAGCACACGATAGGCTATACATGGCGGCCAGTATTATTGGTGGAGGAAGAACCCGGGAAAACCCCGGAAAGAACCACCGACCCACGAGAAGCTACTGGCAAGCTTTCTCACATAACTACATTAGCCGAATCCTAGACTCGAACACACCCAGACAGAGGTGAGACGGCAGTGATCCGTAACGGAAAGCGCTTTAGACTACTCGGCCACTCGGGCCCCTATTAGCTATGTAAATATTGTTTAATAAAAGCAAAAGAGTAATGTTACTACTATTTATAAATCATGTTTTTATAAACAGTTACGTGTTTTCTAGCTATGTAAATATGGTTTAATAAAGACGGAGTTTCACTAGAATAGTCATCTTTATCCACATAGATCATGACCGTCTACATGTTATTCAGCGTCAGGTGGCAGCAGCACAAATATTTAATATTTAAGCTTTTTTATTTCTTAAATTATGTTCCGTGCATGTTTAAAGATAATACAGCAGCAAATATAATTTGCATTTTATATCATGATAAGTACAGAATGCAATCCGTTTTTCTGACGAAAAAAAATCTTTAGTTTCACTATCTCATCTACCCCCCCCCCCCATTATGCATTAAAATAGCAAATTCATATTGATCTTTATGGTTTCCTGTTCCGTTGCAAAGACTGTACTCGCAACCACAGTAAATATATATATATATATATATATATATATATATATATATATATATATATATATATATATATATATATATATATATATATGTGTGTGTGTGTGTGTGTGTGTGTGCGTGCGTGCGTGCGTGCGTGCGTGCGTGTGTGTGTGTTTACAGTAGTGTTAATAACAATTATGTTAACATATTTATTTCCTTCATTTCCCATCTTCGTAATATAACCCATTACAAGTGGACCTTATGCCACTTTTTCCGTTTTGTTTACTTGCATTGAATGGCTTTCATTTTAAAAAAAGATTTTGTATCTTTTATATTTCCGAGGCCCTGTTTGTAATCACAACCCACGTTGACGATCTATCTATATTTCCATATATATATCATAAGAATTATTATGTCAAAATGTATGCATTACGCTCAAGATAAATCGGTCCTTAATGGTTCAATGAGAAGGGAAGTAACTCAGTAACTCCTGTATGCTTAATATTTCTTATGTTCAATGATTGTCTCTCTGAAGTGACTCCCATTTCATCTTCTACTGCACCATAGACAACCACACTTACAACGCTACAGAATACCATTGCGTGTGCACGTAACGCTAATGTAATATTCCTGAATGTCGCTGGCTTCGATATTTAATTTTTAGAAGAGAAGCGTTTAATTTCTAAGATATATATATATATATATATATATATATATATATATATATATATATATATATATATATATATATATATATATATATATATATATATATATATATATATATATATATATATATATATATAAATATTCCAGTTTGATTTATCTGCGTAGTTTGCGTATCCGTTTTGTTATCAACACAGATTCAATCTAGCATTCTCATTCTCGTTACGTTTGTATTTACTTTCCTTCTGTACTATTCTTTGGGTATCCGTTTTGTTATCAACACAGATTCAATTAAGCATTCGCATTTTCGTTACGTTTGTATTTACTTTCCTTCTGTTATTAACTCATACTTCCCATTGAACTGTATCTCAAAGAGTTATAGTGTCCAAGGGACGTCACTCGAGGAAGCCTGATTTGAACGTAATTTGGAACATTTATGTTGAATGTTCATCCTCTTTGAATGCACGACGTTCAAGGGGAAATAAGTTTTCTAAGCTTATCATGTCTGGTAATATTGCCTGCTGTTATCTAGTCTTGACAAACGTAGTTTATAAGTTTGCCTGTGAAATGGTGGTAAGGCGTTCTTTTTTAAATGCATACCACTGATACATTAAGTTCAGATCCCTGATTCCAATATCAGTGTTCGTTCAGTTTGCTTCTTCTTTTAACGATACAAATTCATATTATAGAAAACTAGGAATGACAGGAATTAATTAGAATGTTGGTAAACTTTAAAAGAGTCTTATTTGTTTAATTCACACTGTTTATGAATTTCAAATGTGAATATACAAATAGATAGCAAAGTAATATAGGAAAGGGAATCAATTATTTCATTAAAATCAAGTTGTCAGTTCCACGACCGAACAAAATAAAACAAAACCATAATTCAAGGAACTTATGTCATTCAGTGAACAGTAGAAAGAATGTCTATAGAATGTTGTGTGACATGGGCGCCCGCACATTCGAACAAGGGGACATTCACCCGCTCCAGGATTTCACCACTGAACATGTTTTCGCCTACATCTGTAACATTTAGTAGGTAACCACTGCCTGTTTGCCCCATTCCCCCTCCCTTGCCCAAGGAAAAAGTTTGTTTTGCGGGCGACCTTGTTGTGCTATAATTACTATCATAATTGAAAATAAGTTGCAAAAGAACAAAGTCATTTAAAGTACAATGGAACAGTTAGGATTAAAATAACAAAACGTAAAAAGCTGACAAAACTAATCCATTTCTTTTTCCCATGGCTGTTAGAAATCTAACGCATTATCTTATCCATGGTAAAAGACTCGTCAGAATCTTAAACAATCTAGACAGAGAACAGTGTCATTTTAAAATATATGGCATTACACTATAGTCTCTTAGACAAACACATCGCAAATTAACAAAATATGCTGCGAATTTGTTATTAATAGTAAAAGAAATATAAAGCCTTTTGGAGTCTTACTGTTGTATGTTTCAGAATGTAAAGAAGAATATTCCTAAACAGGAGTTTCTTAGTATGTAAATTGAAAATTACTGACATTTTCACATAATGTATTTCAATCTCGACAGTAGGGAATAATTTACATTGCATAGGTTTACTATATAATGGGATGTTGCATGGAATACATTGTAGAATATGTGTACTTTTAACTTTATCGTCTTTGCTGTCTCTTTTCATCGTCATCTCTTGAACCTGTCTTTATTTACCTCTCATACATACATACATACATACATACATACATACATACATACATACATACATACATACATACATACATACATACATACATACATACATACATACATACATACATACATACATACATACTGTTACACGCACAAATCCTGGCGCGAGTCACTCTGGAAGTCATATGTTTTCCCCAAATTTCCAAAGACTTCCATACAACATGAGTTGTAAAATGGAAAGAGAGACGTGTGTGCTATATTGAATAACCTTTGCTCAAATCAATTGGCGACCCAGATGAGACAACTTGCCCAAAAGTCCATTAACTGCACCTTTGCATGGTTTTTCTTCATTATCATCCGATTTCCGTACCGATAGCTTGTCATGCCATAGAAATTACATTAGTATTCCCTTACTAACTGGGAAATATTTAACTGCGCGACCCTAGGCCAGTCAATCCTCATAATTTCCGGCGTATCACGCTCATATACATACGCCCATTTTCCACTATGGACACATAAACGGTACCTACCAAGTTCCAACTTATTGATTCCATTCTATAATTTACTGATTTCCAACCATAAATACTGCCTTTTCAATCACAATACTTTTATACACCGTTGAATTTCAATATGGACTATGTTGCTAAAGGGGACAGTCATTCGGCTTGTACCTAAATTCACTACTAACGACCCCAGCATGGTTCAAATTCACTAACACTCGGCTCTGTGACGTTTGCTTCTACCAATTGGCTAACTATTTCAGGCTAGTAATATTTCCATGGCACCTAAGACTAAACACTCACACAAATAAATCTAAGAATTGCTTAAAAACAGGATGCTGTCAAATACACATACTCCAAATTTATTACAATACATACATACATACATACATACATACATACATACATACATACATACATACATACATACATACATACATACATACATACATACATACATACATACATACATACATACATACATACATACATACATACATAGTTGATACAGTCACTTCTGTCGCCTTCGGTCTTGTACAGGGTTTGATGTTGGCGTTTCTCTTGTCCTGAGTCACTGGACCCTCATCGCAGCACTAGCAGAGGAGGTCGCGCAGATGTGTGAGAAGCACGCTGCAGCTGCACTTAATGACTTCAGCTGTGATGTCATTCTTCTCTGTGGCGTTACATAATGACAGTTTCTCTAAGGCCTTCGTTAGTTCTGCCACAGTATGTTTCTTCTCCCGTTTGGCAATGAGCGGGACGTTTGGCAATGAGCGAGACGTTTGCAATGTCGTTGAGGGCAGTGTTGATTATATAGTTTTCTCTGGAGAACAGTTCATTGCAGCACATCAGTAGGAGTCGCTGACCGTTCTCAGCCATCTTCCCAATGCCAAACTTGCCAAAACAAGAGTCATGGTCTGCATCCATTATAGCGCTGACGTCGCCCAGTTTGACGATGAGCAAGATTAATTCATCGTAGAACACATCTTGGGTATCTGCTGTGGTTCTTAATGTGGGAGCGTACACGTTAATCAGGTTGAGAGGCTCCGTTGTGGTGTGGAGGCAGAAGGATAACAGTCTTCCGTTTCCCTGTTGGCTTGGTTCTATCAACTCCAGCAGAGAGTTCCTGATGGCGAGTCCAACAAAAAAGAACCCTGGCTGCGTCAGCGCTCTTTCCTTGCAAAAAGAACGTGCGTTCTCTTCTCTGATGGACCCATACTCTGGTAGCCGTGTCTTCTGTAGTGCGTCGATTACGACCTGGAGTCTTGCATTGGTGACTAAAGGGTTTTAACATCACTGATTGTCTAGAGATCATATGAGAGTCCAGTCAGCCTGGTCCGGATATTCCAGGTACCTAGCTTGAGGATAGGAGGTTTCCTTGCTGGTTTTCGTTTGTTATTGCCTGGTTCAATACTTGCAGCACGCTTTGTCAGGTATGGATTTACACCCTACTCACCCAATAAGGCAGACGAACTGTGGTGGGACGGCACTTTATTGTCTGGGGGCTGCCCAGCTTGAGGCGGGCGGTAGCTGTCCAGTGAGATATGTTGGTCCCTCCCACCATCGGAAGCAACCCTTGGCGTCTGACACGACGCCGATCGATTTATAACGAGTAAAATGTTGCTTCCCAAGCTGTGTCGATGGTGTGAAGTGAAGCTGGAGTATAATATCCAGGGCGCAAGAATGGGCAGGGTGATATGGAGTGTCAGTTGTTGCCAATGCATCATATTTCCCAGTGTCAGTTGTTGCCCATGCATCATATTTCCCAGTGTCAGTTGTTGCCCATGCATCATATTTCCCCTCTCCATGCAGCTGACGGATCCAAAGTAAACGACAAATCGATACGTCATAGCACCAACTCCGTCTAGAATTTTCTGTTAGTGTTTACTCCCTTGGCCTTACTCGTGAGAGGGTATAGTCGCAACTCAGCGAAGGTTTGATATCAGAGTTTTAATTCTCCTAAATGGGCGGCCACCCAAGTTTAACGATCCCCATCTGTCCGAAGAGTATTAGTTTGGTGCGCTAGTCTATTTAACCAGGTTCCGCCGGGCTTAGTTAAGGCACTCGTGAAGGCATGGAGCTGGATTTTCCGCTATAAGCTCTATCAGATACATGCCATTGAGAGTTTTCCAAGGGTAGTTGGTGCTTATCTCCCATATCCACCCCGGCGATAACAATTCTTGGAACCCAACATACATACATACATACATACATACATACATACATACATACATACATACATACATACATACATACATACATACATAAATACATACATACATACATACATACATACATACATACATACATACATACATACATACATACATACATACATACATACATACATACATACGTACGCGTAAATACGTACGCGTAAGTACGCACGCACGCACGCACACATATGTATTTTCACTTCCCATTTTACCAATGCGTTAAAACTGAATTTAAATGCAGAATATATGTTTGCTTTATTCATATGTTTAAACTCCATGTGATATTTTCCAACATATCCAACTAATTGTGATACAAGTATTATGCTACGAGGGGGCCCTCCGTTACGGATCACTGCCATCTCACCGATGTCTGCGTGTGTTCGAGTCTAAGATTCGGCTAATGTAGTTATGTGAGAAAACTTGCAAGTAGCTTCTCGTTGGTCGGTGGTTCTTTCCGGGGTTTTTCCTCCACCAATAATGCTGGCCCCGTGTTTCAAACAGACAAATGACTGCAAAATAGATTTGTTATTTATTATTTTCTCGTTTGCAGGCTTATGCAGTTTAAATCGTGTAGTCTACTTTCTGATGTATGAATAAAGATCGAACAAGGAAATACTATTATGGCAAGAGAGAGCATACATTTCTGTTTGAATTTGAAAACAGTACACACTTTATCTGCCTTTATAGAAACAGATCTCATTTTGTATGATTACATTTCCTTCTTTCCTCTAGATATAATATATTTGTTGATATCTATGTATGTTTCAGTAAAATATAAGACGAGATATTTTATTAATTAGCGCTTTGTGTGATAGCAAATGCATTTAATTGCACAAATCCGATATACATAACTATTTGCAAACAGACATTCATTGTTGATATGTTTCATTTTTTATCTCATTATTTTTAACGTCATTCATCGGTTTGTTCTAGTTGGAACACCATTTGTACACAATCACCACATACAATATATCTTTAGTCGAATAAGAAAATTGAATTCTATACTATTCTATTCTATTCTATTCTATTCTATTCTATTCTATTCGATTCTATTCTATTCTATTCATATATATATATATATATATATATATATATATATATATATATATATATATATATATATATATATATATATATATATATATATATATATATTAGGACGGAATGTATAGAGCTAATAAAAATTATGCTTTCATCAATTAGTCGATGACTTCAGAATAAGCTAGTGTAAGGCGTATCTCCATTTCGATATATGGACTGTTTGCTGCCACTTCAATAAAGTTTAATTTAAAAGGGTATTTACTGTTTAGAACCAATTTAGATCAATATCATATAATTTTATATTTATTAAACTAATTATTCTGTTACTTTTGAAATGAATGTAGTCGTTACTGTACGATTAAAAAATGTAATATACAATATATATCGAACTAAGTTCGTGGTGTCAATTAGTTATCATGAGATAATTTGCTCTAGTAATCTGATGTTTGAATTGTACTGTATTCAAAACTAGAGTATATGTTTGCCTGTTTTATGTGATGATTTTGATATTAATATCTGACCTGCATAGTTTACACTGATACAATCTAGGAAAAAACCAGCAATGTGCAGTGACGTCAGATGTAACGTGGTTCCCATTTAAATAGCAAATGATCTTTCACAAAAAAAAATTATTTGGAAGCATATTTTAGCTTGAATTCCTATTATGCATTTTTACACAGTCTAAATGATGTATTCGGGTCTACGTATTCATATTACTGTGTAACGTGTACAAAACTCTCATTGCCATTTATTATGCATTTTGACACAGTCTAAATAATGTATTCCGGTATGCGTATAAATATTACCATATAAGACGTGCACAGAACTGTCAGTGCCAATCATTATGCATTAAAGTATTGCATGTGCCTTGCCATTTTATTCAGAATGTCCCAGATAATTTTTCTCTACGAGTGAATTACTCGCTAGCTTTCGTGTCCATCGCAAGAAGCAAACGAAGATCTGGTTAGATGATAAAATTCTTTAAGAGTTCCAATTTTACACGATTCCCTTAAAGATCTATTTCTCAATGTGAACAGGATAATTTGTATTTTTTGTATCGACTGTGTCTGATTACTCTTCTTGCTCTTTCTTAACTATTCGAGGAGAAAAGGACTTTGATGAGTGCGTGTCTGGGTTTATTCCGTGTGCAATGATATTTCCCCATCTTTTGACAGTTTAAGAATGTCTCTAGGATTCTTGTCTCACATGTTTGTGGCGGATTTAACCTGAATAGGTGTTAATTATTAAAACCACGATTCGTGTCATTTCAGTGGGTGTTGTAGAAATAAAAGACGCTCGTCTCTGATGAGAACTTTGCTGAAAGCGCGTTAATTTTACAAAATTGGAATACCAACATGCGGTGTTTATGACCCTATATTTACCGATACTGATACATCTTTCCGGATAATCAAACCATTAATTGGACATAATTAACTGTTCTCAAATAATTTTCCAAAGTAGGTTTGTCGGATATTTATTTTTTTTGTACAAGATGACTAGATGTTAACTGCTATATAAATAAAGTTGGTGTACATGAATCCGTCCGTTTGTAGCACATAAGATCATTATAGTCTTTATCTCTTTCTACTGTTACGTGCTTAGGCTTGAATAAGCAGCAACACAGAAAGAGTGAAAACTAACAAGCTTGTATAACTTGAACAATGAATTTATTAAGTACAATTATTTTCATAAAATAAATAAACTTACAGTTTTAGAGAATCAAATCCAACATTAATCCAATATAGAATTCTCAAAAATAATCCACTAATGGAATTGTAAGAGTCTTGATAAAAAAATGTTCTAATAGTTCCAGGTTCGAATCTTGACGATGTAATCCAAAATGGCTGACAATGTCACGTGATGCAGTTCTTGTTTAATTTATCATCCACATGAATTATGAGCACATGTTTTCTCCTCCAAATAGATAGTAAATCCTCTTTCTTCAATGAATTGACACAAAGTCCAGAACAAGATAATACAAATAAACCTCAAACAGAAAATACACAACTAATATCTTAAAGCCCAACATTCTACTGATTTGTTCTATCCCAAACAACAGTTCTTATACTTGTTTTTCTTAAGTAAACAAGTGATCACGTGATTTTCTAGAAATTGATAGAGTTTCATGGAAGGTCACAGAAAGAGATTGCCTTCAAAAAGTCACGTATTAAAAGAATGATACAGAAGAAAAACCATCCCCAATAACTAAAAATATAAAGATGCCCTTGAAATTAACCAATAGTTTTAAAGACCTGTTTATAAATCTGAAGCAAAGTCAGATAATGAAGTAAACAAGAAAAGGTCAGCCTGTTTACAACTAGAATCTAGGTCAATCTGAATTTTCTAGAAAGAATCTCCCAATTAATGAATATTAAACCCTAAATGACGAATTTGGATTTAACAATAAAAAATAAATAAATTAAATTCAATAACCGTAACACTATATAGATACATTCATACATGGTTTAGCTCTTCGGAATATATCTTCATTCGAACTCTTTTTTTATACATTTATATATATATATATATATATATATATATATATATATATATATATATATATATATATATATATATATATATATATATATATATATATATATATATATATATATAATCTTTTGTTTGGTTTTAATTTATGATGCCATCTAAGATGAAAAGAAAACGAAAGTTTAAATAGCTTTACTACGATGTTCTTTAAAAGATAATATAGTTTATTTTATCTTAATGTTTTACTCATTTTGGATTGTATGTGTGGGGCAAGCTCAATTTGTCCATACAGCTTGCACCCTACAAGATGACATTTTAAAGAATTGTAAATCACTGCAAATGATGCAGTAAGTTGCCTTTCGAGTGGGAGAATATACACAAAGTATGAGTACATTTTTAACAAACGAGTAAGCGTATATAAATATGCTTGTTTAATAAATGAAATTTAAATGGCAGAGCTTTCAAAGTTATTTGTGTTTTATGTTGTTGATTTTATTATTTAGCTGTAATTAGCAAGTTGCGTTACCTTCACGAAGCACAAGAGGTCAATCCATCTGTCCTTGATAATCATTTCACTTTTTTATAAAATAATGACACATGTGTTGTAAGACTAGATGCCATCCAGTCTTTTTAAGCGTTTCGAATGGCTAAAGTTCAAACAATTTACGCATAAACATTTTTAGTTTCGTAGAGAAGGAATTTCTTATTTATGTATGCGATAATCAAGTATGGCAATCTCTGCATTCTTAATTCCTCTGATATTTGACTGAGTCTTTTTGAACACATTACCAAAACGGCTTCTTTTCTCGGCATGAATGAATACATGTTTAGAAATTGATCCAGCTGCTTAAATTTGTCCGACGAGGTTACAAAATATAACATCTTTATTTCCCTCATTTCGTATACCATTCATAGCACTTTTAGTTATTTTTAAATCCATTTGTTTAAGCAGTTATGTAGTATAAAATAAAGATTAACTCAGCTGAGACGTTTTCTTACTGGACATGGGTTGATCAGAATATTCAGTGACCAGACAAGTCAATTACGAACCTCGTTGGTTTGATAGCCACATCTAGTTATTTATTCAGGAATGCACAACGCACCATATTTCAAGATATTCGATGTCCTTAAATCAAATTGTGTTGCTCAAGGCATGGTAACGATAAACCAAATATTGATATAATACTAAATATACCATTCTGATGATCCATTGTTTAGTACGATATTGTCTGTTGAAACTAATACTACTAAATACTACAATGTTCAAATCAGACACAGACTGGTAACGGACCCAACTGTTTTCGAGTAAATCAATGATTTGACTTACGTTAGCAAAAACTGCTACTTAAAATGGCTTCAGTCTCATTCCGGTAAAGCCCTATGCCTTCAATCCATTTGCGACAGCTTGATGAGAGGATAGTAAGCCTTTGATTAGGAATGAAATTATACAGCAAGTCTTACGTTCCTATTTCTCTCAGTCATTCTTTTTTTAATTGTAGTTACTTTTCACTTATTGTTAAGACTGTCCGGAATCTATGTGCATCTATTATCAGTTTATAGCTTACACTACCAAGACGTTAGACGTATAAGCAATTCATACCTTCACATGGTGACGAAGTTGTAAGATCAAATATAACGTTCATCTGGTTGAGTTCATGACATTAGGTTTTTGTAATGTATATTGGCTTCTTCTTAAAATAAACACGATTGGTTAAAATTTAAAATTATGGAATATCTGTCCAGAATATACGTGTAGAGGACACTAAGTGTTTACGTTAAAAAAATCTCGTACCCAGATGAGAATCAGTTATTTTTACTCTCAAGAACTAAAAATAGAAAGATGTTTATAACAAAGCTCCATAATGTCCTTGGAATCAACCAATCATTGTAAAAGCTTGTTTACAACTCTGAAGCCAGGTCAGAAATGAGGTCAACATCTGGTGTTTATTCGTAGAGTACAGGTCATTCCACTTTCTAAAAAAATATCTCCCAATGAATGGATCTTAAACTTAAAATGTCAAATTTGAATCTGACAAACAAACAATTAAAACAAAAATAAATGACTTAAATCAAATATACGTAACAGGAGGAACATTTTGAGTGCATTTGTGTGTGTGTGTGTGTGTGTGTGTGTGTGTGTGTGTGTGTGTGTGTGTGTGTGTTTTGAATTTTTAATGTAGCTTTAATACTTTTAGTCGTAACGATACCGTCAGTGCAATGTGGCAGGTTATAGTGATGTTCAGCACTGGGGCATCATGCGGCAGACATAAAGCATCATGTCCCACCAGCTCAAATTATCCAGGCATCAGGCCGACCAGTTCTAACACGAACTCGTGATGCTACGCGTCAAGCGAGACAGCTGCTAGTACCATTTTTAAAAGTCTTTGTATGATTCGGTCACTTAGGCCACCGTAGCTGTCCGGATCATTTGGAATAAAAGTTTTTTTTTATTTAGATTCAAAAGAGCACAACTTCACGTCGTTTCATCGATATCAGTACAATTGCACATTTTACGGAGAATAGAGAAAAATTGTTTTTTTCAGCACATACTTTCTGGGTGGAATACACCTGTTGTGTTCAAAGACCATGACAAAGTAAATGCTTTTGAGAATCTTTTTATTATAACATATCCTTATGATATGAAGAGTTCTCTGATCGTAGAAATAGGATACAACAAATGGCTCTCCTTTCTAAATTGAACGTTTATTTTGACTTGTTCAAGTCGTAGGATACAGAGCGCCTCTTTTGCATTAAACGTGTATAAATCAAATTATTGCAAGATTCCTTTCAGACATGGTTTTCATTTGCATGAGACCACGCCGTTTGATTAGCGACAATGCATCTTATTGCAGTGCCATGATGTTATTGACATTTCGTTAATGTTATAACGTCACTGTATGACTTCATTGAGATAAAATGTCTTTTTGCAAATTTCAAACAAGCTACATATGAACATCGCGTACTAAAATGTTTTGTGAATCAGGATGTTTGATGTAGATAATATCTTTAACTTTGCCTTGACCGGTATACGTTCTACTGGCTAATAGAATACCTTCCGTACATCAAGCACAGGAAATGGTCTAAGCTACTGAGCGTAATACAAATTGACGAGAATGTTATTTATTGCAAAGAGATGCATTCAATGAAGGCTGTTTGAAATATGGTGTCAAAGATCCAGGACGTATCGCTGCTATCCTAAAAATAATATCATTAATATATCTTTGTTGGATTTCTGGTCACATCGGTTTTATCGTTTGAAAGTTTCATGAGCGGTCCAATTTTGAGTCAGTATAACACAGAATCGTCTCAGATACTTTTGATTTGCCTGATCTATAATATTTCATAGCAAAAAAGAGGATTGTTAGGAAATAAATGAGTTACATTGAATAACGAAATAAAAGATAATTAGCATGGATGAAACAACTTGTTTCCTACTTCCTTTTTAATATTCAACACGAATCTAAAATGTTTGGCATTTAGGATAGATATATAACGATAATCATTCAAGTATGTTTTCTAACAATTGTTGCAAAAGATATTATATTGGAATGTGTGCTATGAGGCACGGAAAGCTGAAAGTATCATAAGCGCATTAGAATAATATCAACCTGATACAAAAGTATGGTCTTCTAAGGGAAGTGTTGTAAATATTTCTTCCAAAATCTATTTTTATCATTCATTTTTAGAGCAGTTGCAAACATTCTAAAGCACGAAATTAAATCAACGCCATTATCAGCACGAGGAACGTTATGCTTTCACGACAATAACGCCTTCAAAGGCAATAAAAACGTTTCAGAATAGCATGCAACAAGCTGGTACAAGGCCGTTCAGGTGATTAGTACATGTTATCTACGGTGAAATATTATCTAATAAATTTAGATTGAAAGATATAGCAGAACTCTTGCAACACCGCCTCATCGGTTCTGAAACGTCATGATTTGGTTTTGTCTTTTTCAGAAAACTATACAAATTCTTTATTATATTTTTATAATTATTGATATTATTATTATTATTATTATTAGTAGTAGTAGTAGTAGTAGTAGTAGTAGTAGTAGTAGCAGTAGAAGCTCTTCTTGTTGTTGTTGTATTAGTAGTAGTAATATTATTTATATTAGTATATATGTATATATATGTGTGTGTTTTTGTGTATGGATGCATGTGTCCATACAAATACTTATGTGAAACTAGGGATTTAAATGTTCGTCAAAGAGGATAATAATCGCAATACGTGCCTTGCAAATCTAAACCAAAATTGGGACAATGATCGATCTTCTCAGTTAAAGAGACACCCATTAATGGAACTGATCGTTCATGAAATGTATTTCGATTAGATTCCCGGAGGGTGTTGCCTATTACTCAATACATACTGCAATCGGTTCACTGTTGTCCTGTTGTGTCTTTTCTTTACATGAAAAATGAAAACAGAACGTATATTATCATCCCAGACAGATAAAATTTGAAAGTATTAATGAGACCAATATATTTCAGGCATTCAACTGTGTATCAATTAATCAAAGCAAATAAGTCCCTTTCAGGCAGTTTGTGAAGAATATTGATGTCAAAATCATGTCACATGCCACGTATATAACCTTGTCTTAGAATATATTTCTATCTCGCTCTTCACACATCTCTGTAATTGAACAATCATGCTGAACAGATTCGATTTATGGCATAGAATCTGGTCAGAGTCATGGATTCCAAAACATTTACTGACATATAAATCTGTAAGGACATGCATCTCCTTTTCGAAACTGGTGATACATCAAGATACTTATCTAAATAGTATCTTAAATCAATTAGTTAGTCCTGTTGGATGTTTCTTTATCGTTTAGTCTTACTTTCCATTAGCTGGAATGCTAGATGATCAGCATTATTGAAGTCAATGATCATTGTATCGGCTTACTATGGAACATGCGTGTTGGGAACAATTAAGATGGAAGACATAACGACATCCAAGTAAAGGTTAATATAGCTAAAATAAGTTACTTACTTATGGTGTTATGTATAAATGCAGGTTTTGTGCTTGTAACTCCTTGTACATGATTCTATAAACTTCGTGATTTTATATTCATGACTATAAAATTTGTAGTGATACTAACTGTATACGTCCAGTGGGTTTATATTAAGATTTTAACGCAATAGTAATTTAGTAATTAGTAATTTAAAATAGAAACACGAGTATCAAATCCTGCGTTAGATAATTCGTACATTTTACTGCCATAAATACAAATTATTAAAATTCGATAACGACATGTATTTATATATGCATGTTTGCATCGATCGATCGATCGATCGAGAGAGAGAGAGAGAGAGAGAGAGAGAGAGAGAGAGAGATGGCAAAGAATATGTTCTTATAAGTTAGAAGACTAAACCTCCTCACCCACCCGCATGGTCCTCATATCGTTAACACTAGTCGAACAATAGTCTTAACATGACTATGAATGATGTACGAGAATGTTGTTAGGTATAAAAAAAAAATCTGCTGTTTATAACTGCATTTCGGAACATGTAAGATATTTGAACATATATAATAACACATCGGCGCAAGGTCGACATATGTTGCATCGGTGTTGTGACAACATGGACATAGTATAGCAACGATAACGTTGGATTTAACTTTGCAAGGACGCGGACAAATTTGATTTATTATCGTCAGCGCAAACAATTGCCATGTAGAGAGTTTAGTTTAATTTTCAGTTCTTCTTTTATGCCAAAAAATGCTTGTCTTGCTTAGTGCAAACGTAGATTTGGAAGCATAATATATTCACAAAGTAGTAATACACATACAAATTAGTTTTTATTGTACTTGCATTTTAATCCCTGACCTAACAAAATGCTTTTTAAAGAGTGACATGTCACTGTTAATTTAAAGCACCTTTTTGGTACACGTTTGTACTGCTATAATCCCTTTCATTGCTTTATTTCCGCACACTAAATAAACGAAGAAGCAATGAGATGAATGTAGCAATACGTCACAAATGTCTATGTTTGCAACATCCCTGCGCGTCAATTTGGGCACAAGAGAAGTAACATCTAGGCATACATTGGAAATATCATTCTGGCGGTAGTTAATACCGTTGATTCGATGTGTCAGTGCATGTTTCTACAGAATATTCATAAGGGTATTAACTTTTTAAAAACTATGTTTATTTGCATCCTAAATTGTATTATTGCAGTATCGAGATGGAAGGATGTCTTGCTTATACAGTGTTTATTACACTCACATGCTTCAAAGGTCAGAGTTATAGTGCAAGTGACTATGAAGCTGTACCATCCACGGGCAATTATGTGACTTAATTCTCACCCGATCACCACAATCTACTGCCATTTACATGTTCACGTCCTTAACATTCCGAGTTGTTGTTTGTTTAAAGAGTCTAGAACTTGAACTCAAATATCAGTAAAGAACTTATTTAGAACTTAATACACATGACAAAAATCATGTACGCACTTAACGTTATCTTCAATCATAAACAAAAATAAAGCAAGCAATATAAATAACATGAACACAGCACAAGAAATTGTGTTAGTAATTTTATTATTGCTCAGACATTAAGCATCGCATTCACTAAAATGCAGCCTGCTCATATACCTGTTTTCAACTTAACTGGGCGTCTGTTTTGACTTGGCATTCCGTTCCTGAAATTATACTCCACGTAGAATATTATTTGGATCCATACAAGCATCAATTGCAGTTTGCATGTTTCCTTGAATCTCTTGCCAAATATGTTTTCATTTTCAGTCGCTTTAGGCTGTCTCCCTGAATAATTAATATTTCATCCTTGTGTTCAATAACATCATATTGTTTGTATGAGTGTTACTACCGTATCGACTGCAGAATCTGCTTTTCGCCACATTCTCTTGTTGCTTTCGTCATTGTTACAATATACTAATATATTATATGACAAGACGGGAATTCTCGAATTATTTATATAAATGTTCTGGAAGACCTTAGGACAATCAATTTGAGGTAGCATCAGGCAGAATTGTTGATACTAGCATTTCATTTGCACAATAGTGTTAGTGGTAAAGAATAAGGAAAGGCGCGATGAGCAAGAACTATATACACAGTTATCTTTATCTTAATAGCCATCGCACAATGGGATGGAGTAGAGATCAGTGCCGTTGAATTTCGCTCTACTGATTAATCTTGACAAACTGCATGGATCCTTGTCTGCTGGCGCACAATGGGACGGAAGATGGAATCTATTTATAAAATAACATATACCGTTGGGCTTTGCCGCTGAAGTTTATTCTGACGGTTGTGTTAGGCAGCAGCATAACTCCAGTGGTGGCCTAGTGGTTAGAGCGTCCGCCGCGGGAGCGGGAGGTCGTGAGTTTGATCCCCGGCCGAGTCATACCAGAAACGTACAAAAATGATACAAACAGTCGCCTCGCTTGGCGCTTAGCAATAATAGGTTAATGCTAGGACTGGTCGGACTGGTGTCAGGATAATGTGACTGGATGGGACATAATGCTACTTGTCTGCGGCAGGACACCCCATTGCTAGACATCACTATAACATGCCTCACTGCAGACAGCGTAGCGATATGACTGAAACATTATTAAAGCTACGTTAAAAATCCTAATCTCAAATGTGTATTTCTATGCAATTACGTAATCTAAATATGCAGCGCGATGAAATAAGATAGAAACGTTTTATTTTCCTATCCTTCTATTAACTAAAAATGGTTAATAACGATTCTAAGCTAAATGTTAATGGTACGAATACGATATTTGTAATTTTTTAATAGTGTATGGTTTTAATCTAAGTAATAGAAAAGAGCGAAAAGCAACAAAGTTCGTAAATGGATCGAGTAGTTTAGTTCCATAGAATATTAAGTGAACATTTTCAAAGAACTTACATTATTGTGAATTAAATCGACAATGGTCATACACGTTCTTTTGTAAGTCTAAATAAATAATGTTAAAACTAACAATCTAGCGGTACTCAAAATATATTTCAATATTAAATGTGTTCATGTGTATGTTGTTATTGTTGTGTTTAACGCAATTGTTCAGCACAAGATAGGCTACCCACATTGGCTGGGTTCGAGACTCGAACCCAAGCAGGCAGAGTTGAGATTGCAGTGATCCGTTACGGAGAGTTTGTGACCACTCGGCCACTATGGGCCCCTCATGTGTCTGTAGTCTTGAAAATTGTTGTGTGGCAGTGGACTGGAGTGTGATTAATACTAAAGGTCTTTTGTTACATGTATTCTTGTCGGAAATCAGTATTATTCCAAGTTATTGTTCCAGTCCAAGAATATAAAACAATAAGGAGTTTGTATTTCTAATGAATAACACTTTCCTTAACAAATTCCACTAAAATGAGCAATGAAACGAAAAGTAAGACTGATCTACTTCAAGATGTTAACACAAGAATGAGTAATTTATCGAGGAAACAATATTATAAAAATAGCTAAGACAGAACCATATAACTATGATGAGGGTCAAAATGTTAATTTCTAGAACATTCTAAGCTAGCATGAAAAAAAATAACTGGTTGAAATGGGGGGGGGGGATTCCAATATTCTAGTTTCTGATTAAGATAACAATGTATACCTTCATTGTTAATGATCCTAATATTTAATCTATACTCATGGATAAAAATTAGCTATGATGTGTACAAATCACAGTCCCTAATCAAGTACGTAGTAAACTCGATTTTGGACACAAATTGAAATCTTAAAATAAGTAACAAAAAAGAGAGAAATTGAAAATAAAATACATAGCTAAAGATTACAAGTTACAGTATGGTAAATGAAATCCTAATTATTCATATGGAATTATATTAAGTGCAAAGTGTCGAATAATCCGAATACGTTCTAGTGGTATTCTGAAAAATATTCTGTAATTTACTGATTCATGAACAGTATGGAAGAACCACAGTGAATAAATCCAAAAATATATTTAATTCATTTCACAGTAATACCTAAAAAAATATTAATATTTAAAGTCTTTAAACGACATCGAAGTGATTTCGTAAAACGTATATTCCAGTTAATATTAACGTTTCAATCACAGTAATTCCAATGCATGATTAAAGTAAATAAATGAATACCTCAATATAACTAAATCTCTTCCAAGATTATTGTCTACTGCTAAGAATATCTAATACTCCAGTAAATAATTCCAGTAAATAGTCACAACTGTAAACAGGTTTATGCGGGCTGAACTGACTAATCAAGAATTTGTCATCCTGGTCCTCCAAACCAAAACATGACCTCTATTCAGATGACATGTAATTTGCCTGCAATAAAGCACAACTCAGTGTTGGAAATTTAAAATAGACTTTACCCAGTTAATACAAAATCTCACCATCTTTAAATGCATGCTTCAGATCCATATTACAATTTGAAATAAAAAAGTTATTAAATAATTAATCCATACAAACTATATTCCTAAAAGTAAAAAGTAAAATATAGATAGACATAACAATATGTTTAAACGATAAATTGCCTTACCCTTTCAAATACATCATATTGTTTTTGTTGAAGTAGTAATTACAATGCTGACAAATCTGAAGTACCAGTTTTAAAGCTGTTGAAAAATGTCCCACGTTCCTTTCTTTGAAATGATTAGTCAGTTTAGAATTATGATATGCCACCTATTAATTAAATTGCCGAAGTCGCTCGTCTTTCTTATTTCTCATTCCGTATATTCCACTAGTGACTTTTCTAAGAACGACAACTCTCACATGTTTCGGATTACTTCGCATGCATTTGAAAATGGCATCGTTTCTCAGTTAGAAGAGAAAAAAAATGGCTTATAAGATGAAGAATCATACATATCATTATTTGAAAGCACCCAACGATGCTACATACATGATCGTTGTTAGAAAATTGACAAAGCACATTGAATGTTAGGTTCAACATCGTAATTGTTACTATATTTATATACTACTTTTGGCGTATGGTCGAGGATTAAGTTCATATAGTCATCTTATCCTACATGCCACGCTGAGTAATCACTTCAGTATCTATCTCACAGGCCCTTTGGTGCAGAACCTTTCACCCATTTACCTATCTACCCCTTAGTCTTGTCGACCGTTGGGGCACCACTGATGACCTGACAACCAGCTTCCTCCATTCCAATCTGTTCTCTGATAATCTCACTGTGTCACTCAGTTTAAGCCCAGTCCACTCGGAGATGTTATCCTCCCATCTTTTCCTCTGTCTTCCTCTTTTTTGCCCTACCTGCACAGTACCTTGCATTATTGTCTTAGCAAGCCCTGTTGATCGTGTGACATGTCCATACCATTTCATTTTGCGTTTCTTCACAATGGTCAATAGCTCTTCATAGGGCCCAATGGCTTGCTTAATTATGTTTCCCACTTCCTCATTCGTGACATGATCTCCATATGATATGCCAAGCAACCTTCGAACGCATCTCATTTCAACAGCTTGTATCCTCCTTTCGAGATCCGCTGTGAGGGTCTATGACTCACAAGCATTTAGGAATACAGATGCAACCAAGGAGCGCATCAGTCTGATTTTTGAGCTGACTGAGGTGTTTCTGTCTTAACAAACTGTCTTCAGCCTTGCCATTGCTGTTATTGTCAGCTCAGTCCTGGACAATATTTCTGGTTTTGATCCCTCGTCTGCCACGATGGCTCCTAAGTACTTGAATTTATTAACAGTTTACAGTTTTTGGCCACTAATCATGATGTCACTGGTGTTGTTGGTCATCAATTTGGTATTCTCTGCACTGATTTCCATACCAAAAGTAGTAGCTGTCCTGTCCAGTGTTTCCACCAGCTGAACTAGCTACTCCTCATTTCCTGCAAGGCCATCGATGTCATCAGCAAAGCGCAGATTCGTTATTATTCTGCCTCCAATACTGACAGTTCCTTCATGGTCTTCCAGTGCATCTGTCATGATTCTTTCAAGGGAGATGTTGAAGAGAGTAGGTGAAGCAAGCAGCCCTGTCTGACAGTTGTCCTAAACCAATCTCCTATTTGACCGTTGAAGCAGACTGCGCTGGTGGCCTTGCTGTAAAGGCTTTCTATGACTTTGATCAGGTTGGCATTGATGTTGTACAGCTTCATGGTGGACCAAAGGCTGCATGCCATATCCTGTCAAAAACCTTTTTAAAATTTATAAAGACATGATAAAGGTCTTGTTGGTGCTGAAGGTATTTCTTAACTAGTATTCTCAGGTTGAAAATCTGTTCAGTTGTGCTTCGCCCTGGTCTGAAGCCTGCCTGTTCTTCAGCTATGATTTCCTCTGCCCGAGGCAAGAAGTACTGGACCAGACCACAAAGAAAGACATTGTTGTGGTGCAAGGAGACTGGAATGCCAAAATAGGAGAGGATGCCGTTGATAACTGGAAAGGCACATGTGGACGCTACTGCAATGCAGAGACCAACGACAGAGGCTAAAGGCTCCTGGAATTTGCCAGCTTCAATGATCTTAAGCTGATGAACACGTTTGGTCAATACAAAGCATCCAGAAGGTGGACCTGGCATAGCTCGAATGGAGAACACCATAACCAGATTGATTATATGGTGAAGAGACGTTTCCACACCAGTATAAACATTGCCAAGACAAGACGTTTCCCAGGAGCAGACATTGGAAGTGACCATGACTTAGTGATGATGACCCTCCGACTACGTCTAAAGAACGTCGACAAACAGGTCCCCACAAGAATCAAGTTCAACCTTGACAAGCTAAAAGACCCAGAGGTATCGGAAGCCTTCCAGGCAAAGATAGGAGGAGGAAAATTTGCACCACTTTTACTTCTTAGTGCAGAGAACACAGTTACAGACACATGGATCGACACATTTAACACAGCAGTGACCCAAACAGCCAGTGAGATCCATGGCAAACATCGACGACCAAGGAAACCTTGGGTTACAACTTACATACTTGATCTGTGTGACAAGCGTCGAGAGCTAAAGAAGAAGAAGTCAGAAGTAGAAGGAGCAAAACAATAAAGGAAAATCAACCAGGTTATTAGGAAAAGCATGAAAAAGGCAAGGGAGACATGGATTGAAGACCAGTGTAAAGATATAGAAAACAATCTAAAGAAAAATAATAGCAAAAAAGCATACCAACTGGTGAAAGACCTGACCAGTGTAAAACAAGGATGCTCCCCCATCATTCAAGATCAGGGAGGGAAATGTCTTACAGAAGAACAAGACATTCTTAAGAGAATATTGGAAGGCAGCAGGAATAGACAACATCCCTGCAGAACTAATCCATGAATGGGGTGAAGCCATGATAAACGCCCTACTAACAATCTGCAACAAGAACTGGCAGACAGGGGAATGGCCAAAACCATGGACTCAGTCACTCATAGTAACTCTCCCGAAAAAGGCAATTAGCAGTAATGTCAGAACTATCGTACGATCAGCCTTATATGCCACCCAAGCAAAGTCATGCTAAAAAAAATACAAAAAAAATCAATCATATTTTACCCATCAGATATAGTTAACCATAGTCGTTCCTGGAGAAAACGGCTCAATTTACCACACCTCTAGGTTAGAGACTTTCATGGAGGTCGGAACCGAACAGCTAAAACAGAAATGACTGCTCTATCAAATACATGAGACACGTTGGAATCCAAATACATTTATATACAGTATCGTTATGAATTGACTTCGTGTCATAGTAAATTCTTTTAACAAGTGATACATACGAGAATATTATTATGAACATTTCATTTTCTTACATGAATCTAATTCAACTTCTACATACATACATACATACATACATACATACATACATACATACATACATACATACATACATACATACATACATACACATATACGTACATACATACATATATATATATATATATATATATATATATATATATATATATATATATATATATATATATATATGGTAACATGGCATAACGTAAGTTAATAACATTTTTGTCACATCTAATTGATGATGTTTTTACATTGTCACATACGTCTCCAGCTGTAAATTGCTTTGGTGAAATGGATATCTTCCTCACATCTCTGACTTCCATTATAACGATGTAGAGAAAACTAAAACAGTCATGCAATGTAATCGTGGTATTGTAAAGGATTCAAATATTGAACTAATTTGCTGAACATTCAGTATTGTGAAGGTCTGGTATTAGCGTATAAGAAATAAAAATAATATCTTGTATTGTTATATATAGACTACACAACAGATATAAAACATTGTCTAATGCTAGTGCTCAGCAATTATTGATATTTACAAAATTAGTGCGTATGACACAATTAATCAGTCTGAACATTAATATTGACATGTATCATATATAGAAATCAATGAACACAAAAGTGCATGAATTAGTAAAACAATTTCGAACTGCATATTCCATGTACTGAGCATACCCTATATCAGACACCTCAAATCTAAAAATTGAATGTATTCAAAAATTGTATTGTGAGAATACAAAATATCAATAATAGAAAAATGGCCGAAATACTTAAAGTACAGCGATGCAATGCTATCTATTATGTGTGACTTTGATTGATTCGAAAGCTGAATCTGTCTGAAGACTAGCACTCCAGAGTATGACAGTTTCTATTTCAGCGGGATACCGTCTTATTCTTTGCTTCTTGTGGTCAACTGTTTCGCAAACGTGGTGCAGACTTGTCTCGGGGTGGCCGACTGGTCGCAGTCCTGGTCGTAATCGCCGTTTGCGTCGCCGACTTGTCGCAGGTTCGCCGACTGGTCTTTATCTGATGGCCGACTTGGTCGCAGTGCTGTCGTAGAGAGAGAGAGAGAGAGAGAGAGAGAGAGAGAGAGAGAGAGAGAGAGAGAGAGAGAGAGAGAGAGACGGGTGGGGTGGGGTGGGGTGGGGTGGGAGACAGACAGTGTGATATGATGAAAGAAGAGTTATCTTCGGTCAAAGACGTGCTTTATCACAAGACATTTTGGTCGACAAAAGACCTTGTCCCTTCTCTTTTCCGATTTCTTGGTCTTGCTCGTTTCTGTACTACAAAATACTACCAAATATGCTTGCTCTGGCTGGTTGGTTGTACTGCTGCACTTGTGTATAACGTCGTCACACAATACCGCTTCCAAACACCACCATAGCAGCCACAGTTTGTCTGTATATATTTCCAGGCTACATCACGTCACGTCACCCAAAATTAATACACTACAATGCCCGTCAAGCAAAACACAAACTTTAACGAAACGAAATATTAAAAACGAAATGAAAATTGAAGTTTGTGGGGTGTCCTCGTTACAATACTATATTAGGGATTTTCCTGATTGACAGATGACACATTCATTATGTTTGTTCAAAGACAGAATTAATCGAGAGAATAATTGATTTTCAATATGTTCTTCAAATTATGTCAGAATAATTTTGCAGAATATTTGCAGAATGAAAATATAGAGCTAATGGTATCTTAAAAAATGTATCATAATGTGCGTTAAAATGTTAAAAGATTAGCTTAGACGGGGGGGGGGGGGAATTTAAGGTGTATATTTAAAGCATAAAAAGAAATGACAACATAGATCCTATATCTAGACAGAAACGAGTCAAAATAGCAGAAAGCCGCTAATACCTGCAATTGTTCCTAAATTACTTCAAAGAGACCAATCCGTACAAATCGTACATGACATCATTTATGATTTATTCATATGATAAGATCTCTCCCTTGAATTGTTATCCAATATGCTTACCATGAGAAAATGTTTATTGTTTGCATCCAGCTGACATAAGATCAACATATATATATATATATATATATATATATATATATATATATATATATATATATATATATATATATATATATATATATATATATATATATATATATATATATATATATATATCAACGTGTATTCCTTTGGAAATCTGTTTCAAGTCTCAGATTCCTATCGGTTGATTGCATTCGATACAGTGCGATAAGTTGCATTCAAATGTACACGAGGCAGTCCAGGAATCTGTAGTCTGAAGAGGCGTCCGTGTAATATCATATGAACTTTCATTAGATCATAAATATAAACTGGAAAACGTGTATTAGAGACACAGACACGGATAGCTGGATCTCTTCCAAAAATATTTTGCCGTAATAAATTTATATTTGAACATGTTTATAACTTTCAATTATTGGATGCTGCTGCTGAACTGTAACAGTTTTACTTGTCTTTGTGGTTCTAAGCTCTATATTTATGATCGATAATAGTGGTAGTAGTATTAATAGTAATAGAAGTGGTGGTACAAGTAATAGTAGTTTTACATGAAAATTCGCTACTGCACGACATACGAAACAAGCGAGGTTCTTGTAATACAATAACTATCGTTCTAAAAGTCCATCATGGAAGCATCTCGTGATAAAGAGAATCTGTTTCCATTGTTTAAATGCAATATTGATAACAAATATATATTGATACCAACAAATACATTTGAAGCTGCAAATTCCTATATGGGTATGCATTTAAATCCGTCGTTCTTTTGTATCGAAATGTTTTTCTCTGCAATTCAGCATTTCGTTTCGTTTAAATAGCAATCCTTCTTTTTTCGTGTTATCTATCTCCTACACGACTAATATCACGGCATATAACTTTTGCGATGTTGTAGCTAATAAAACCCAGTTTTCGTATCTGAAATACTATGGAAGTTTACATACCTTACATTGCTGTCTTAACTCTTGGATTTC
This sequence comes from Unio pictorum, assembly GCA_030141615.1. Taxonomy (NCBI): domain Eukaryota; kingdom Metazoa; phylum Mollusca; class Bivalvia; order Unionida; family Unionidae; genus Unio; species Unio pictorum. Next base: position 2,350,296 of record JARLTB010000060.1, read on the forward strand.
CGTGTTCATTTATATTATAATTTATGATGCAATTGTTTGTATGATTTTTGGCCGATAATAAAACAATATCTAATACTAAACTTTTTCATGAATGAGACCCCAGTTTGCAATCAATAAAGTCTATATTTACTCACGGAATAGGCCTGGAAGCTATGACAAAAATGCATTAACCTGTTGAACTGGCTCCAGCGTGCGAGATACTTGTGCGCGATGTCTAGCATTGATACCACATACTTAGTTGTGAACACAACTCTTTATGATAGAAACGACATAAAAGAGTACAGTGCTACGTGTGTTTTCTGAGATTGCATGGCAAATACATGACTGTATAGTATATATTAAATATATAATAATAATAATAATAATAATAATAATAATAATAATAATAATAAAAATAATAATAATAATAATAATAATAATATTAATAATAATAATAATAATAATATTAATAATAATAATAATAATAATAATAATAATAATTATATTAATAATAATAATAATAATAATAATAATAATAATAATAATAATAATAATAATAATAATAATAATAATTACATTTAGCTAATTGGGCATGTTACTTTCTGCATAATGTTTCATACAGCATTTTTGTTTTTGTATTCCTTAGTTTCATCTGATGGAGACTTTATCGCTCAGGATCAGATCACATATTTGCTATTTTCAGTATTCAAAAATAAAAAACATTATCTTCTAAAAGATTTTTTTGACTCCATTTGTCAACAGTAGTCACAACGTTTCAAGCTATTTTCGAATTACATTTCTTTTTTTATTTATCCTGTGTTTTTAATCAGTGAATCGGATATTTAAAAAAAGACATAAAGATTACGACTCTTCCAGCTTATTCATACCTCGTAAAAATAATATATTACAACAGACAATTATTTTATCAATACGTATCTGATATTCCGTCCAAGACAGGTTCCGTCTAAAGGTTAAATAATCATGGTTTATAGTCCTAATTGTATCATATGCCAATAAAGTGTTTACTCTGCTGAATCTTTATCCCAAAAGAAGACATCTGTGTCAACATAATTTACGATGAAGTAATATGATCTTGCGGATTGTTAAACTGCACATGGGTACTGGAAAAATATGGAAAAACAAGATAAATCACACTGCTGGCTGCTAAACTAAACGTGATGCAATGTGCACGGAAAAGGTATAATTTATTTAGAGCGTCTTTGACGAGTATATGTTTCATAAGAAATGTATTAAATTAGTAAAACATTCTGCAAAAGGTTATAAATAATACACATAGTGGAACAGTATATAATTAATCGAATGTCATGAATTTATTTGAGAGGTTAACGAGTTTAAAATTAAATGTATCATAATACTTTGGGAACATTGATTTGAAATAATGATACTGCTGGAAACTGTTACTGGCTTACGTAATCAAACACAATTATGACGTCATTAATTAATTAAAGCGAACGCTTTATGATACGTAGAGGATCTCAAATGGGTAACGATTTAAAGAAGACCAGAAGAAAATGGAAATATAGAACAATAATAACAGCACTATAGAAGAAAACCTTATTCTGCGGTATCAAATGCGATATCTTTGCCAGTTTTGAAAAACTGGCATATGTTCTAGAAGCTGATATTGCTTGAATTGTAGAACCATGTTCAGCACCTATTTTGTTACTCTCGTGATATGACATCATATTAGCGTCTCCAGCATGCCAACTTGCCGTTTTGCATTGATTACGGGTGTAAATAGTACATTAAGAAAGAGCTGTGGACAACATTTTGTTTCTCTCTTTTCCAAACGATAAAGGCGTAAAGAAAGTATGTAACTATACGTTATTATAAGCGAGTCGATTTTAATGCAACACCATACAGAACTTCGTGCTCATTACATTTCTTAAAATGAATGTTATGAGACGGATCCTGAAAAATCCTGAGTAAGTGACCACAAAATGCAACAATCAATTCACCGATATTTTATCTATATTATCCGTGCTAATAAAAATATGACAGCCCGTCGCCTGATCTTGCTGATCAAATGAGTAAAGGTATTTTCAAGATCACAATCTAAATCAAGCCACCATATCCTATGTGAAATTGCGATCTGACTTTAATCAAATGGATTTTGATTAGGATTTTTAACGAAGCTTTAACAATTTTTCAGTCATATCGCTACGATGTCTGCAGTGAGGCAGTTTATAGTGATGTCTAGCACTGAGACATCATGCCGCAGACATGTAGCATGATGTCTCACCCAGTCACATTATCCTGACACCAGGCCGACCAGTCCTAACACTAACCTCTTAATGCTGAGCGTCAAGCGAGGCAGCTGTTAGTACCATTTTTGTAAGTCTTTGGTATGACTCGGCCGGGGATCGAACCGACGACCTCCCGCTTCCGGAGCGGACGCTCTAACCACTAGGCCACCGGAACGGTTAAATCAAATGGAAGCTTTGCTTAAAAATATGATTGATTGGAAATAATGATATTGCTCAAAACTTTTACTGGCTTACATAATCAAACACAATAATGATATGACGTCATTAAACTAATAAAAGTGAACTCTATATGATATGTACAGGATCTCAAATGGGTAACGATTTAATATTAAACTTATGAAACGAGTTGAAAAATGTCTAGCTTTTGCGAGCCTTGTCGCGTGAAAGCTGGACGTTATTTAACGAGTTTCATAATTCCAATAAGAAATAATTACCCATTTGAGATTCTTTATATCACCATGGAACTTATACAGACAGAAAGAAGAACTATAAGTTTCGTTCATTCTGACAGACGGTGTACCTTTCATTTTTGTGCATAAAATATAGTACCAAACAAAGTTGAACTAGTAATTTTCTTTTCAATCGGATTTGCAACCCATATTAGCTGCGTACATATGTTGTGGTTGGATAAAGCTCAGTCAGATGGAAGACCCATTTGTGTCTGAATTCTTCTGTGAACTGAGGTGAGTTTATTTACTTGCGTAAGTTAACATTTAAAGCACGCTTGTATGTATGGTGGATTTTGTATCTATGCTGCCGATATACAGCCCACTATAAAATAAGTAATACCCTTAGTTTTACTTCCTATTGTCGTTCTAGTCTTGTAGTTTTAAGCCCTTGTTCCCATTATGCTGGTGTTACACAAGACATAACAAAACCCTGTTGCGGTAACATATCCATATTTGGACAGCCGGGATAATGTTTTTTCTCAATGTTCTGTTCACGAGACTCATTCAAAAATAGCCGCCAATTTACATTCAAATCCAAACATTTCATGAGCCAGTCAGTAAAGAGGATACTGCACTATAATTTCACGGGTTTATTTAGACCAATGAAACTCACATAAAGTGATATGTTAACGTGTCGTAATGTCACAACTATGTAACTGTACATACTATAGGACGACTATATCTACTATGTGATAAATGTCAGTATGGTTGTGTCAAAAGAAATTAAAAAATCTCTTCCATAAGAGAATGTGTCATATACAGATAATAAGGTTTTCGTTAATGTTAGGTGATTACTGTAATTTGTAACTCCAAGCTATGGCGTGGGGGGGGGGATGTGACACCAATACTTTGTCCAATCCAATACAAATGATAATATTATAAAGTATACAAAACTATTATATTTCATCAAATAGTAACCCTGAATGCGACACATTACTGTCTTTATTTTTAAAAAGGGCCACATAATGTCGCACAGTAAAAAGAAAGTGGATATTTAATAGAGTTGACATTGTTTTACATTTCATGTGTCCAAATTAACATTCTTTTACATTGTATAGTGCAGTATTACTAAGTGTAGAGTCGACGTTGTAGCCTATAAGATGATTAATAAATTAACATACTAAAAAGCGAATAAAATCAGAGGCATACACGAAAACAGAAATTACAAAAATCCAAGTGATATCATAGTTTACTGCATTTGTATGGGAAAATATGAAAGAGGTTTTTGGATGAAAGTACTGCATGACCTTGAGAGTGCAGTACAATCATCAATCAAAATTAGTTTATATTTTCACATAAAAATGCAGTAGCTTTGTACTTAAGACTTAATTGAGTAAACAAAATTACAGATTCATAATTACATAACAACAACATAACTCCGCCCAGATAAATGTGAGCTTAGTCGCGCGCTAGACATAACGTTCGAAGGAAGAATGCGTTTCGGTCTACTTAAAATTGAACTTTGGAGTCATATTATGAATTAATGTGCATTGTAACAATATCTCTATTTGAACTGGGATGAATATATTTTGTTATTTTTTCGTTTCTACAAAATAATCGTGATTATGAACTGAAGTCGTTCAATTGCTATTATCAAAAATCGCTATAGAATATAAAATGAATCTCATTTTGAATGCAGTAAGGATGACGTAATTTCACTTGGAATATAGTCGAAATTACAGTACAAATACGAAATGTGTAATCAAGCTTGAGAACCGATGTAATTCGGATGTGTGGAAATAAGAAAGTACATTTCGAGTAACTTCACGATGTAATACTAAGTAAATTTCTGCCATTCTTATTACCAGCTAAAGATGATTGTTTATTCTTGTCACTTGCATGTTATTTGTTGGGACCCAACATTTTTATGAAATCAGTCGTTTGTCGCCCGCCTAAATCCGAAACATTGTATCAGAAAAGGGCACGGGGAATGTAGCAAAGCTGCTGGTTTGTGACAGTCCACGAAACATCTGATTTACTTCATTTACAAACAAATTTAAACATCAAAAACGTAATGTGCCAACTACGTGATTGTACATAATTAGTTATCATTCAGCTATCGCTGTACATTTCTCATATCTCGTTCAGTCGTCTGCTTCATTGAATGCTCCCTTTCTGAATCTATGAATTCATCCACATTGTCAACTTTGGCATATCGTCTTTTAAATGGAGCAAACAGTTGGCTTCCATTTATCCACATACAAATAAAACAAGTCAAAAGTGATTGCGTCTGCGTCTATTGTTTGTCTACAATAAAAAAAGTAGTTGCTTTACGAAAATTAATTGTGAGTTCGAGTGCAATATAGTAAAATAATGAACAATTCTGAGAAAGTAAAGTTAACGGAGGAAAAATGAGAATATAATACATTCCTGTTGGGGTCACAGGCAATGAATATTGCACACTTTTATGTATTTACATAATAACGCCATTTTAGTGCGCACTAAATGAAGGCACAGTACCCACCTCCCAACACACCCCATCTTGTTAAGTTTGTCGTATCTTAATATAACCCAGAGCTAATGAAGAAACTGCACACTAGTCTAAAAGACAGGTTATGTCTTTCCAAACCTGACTTAAAACGTTTCCATACAAATGTGAGATTGCTTACAGTACGCGCTACAACGGGTTTTCATTTAATGAATAAACCGGTGTTCATTCACTACTGTACTTTACAACTGGACATTTGTTATTTCAAATTTCCCAGGAATTTAAAAGACTGAATAAAAAAAAAAATAAAGAGACACAAATTGAATATTAGTAAATCAATTTAAGTATACTTGATCGGGTTTTGTCAACGGAAAACATTTACTAATTGCAAATGTACACGATAAGATACAGATCTCGTATAACGATGCATATTGTCTTTCATTTAACACGATGTCAATGGCAGTAGATTCGTATTCCAGTCTCCAGTAACGACTGCCAGGCATGAATGCGGAATGTTAATGGCCGTTTAATGTATACCGTTGGCAATGAATATTTTATTTGTATTAAGTTTCAAATTGCTTGGATCAATCCAAGTATTAATTATCCACGTGATATCGGGTTTTAGGAATACAATATGTATTATAATATCTGTAGCGCTTTCAAACATGTCATGAATGTGTGGATTTGGTAAGCGTTTACAGGTACTATGAGATCGGAAATGGAAAGAGAATCCGTGGTGTTACATTCTCGTCATATACGTTTATAGACGCGAGATGTGGGTGCATATTATCTGCATTTGTAGGTCATACTTTGAGCCGCAAAACGGAGTGTTATGTATACAATGACGAGAAAACGTTACTAATTCAAGAATTAAATTATCAGGTTTGGTACCGGTAAAACTGATAGCCGTCTATCAAATGGATTTATGATTTCTCGAAATATCTATGTGTATACTGATATCAGTGATTTTGAATGAAGTAAACTGACCATGCATCAAGATTTCCAAGACTTGAAAATGGTTTAATAAAAAAATAGAAATCGTTCACGATAGCGAAGGGAAATATATCACTTACACATAATGAAGTAAACCGGCCATGCATCACTAAGTCTCTTGAAAAAAGACTTGATGAGAATGCCTACATATCATTCACTACAGCTAAGCAAAAATGCTGCCAGATATTCTCTGATAAACCTATCGTTATGTCCCTGCACAAAAAGGTTCGTAATGAGTATGTTTAAACAGTCAGTATTTATACAAACGCACCATACGATGACCATGTCAAAGAATCATGGTGACTAAAAAAATGGAGAAAATGTGTTGCGTTAGACTTTAATGAAAAGGCGGTGACTATTTGTAGCAGTACCATTTTAATACGTCACAAAATCCAAACGTATTTAAACGATAACACGTGGTAATTGTCTATAACAATACAAAGAAATAACTATGCTGTACTTTGACATTGTTTCTAATATACATAAAGGTGTTAGCAAGATTAAGTACTTTCAAAAGGTCTGAAAAATTAGAAGAATGTGGAAAAGTACCTAATGTGAATCTTGAATATTAACAGTGACTCTCCTTTCCTTGCATACAACAAACGTGTTCCAAGACAGTTCTAGAAAAGCAATGAAAAGGTGCTCCTTAGCATCACCCTTTCATGGGGAAGTCACGTTTGTACGAAATGATGAGAAACATTGGAGGAAATATTCAATTGGTTTTAAAGACGTCTTCTTAAATACCGATAACTAAAATTAGAATATTACAACTTAGGTTTTAACTCAAGTTTGTTTATGAGCAATTATATTGTATACTTTATAAAAGGCTGCAACATCTCTCTCTCTCTCTCTCTCTCTCTCTCTCTCTCTCTCTCTCTCTCTCTCTCTCTCTCTCTCTCTCTCTCTCTCTCTATTAAACTATCATGATTAAGGGATCATTCGTGCAATCCTGGCTTCTTACACTAAAGGTTTTAAAATCATAGTGTTGTGAATAAAGACACACGTTATACAAGTACAAGCTAGAATTGTAATTTTATGTCAGCCTTCTCAGTTAAGTGCAATAAACCAAAAGCGGAGTAATTATCCTTATGTATGATGACTCCATGTTATATATTCAATGGTCTTGTTTTCATGCACATTGGTGTAAAAAGCTCCTCTTAACCTCTGATTTATGATATACGTATTGCTGCACCTTTAAGATTACTGAGCGATACAATTACATTAAGACTGCTTTGAAATCCATCTAAAACTCGTATAACCCTTTCGTATGTAGTATAATAATGGACTGAATAGTTACTTTTACTTACCGCTATTGATATTCAAATTTCATGGCATATCTCTGTTTCAGTATTTACATATTGCAGACTTTTATGGAGAAATAGCAGATACAATTTAAGTAGTATTGTCCCAATAGGCATGAACGTGTGGATTATAGCAGCGTGATGAAAATGATTTTGCTACTAGACATGTAGCTATGTGAGTGACACGGATGCACATTACCTACCTTGGTTCTTAATAACCCATCCCTGGGACCCAAGTGCCAGACGGGTCTAAAATTTTGACTGGTCTAAGGTTTTAACTGGTTTAAGGTTTTGACCGGTCTAAAGATTTGACTGGTCTAAGGTTTTGACTGGTCTAAAGTTTTGACTGGTCTAAGGTTTTGACGGGTCTAAGATTTTGACTAGTCTAAAGTTTGAATGGTCTAAAGTTTGACTGGTTTAAAGTTTTGACTGGTCTAAGGTTTTGACTGGTCTAAAGTTTTGACTGGTCTAATATATTAGCGCCTTTACATATCACTCACACGTCTCACATCTGTCTGCGTGACATCGAGGGTCGACTCGGCAAGAAAGCTGCGAGAAAGTTTGGCGGTAGCTCCCTTTCCATTGTTAGTTTTCCCCAGTGTTTTCCAGGTTTATCCTCCATCATATTAAAGTGGCATCCCAAATGGGCCATCATGTGCTAAAAATAGTGCTAATTACACAAGAACATAAACGAAATAATAGCACATAAAAATCCGAGCGACTGAAGAAGGTTACATAAAGACCCCAACAGATGATGTTGAACAAATATCATTTGACTCTAAACATATGCAACTGACAATATATACAACCACACATCAACTTTTAACATTATCGAAGGAAACGATATATCGTGGCAAACTCTAGAAGAAAATCAGAAAACGGAGGTATTTTCTAAATAATGCATGCAACTGATCGCCCGATTTATGAGTTTCAAAGTATCTCTCGAGGATGTGTGTCATTATCACCTATTTTGAATGAAGCAAACTTTGCATAAATATCAGGGTTCGAGATAATAGATGGTAAGCTTTCATTACAGCAAGGCGAATAAGTCCCAAAATAGAATCTAAAGCATCGGTAGTATCGCCTCTAAGTGACAATCTTCATAAAGAGTGTGTATCAATAGTCAGTAATAACATGATGACCATTCTAAGCAGCAAATATACACGACGTAAAGAAACACATTTTCGTATAATTGGCTTAAAGATAGAAGATATAATCTGGTTTTTTTTTTCGTGACAATTTTTAACATTAGGGTGTTAAGGTTTGAACATATTAACATCTCAATATAAATTCACCCCACACAAATTCCCAAAATGATATCGCTGAGATGCTTTAAAACATGTGACTTGATCAGAATTCAGGAACTATTTTAGGACATCTTTTAAATAATTCACATCGCCGCTGCAGATAGTGGTAAGAAAGCATATTTCGATTCAATGATTCTATCCCTAATGTAATTAGGGGACTTTATCAAGATTAATTGCATTCCGCTATCGTCAGGAAATAGTGAGGAAATGATGTATTTTGTCTAATATGGCTCATGATCATAAACCAAGGTGTTCGTTTTCATAGATATCACAAACATAAGACCACAGTATCACATCAACCGAATGCAATTCGTTATTTAGCATTGCATGTATGTGGATGTATTTCTTACATAAAGCGACGATAACATCTAGGACAGCTCGCTTGTCTGCAAGTACTAGATTAAGGCTATGTCTAGCACCACACCATATAAACCATGTAACAGTTGAAATAATGTAATTATGACTTGCAAAGTTGACATTTATGGAACCATAGAATTCGACGTCTTTACTACTAGTAGCACATACTAGAACCCATGGAGTCATTGCATACAACACATGTATGACACGCACACTAGAAACCAATGGAACCATTGCATACAACGCATGTATGACACGCATACTAGAAACCAATGGAACCATTGGATACAACGCATGTATGACACGCACATTAGAAACCAATGGAAACATTGCATACAACGCATGTATGACACGCACACTAGATACCAATGGAACCATTGCATACAACGCATGTATGACACGCACACTAGAAATCAATGGAACCATTGGATATACGTGCACGTTTGAACCAAGGTAACCACTGGATACATCTGTTATATAGCACTACAAACTAGAAAACCATGGAATCATAGGAGATAACATCTTTATGACTAGAACTACACGCCAGAACCCAATAGAAACATTCAATTCAAGTAACTTATGTTAAGCTCTACGCGTAAGAAATCAATGGAACTATTTGATCTATGGTACGTATGACTAGTACTACATATATAAGCCAATAAAATAATCAGGTTCATGTTAGGTATGATTATCAATATACACTAGAAACCCATGCACCTATTTGATCCGTGATCTAATATGACATTTCGTTTTACCACACGCTAGAAATCCAAGGCACTATTAGATTCATGGTACGTATAACTAGAACTTATAAATAGCACTCACACACTAGAAAATTATGGAACGTTTAGAATCATGGTACTGACTAACCCTTACACACTAGAAACCCATGAAGTCATTAAATCCATGGTACTTATGACTAGCACAGCACAATGGAAACCCATGAAACTATAGATACATGGTACGAATGACTAGCACTACTAACTAACAGTCCGCGAAGTTACTTAAGACTAACCCTACACACAAGAAACCCATGAAATCATGAAATCCATGGTACTTATGACTAACACTAGAAGCCATTGCAACTATTATATCCATGGTACTTATGACTATCACTACAAACTAGAAACCAACGAAACGATAGATCGATGCTACGCATGACTAGCAATACACACCAGAAATCCATGCAACTATTAAATCCATGGCACATTTAAATCCATGGTACTTATGACTATCACTACAAACTAGACACCCATGAAACTATAGAACTATCGTACGTATGACTAGCACTACACACATGACACCCATGAAACTATAGAACTATAGTACATATGACTAGCACTACACACTAGACGCCCATGCAACTATAGAACTATCGTACATATGACTAGCACTACACACTAGACACCCATGCAACTATAGAACTATCGTACATATGACTAGCACTACACACTAGACACCCATGAAACTATAGAACTATCGTACGTATGACTAGCACTACACACTAGACACCCATTACACTATTTGACCCACAGTTATTATGTCTAGCACTAAACACTAGAAATAGATGCATCTATTAGATTCATTGTACGTATGACTAGCACTACACGCTAGAGCCGTGAAGCCATTACATACATGGTACCTATGATTAGAACTACACATTAGAATGCCATGATAATTGTGGACCCATGGTACGTGAGACTTGTGCTACACACTAGAAATCCATGACACGATTGGATCTATGTTACCTATGACTTATACAACACACTGGAAATCTATGAAACCATTAGATCCATGGTACTTGTGACTGGTACTACACACTAGAAAATCATGAAACTATGAGATACATGATACGTATGACTAGTACTACACACTAGAATCTTATGAAACGATTGGATCCATCGTACCTATAACTAGCACAGCACGTTAGAAACCCATGGAACCATTGGATACATTAGACGATAGAAAAAAATAGAGCTATTCAGGTACCTATGGACCCACACTACATGCTAGGAAGCAATTGAACTAGTGGATTCACTCTATGCACGACGAGCTCTAGTGTTACACACTAGAAACCCATGAAACCGATGGATACAACGTACGTATCTTTATAACTACACGCTAGAAAACCTTGAAATCATTGGATACAACGTACTTTTTAATATCACTTCACGATATAAACCGCTTGCAACTATTGAATCAAATGTACTCTCACTGCACTGAAGGTCACAGAACGAACCCATGCTCGCAAAGTTACGTATACAGTATGATCTAGAAAGCTGTACTTGAAATCAACCAATCATTTTTAAAATAAAGCTCTAATGTCCATGGAATCAACCAATCATTTTAGAAGCTTGTTTACACTCTGAAACAAGGTCAGAAAATGAGGTTAACATCTGTTGTAATAGAATAAATTATATACTCATAATCATTTTAATAATATTTAAGCTTTTATAATCATAAACTAAGGCAAAGCAAAGAAATAAGCTGGAAAGTTATTTCTACAATGTCGGTAATTTAAAGTATTGTATTCCAGCTTTAGCTTTATGTAGTGTTTTTTTGAGTATTGGTTTCTCTGGTTGAACACAAAATAAAATGTTAATGGTTTCAGACACGTAATATAATAAATCATTTTGGCATGCTGTTTCTCTCTGTGTCTTTTCTTGTCTTGACTGTGATCAATAAGCCACTGATGAATTCAACGCTTATGTCTCTACGAGCTTAGAAAATATTTCTTTGCGACTAAATGTAAGCACGATAAAATAAACATTTAATATGTTAATGCGCATGGGGAAAACGTCGCTAGAGACCTGAGATTGTAACTTATTGACTGGTATCCGTTATAATGAATAAATACGGAATACTGCTAACAAATGAAACGAAAAGCATATACAAATATATTCGCCTTGAGAACAGAGATAACGTCTAAATGAAACTTTAGGAAAGTGACTGTACATGTTTATTTTTACCTTTTACAAGTTCTTTCCCGAAAAGTTTAATTTTCTTTCTTGAACATCGGATTGCATTCCGAAAATGTGGCACTAGCGTCTCTAGATATCATTTGGTATCGTTTTTCGATAGCGTTTACTGCGAAGTCAGGCCGACATAGCAAGGAAATAATGACATGTTGACTTGAAAAAAAGGAGACATCAGAAGTAAGGAATATAGATGGAATGCATGCTTTCGTTATATTGCACTTTCTCTCCTTGAAAAGCATATTTGATATGCATTTCATTTTTATTCAAGCTAAATTCGTGCCATAGTCATAAGACTGATTTCAATGTATTCGGTACTTCTGTAATCGGCTGACAGGTATCTGTTGATACGTCTTGTATCTGATACAATTTATGAGCTTAATCATCAACGCCATTAGATTGGGATTAATTAATCAAACTGGTTCCTTGCACGAATTCTTTTCAAAAGATAATGTTTTAATATGAGAAAACATGAATGCTACTAGTGTGTGGAGTGTGGTTTATATTGATTTTAGAATTATTCAAACAAAATGCCTCGCAATATGTTTTGTGGAATACGTGTCTTAACATTAATGCTTAGCGCCCAGCGAGGCAACTGTAATTACTTTTTTTTTTTATAAGTCTCTGGTATTGCTTGGCCGAGATCGAACACGAGACCTCCTGCAAGGTGGAACCATTGTGATGATGTTCTAACGACATTCTGATATGGCCATTTATGCTACTTTCGCCCCATTTCAATCCAAAATGTTATGCTAGTTTAAACTCGAACATAGCATTCTAAAGCTGACTCGGCGTTTCTGTCTCTACTTTAATACTTCTAAATCAAGGTATTATTACTATCCACACTGAAGAAAAGTTCGCAGTCATTTCTTATTAGATCAATTAATCCAAGGCATAAGAACCATTCGTAATTGTACCTTTTCAGTACAACATATTGTAATGCATTCTTTCAGCTAAACCGTGGAGGATACTGTAACGTACGTATGTCTGACAAAGTACTGATTTATAGGAAGAAAAGGAATTACATGGGATATTGTCGTAACCTCAAAACCACTCAGTGAATTTGGGACAGGACTGCATGGTCTGGGACTGAATCTGGTTGGTTTGTAATGAATACGTTCATTTCAGAAATAGTTAATCCTGACATAGTCTAAACGTCACTAATTGGCAGACATATTAAAGTATATAGTGATATGTATTCAGGAGAAAACTTGTCAAGTGAGAAATAGTTTGTAGTGATTGCGAACTGTCAATTTATTTACACTTAAAGAATGAAAGCGAAACACCATGATACATATATTTATCAACTTCTATATTCTACAACTTACGATACATGAAACTAATCAGAATCAGAACAAAAAAGAAGCTATAAGACCAAAAACCTTTTCTATAATTTTAACGAAAACTTGCTTAATGTTCGGGCATAACGTATGAAGGCACAAAACACTGCTAATTGTCCTAAGTTATTTTAATTTTGAATCGTAATATGTGCGCTTCATCAACTATTGAACGAAGAATGTGATTTCAGAAACAAATAATAGTGCAAATACATTTTCAGTAATATGTTATATTCTCTTATTTAATAAATAAACGAAAAATATATTTTTGAGGCAACTGTCACGTTTTGAAGTGATTCGTATTTTATTGTATAAATGAGCTCAAAATTTAGTGCCTGAAACATAGATCAAAATTTGATCATTGCGATGATAAGTGTTTCCATTGTCATATATTCCAACAAATGCGTCATGAAAGTGTCATCTAATTTGCATTAATCATATTGGAAATATTTCCTGTCGCGTTGTATCAAGCTAGAATATAACTGTCGGAAAATCAAAGTGGATATACATTTAACCAGTCTGCGGTGGGATTAAAAGTGTGATTTTCTGCTCACAGAATTGATTTAGTAACAGACAGATGCTCCGGTAGTACAGGTTAAGTGTTGTTTATTTCTTCAATGACCGACCTATTGGTGATTGGAGAAACCAAATCAACCTCATGCAACAGGATGTTGTGCTAATTGTAAAGTATTTTGTATTGCAGGAATCATTTTATAAGACAAATCAAAGACAAAAAGAAAGGAACGCATTAAAAAAATTAAACTGTAGACAACTTATTGACAATTTAAATTTCCGAGGTTAAAATACTATTTAAAATTATAACTATCAAACTGTATGTTTTTAATTCCTTAAAGTTTTAAGAAATTTGACGGACATTTTATTACTTGTTTAACGCGGAAGAAAGAGGGAGGGGACAACAAAAGGAAAACAACTTGGTTTGATTTTTAAACAAGGACAAGTGTATATGAAACACAGCAACACCGCCAACATGGTAATATGGTTTTAAGTTACTATTGAGTGTTGTCAGTACCAGAATAACACTTAAACTACAGCGAATTTTTGGTTAAAAATATTATTTTGTTATACAGGATACCAATGTTTTAAAAGTAATATCGATGTATATGCCGATCAAACAGACAGATCTTATAGTCTTGTGAGAAGTAAACCTGATTAAACTCTGAGCTTCACTGTCCTACTTGAAGATCTGAAAACAACTAAAGGGTTACGTTCTGTTGAACTTTGAATTAGCCAATGGAATTGCAGGTTTCAAAAATCTGAAGGTGAATGCAATCGTTCGGTATACATTCACGCTCTTCATCCACACTGCTCAGTCTCCAAACGTTAAGATATAAAACTTCATATGACTGGCTGATAAAATTAGCGCTATGATAATAACATGTTACTAAACCATGAACGCTAAACTATTGCTGTCAGATCTTCATGTATAACAGTGGGGTTCTTATTTTAATCAGAATGTATGAGAAGCTCTACATTAACGGCTGGAGAATACAAGACTTCACTTCATTCCATAATCCCATGTGTACGATTAGAATGCAAACTCCATACACAGCTGGTAGAGAGCGCAATACATGAACATAGTTACTGTTAAACATTTCAAGATCAGATATCCTTGTAAGCGAAACCCATTACATGGTCGTAATATTAACTTGTATACATAAATAAATAATACGTACACTTTGACACGCACAAAACAACCTCACATATATTAACAACCTTCACCCACCCACCCCACACATCCTTAATTAAACGATGATTTGGATTTGGCAGAAAGATTCGATTGAAAACAAAAACTCAAAGATATCATTTTTAAAGATACTGCTAATACTACGGAATCATCATCAAATGCAGCATCAATACATTTAGTATGAGAACTTTTCAATAATAATTGCGATTTAAGCTAAATCTCTATGTGTGTATACCTGACACTTTAAAATAAAACGATACTCAACCTCCGGTGTATTACAATTAAGACATACTGCAGGAAATTTGTATAGTCTAGTCAAGCTTCCAAAGTCCAATTCCAATCTAATGTGATGATGAGGTAGAGCGCACCTACATTTCGAAATGCGAATATTTTCAAGATATTTTCTTAGACACGTATATTGTACCAATGGCATACATTATAGTATATATAGGATGTATGTTCTTATTATGCTGCTAGACACACTGATGAAACATAAACAATCGATACAGATTCATTACAATGACGTGAATGAATGTGATTTGGAATAGTGTAATCAAAACACTAGTTAATAAGTCGCATTTGAGGGAAAGCATGGCGCCTGTCAATTAGAAAATAACGGTCGCACTTTATCACCATGCGACACGGTACTCGTATAATTTAAAACAGTAAGGGTGGACCAGTAGGCGCATCATCCAACAATGCATCTTACAATAAGACTACTGTTTTTCTCTTAATGCAGACGTAGCGAGACAGAGACTTAATCGCGTTACAAATCAAGCTTTTCAGCCGCAAAATATGGGGTTCCTTTAATGCCACATGACATTTCAAGAACAGTATTTCTACACTTTATTTCTAATCGATTAACATTTGATTTTAGTCTTGTAAATTATTTCTATCTGAAATAAAATAATGCCAATCAATAAACTATCTTATCAGAATAACCGCCAAGTGGAAATTGATTAGAACAAAACAAGAAGCACAGCAGCAAAATTAATACTGTGAGGTAACAGCCCCTTACTGTACGCTGTGACAACAAATGGAAGAATGGGACCTCTTAAAATATGAAATTTGAAAATGGCAATACTTCAGACGGTCCCGACGAGGCGGAAATGGCTATGTGCTTGAAGTGTTACCTGCAGATCATATCTTGAGCTTTTCGCTAACAGATGTTCATATTAAGACAGACTTTAGATAAGATTAGCTTTTACCACGGCCATCAGTGTGTGCGCAACCTTTTCCATCGACATAGGTCACATTCGTATGGGCGGTAATGTTCGATTGGTTGATATTTAGCAAAGGCTCATTCAATTGTTATATCACATGCTAAAATGCATACTTAGTTTTGACTCATTATAGCAAACCAAGTCATATTATGTATTGCAGTATGGTATAAAAGGCATGTAGAGTATCCCAACTCCGCTGTAATGTGCAGGCTTTTGTCACGTTAACCATTGTCAAAAGAACCGT
Organism: Unio pictorum; assembly: GCA_030141615.1. NCBI lineage: Eukaryota > Metazoa > Mollusca > Bivalvia > Unionida > Unionidae > Unio > Unio pictorum. The sequence goes on from JARLTB010000060.1 coordinate 2,366,882, forward strand.
ATTAAAGTAGTCACTTATGCATAATAATTTACGTCTAATTTGATTGTACAATCGCAAATTAATATAATGCTCTTCATTCGTTTTTTTAACAGCTGTTACGCCGTTTATGCATGTGACGTAATGTTGGGCGCAGGTAACATACAGTACCGTTGTGCTATTGAAATTATTATCCACATCATAGCATAAAGTTTTCAGATCTTAAACTATGGGTAACATTTTAACTTAATTAATTCTTTGTTTGTTTGCTTTTAATTAATATCTAAGTCTTGGGAAGCATTGCAGTGTTCAAACTGGGGCGTGTTAACGAGGTCAAGGTCGATCTTTGATTAAGCAGATAGAGGGAGTGTAGTTTCCTTTCTTGCTGTATGAATGCGTGCATTGTGAAGGGTTTTTATAGCACATTCCGATGTTCAATAGTAGCAACAAAAAAATTATACATCAAGACACAGCATCTCTACCTTCTTAGTGTATATATAAACTAGTGCAGAAAATATGTCGTCTACCGGGCTATACAGTTTATAATAATGTTTGTGCCTATGTATGTATGTATGTATGTATGTATGTATGTATGTATGTATGTATGTATGTATGTATGTATGTATGTATGTATGTATGTATGTATGTATGTATGCATGCATGCATGCATGCATGCATGCATGCATGTATGTATGTTTTTTATGCCCACCACAATCAATTTTATAAAACTATTATATTACTGACCATGGAATGTGCAGTATGGATACTGAGCGACTGATGAGGAAATTAAATAAAACTCACTGAAAGAACCTATGCTATTAAAAGTAATCAACTTTGAATAAATATCACACTTCCCTAATATCATAGCCAAGGCTATTAGAGATTTAATATAGGTAGAAACCAAACGTCGTATGTATGTATGTATGTATGTATGTATGTATGTATGTATGTATGTATGTATGTATGTATGTATGTATGTATGTATGTGGGGGGGTAGGTACGTTTGTGTGTGTGTGTGTGTGTGTGTGAGAGAGAGAGAGAGAGAGAGAGAGAGAGAGAGAGAGAGAGAGAGAGAGAGAGAGACAGTCATATCAATTTAGCAAAGTCAGCAGTGACGGACGTGAACACTTATTCATCTTTACATAGTGACGACAACATCTTGCTTTGCGTTACCTCATGAAATAAAGCAATACTAATATTTCTTTACTTACATCGAACATACTGCCACTATTGAGTACCAACATAATGTAAATGCGTTTGCATTCTTCCAAAAGCTTGTATACGACAGCCTCGTACTTACGAAAGTGTTTAAAAGGTATACATCGGTATGTGCAATCCAACCTTACTATCAGACATTAACAACAAATACGAGTGTTATCATAGTTGTTTAAAAATGTATGAGCAGTGAGTGAGTTTTACCGATAATGGAATATGTCTGATTGCTTCATTCTCGAAGACCCTAATGCCAGTGCCATTCCAATCGCGAATCTACAATACCTTTAACGTTATCTTTATACCAGGACAGATACGTTTAGTTATTAAAATTCAAAGGGTGTATATGAATAGATCGAAAGGATGTACACTAGACTTTGTTGCATTTATTTCGTCAACAGTGTGACATCAGACCGGTCGTTCATTGTGAATTGACTCCATTGACTCATTAGCAGAGGAAGCCTAACCGGTGTTGGATTGCAGTATTTATTATTCATTACTCGCCCCAGTATCTGGAGGAAATATGTCTAGGGTTTTATGTTACAAAACGCAAATTTCGTTTTCCAATAAAATAGAAGTCATCAAAATAAAAGAAAACACTTCTATAAATATTAGAAAAATTTTGTTCCCCAAGATTTTGACACATTTTTCCAGTTTGTTTCTTTGATGAAAACTCTACTACCCACACTACAACATACGAATCGTTTCTCAATATAGATCAAATGTATGTATGCATGAATATATTTTGCTATTCATCTCAAATTGGTTTCGAAATCCAATTATATTATTCAATGACACGTTTACTCATGAAATATTGATGATGATAACCGGCGCCAAGACCACATTAAGTGTTTGCTACATTATTCTCCACATCCTGTCGAAAGCTTTGAATGGCTTGTGTGAGATAACATGTCATTTCTCAGTCAAGGAAATAAGGTCGAGTCCGTTTGTATTTTATTTTGTGTTAGATGCTCAGATATACTTGAATTTGTATATTGAATCTACGCCTAAGTATCAACTTCACTCAGAACAACAATACATTGACTTATGTTTAACCTATTAAACAGAGTATGAACATTGGCAGTGGTTCAGATGGCTGATCGACTTTTATAAGATTTTACACAAATCTAAGAAAATGAATTATAATCAGCAATGCAATCGATATCTTTTCTGATGCAGAAAATGCTATAATTCCACGAATGTTATTTCTACATGAGACAGGATGATTGAAACGTCGGTGATCAGGTAAAAGGATTGTTCAGGTTTAACGCTTCAAAATGTCAGTTCGAAATTCCAAGTGAAAACTATTCAATAAGTACAGAGTGAGAAATATTTGTCTCAGATCAAATGGAGCAAGATCTGCATAGACATCTGGATGCCGTTACGGTTCGTCAATGTTCAAAGGTAGGTTATTGGAACATTTCTTGATTTGATTTAAATTGGTAAGATATAGTTTTTATATATTACATTACAATAGTTCAACGCACTTTAAAAGTGGAACGTGTATACGTATATGAACGGTAGCAGAGGGCTACAACTTCTTATAATCAACAGCGTGTCGCTGCGTATTTCTCAATCAATAGTTGAAATGTAAAAAGGATAAGAGCAGCTGATCGGCAGGGAAAATTAAAACGTCAGAGAGGAAAATGGAACAGCTATGAACATGGTCCTTCTAAACGTCCATGGACACCACTACTATGGTGACGGGAATGTTACATTTATGTTTCATTATATATACAGAACTCGGGTAGAAAGAAAACATGCGTACAAACTGAAGCTTTGATATGACAGTGTCACGGAAATATTCGGATGATAGGGAAATATTATGCCTGTTGTGTTCATTCAGTGAAATTCTTTCCTTAAGTTTAATGTTATAAAATAATATATCCTATGATAAAGGTAATATCTCAATGCATCTTAAAACGAAGCTAAAGTGTGAAATATATTCAGAATTTAGTGTCACATATTTTATACCATATCTTTTGTAAAACACGTGCATTCCTACTGTATGGGTTATTAGTGTACAACTCTTTATAAGAATCATTTAATATACACCAGTTAAAGGGAAGGACAAATCTTTGCATGATATTGATCCATTCCTGGTAAAGTACTATTATATGAACTGTATAAAACAGCTGGATGCAAATTGATAAAGAACGAAAACCTTTCCTCAAACGGTATGAATCCTGCCTTCAAGTACATACTGCGGACTATTCGGTAGCACATACGCTTTTACTCGCATAACCCATTTGATGAACACTGAAATAATTGCTAGAGACAAGGTGACGGAATAGGATATGTGTAAATTCATTTTCCCGAAGCGCACTATCAAGGCATCGTGAAATTACTCTTACTGTGACCGCATACAGCAAAACGTATTTTCCAATATGATGGTTCTTAATGACTCTGAAGTCAACGATAATTGACCAGAAATGGTATTTCGGAGGAAAAAGGAATCTAATTAATGCCAACGCTTTCTAAGGATTAAATGTTGTTAGTCCGGTTCGCGAAATAAGTAGTAACCGACTGAGTAGCTAGAAGGAAGAAACTCGATTTTGCTATGGATTCTAAAGTACTTCAAATTCCTATCAACATACTTTTGGGAACATTTCTGTTCCATACCTATAGAATGGACACGATCTTTAAGTACTGCTGTTGCTTCTTTTGAGAATCACATACGCATAAGGATTGCTATAACCATTCAAATATAGGCTTTTAAGTTCAACACGCATGATGTTCCTAGCCATATATTTTCATGTTCCTTCAATTCTTTGATTAATTTCCAGTCTAATCTTGAAATACATCGTGACAGTCTTCAAAATTTCAAAATGCTGTCATGCTTGAAGTTGGTATAATTCGTTTTCAAGACGTCGCAATAACTAACTTAATATCACGAGAGGCCTTTGAAAAAACTGAATTCGTGGGTTGTATTGAAAATATGCCGATCTATGTTTTGCGATATTCTTTGTACAGTGAAGTGAAAAATTAGGGATATTTTTGGAGTAATACCAACGGAATTCTTACAAATATCAACTATGTCGGATTCAGACAAAGGATCTCTCAATTCACTAGACGATAATTTTCTGAAGGCACCACAAGAAAACGTTGGTTTCTTACGTCGGTCTTTCTCATCTATAAGACGGAAGCGGAAACAAGGGCAAATACAAGAAAAGTCTCGGAATAATTCCCATACCCTACTCCGAGTTGTAAACTCAAACCCATTGTCAAGCGGCGGAAATTACGACAGGTAATATTATTTACTATTTTGATCCAATATATGAAACAAACTACAGATTAATATTTTAACATGTTTGTAACCAATTGAATTCGGCAAATCGTATAAGAAACAAATCTTTCTTTAATTCCAAATTTCGCATACGTCTACAAAAGTGTATATGACATCTTATAACATCAGTAATTTATATTTTACAAGAAAGCATTTCAGTTAAAGTTAAGCTGAAATATTGACAGGATTTTTCAGAAGTAAAGGCGGTAAATTTGGACGAGAGACAGTGGTATATATATATATATATATATATATATATATATATATATATATATATATATATATATATATATATATATATATATATATATACATATATATTCCTTATTTGCCATATAAATGGACGTACACTGATTTATAAACCGTTCCTGAACTCACTGCACAAAATGTCTGCAATTTTCTGATCTCGCTGTACAATAGCTTATACAGTTCCTGATCTTACCGTACAAAAGCTTATGTAAGGTCCTGAGTTCACTGTATAACAATGCAAATAAGTTACGAGTTCATTGTGCAATATTCCTCACACGTTACCGAGTTCATTGTAGAATACTTTATATAAATGCCTAATTTCACTGTACAGTACATTACATACGTTCTTGATTTCACTGTACAACATTATCTAAATTCATGTTTTCCCTGTGCAATAGTTTATTTAAATTGTTGAGTTCACTATATAATTATTTTTTATAAAGGTTCTTGAGTTCACTATGCAATAGCTTAAGTTTTCAATTATATATATATATATATATATATATATATATATATATATATATATATATATATATATGTATATATATATATATATATATATATATATATATATATATATATATATATATATATATATATATATATATATATATATATATATTACATTAATGAAGGTCGTAAAGCGCTTTGGAATTTAGACCTTTTGGATATACTGTATTAAGACGGTGAATCCAGTAGGTATATTCATTTTATAAAGTTGCTATGGGTGTCCGATATATAGGATAATATATAGATCATGAATACATCTTTTCTTCGATATTATTGAATGTGAAACAACATTTTTCCATTTGCGACTAAATTACTGAATTAGTTTTAAAAGTTGCATACCTACACAATCACGACACCAACCATTACAAAAATCATTTTCATTGTTATGGTACGAGTATGGTCCTGAAATACACAATATAAGAGTACAATTTCAAACCTTGTGATCAAATGTTGAATCGTGTGCTTTTTTAGAGTGAAAGCTTGAATGTTGTACACTCGTACTGTAAAAGCAAGACTCACTGAATGTGATCGATCTAGGACCGTTTGGTTATGATCAAGTCGGGCTAGGCGCCGGTGCGAAACCAATATTCAACTGGCTCGTATCATCTAATGCCTGCTGAAGATTCCCATTTTAATATTTTCTGATTCCTGCGTGTACCAGACTTATTGAAGATGGAATAGCGGATAGTGTACTTAAAATTTTGTTCGTAACGTCAGAATGTTGACAAGGTCACCGACGTTTCTTACATGTATGTTTCAATCAATAACCGCTCATAGCCTGGCATGGGTTTTTAATGGCCCCGTGCAATTTCATATAATGTCGACACTCAGTGTATTTTAGGCAATACACGTATGAGCCACCTTTTAGCCACTATTATGCCACCTAATATGTTCTGCAGAAGGAAAAAAAAATCAAAATATTGAACTAAGAAATGACATTCTATATATACAAATTATATCATTAGCCAGCACATAATTACAGCGTTTTGCGATACCATGACATGTTAGACGCCTTATAAACGAAATACTGAACGAGTAAGTTACTTGCGTCCTTTTAGCTATTTGTATATATATAATTTCATGTGTTCACTGTGCAATAGTTTATTTAAATTGCTGAGTTCACTATACAATATTTTACAAAAGTTCGTGAGTTCACTATGCAATAGCGGAAGTTTCCGAATATATATATATATATATATATATATATATATATATATATATATATATATATATATATATATATATATATATATATATATATATATATATATATATATATATATATATATGGTTATTCAAGACAGCGCCTTACCTTTAAGTTTCAAAGTTACAACGCAGTAAATAAACTCGATGATTGAAAAGCTATGGTAATTATGGAAACGTTACCTGTTACAATTATTATAACAGGCATTTATGTAAATGCATTTGGAAGTAACAAGTTATGTTGATATCTCTTCCATTATCAAATTGTTACTATCTTTGACGCAGGTGTCACATTCGGTACACATGCGCACTATTCCTGTTTCCACAGGTCAAACTCCGCATACATATGCACCTGTCATTAAGTCATAAATGTTAATAGGTAAATGATACCCTGTTTCAATATCTAGCAAGAATAAGCTTATATTGTCCTAATATGTTTCCGAAGATTATAACTCATTCTTTAAGCCACCGCTAGTGTCCACGTTCTAGACTAAGGCTTTGAGTTTCTCCAACGAATTGTCTTTTGTGCCTATCTAGTAAACAATATGTCTGAAAATCATACATTTCATCTTTTAGATTTTTGAAATTCTTGGTACCGCCAATTTTTTTATAGACATATATGACGTTTTGATTACATATTTGCATGTTTGCAGTATTCAATCATTCCATTTTGAAATAAAAATTGATCTCATTGCACATATAGCGAAGAAGAGGGTTTTGTTTTGTTCTGTTGTATCTTCCAATGCAAAGTAAGAAAATTGTGAAAACAAGTGTTGGCTCAGCAATAATTGTCTTATGACGTAAACGCATGCGCGATTCCCTGTGGAATTCTTCTGTAAAATAGACAAGAGGATAACCTCAAATATTTACACACTTTTGACTGCAATGGGAAACGTACTTTAGAGAATGATCAGTAAGCATCCTGTGGCAATTATTACATGACCGTATAGTTACTTTACTGTACGAAATATATCAATCTGTAATTAAAATGTCATATAGATACAAGGCACTAATTACGCTATATCCATATGATCAATACTGTACACGGAAACCTATATTTCATTTAGATCAGTTCATCGTATTTTAAAAAAAAATCTACCATGTACCAAACCTTCTATCACGCTTAGCTATCTCTTGCTACCATGAATTGTTGTCTTCGAATGCGTTTTAAAGAACACCATCTTGCGCAGGTGTTACAATATGACGCGTTCATCATCTCCCATAGATTAACTTATTTTCAACCATTACGTATCTCAAAAGGAAATAATTAAAAAAATATTAATTAAAAAAATGTTATTTTATGCCTTCCCGCCATCTCAGTTGCAATATAGAGAGGAGAGAGAGGAAAGAGAGATGAATACTTTCGTAAACATTGTGGAGAAGGGGTTATCATAAACAAATGTCTTTCCTTCATATATATATATATATATATATATATATATATATATATATATATATATATATATATATATATATATATATATATATATATATATATATATATATATATATATGTATATATATATATATAGTCTCCCAATTCTGCGCGTCGAATAATTCTGCGCAATGATACGTCATTTATGTGCACAATGGATCACGTGTGTTGTTTTTGGTAGGAAACCCAATTTGTATCGTGAAAGAACGGTTGTCCTTTAATAAAGGAAACCAATGTCTATAATGTGTCCCATATTTATATTCAAGATGTAAATGCGATTTCTAAATGTCAACATGAATGTCCACTTCTTGAACTTGTTAACCAGAAAAAAGTATTTAATATTTATCTTCTAGAATCATACAACTAAATACATTATTTAAAAGATGGAAATATTTACGTAAGTACATGGGTATATTTTTATCCAAGTTTCTAAGTCTTCAAGAAGATGTTCCACAAATACTTTATTGTCTGCTATTCAAAATGATTCTCAAGAAATTCTCCCGAGCATAGTCTGTTTCTAAATGCTCTAGTTATTTTTCACATAAAGCGAATTTCGCTTGACTGCATAATACGTGTTTATCCATTAACACACACACACACACACACACACACACACACACACACACACACACACATTTGTCATGTAAAAATATTCTCATTACATAGCCCTGATAGTTACATTCCAATATTACAAACAAACTGTTACCATTATACGATTGTCAAAATGAAGTGCATCGTAAGACATAAGATCGAGGCAGGGTATCTTGAAAACGTTGTTGAATGTAGCCGTATAGAGTTCCATTACACTCTTTCTATAAGCAAGGTTTTCAGTTATCTCTGCCACATGACGTATTATATATATATATATATATATATATATATATATATATATATATATATATATATATATATATATATATATATATATATATATATATATATATATATGTATATATGTATATATATATATATATATATATATATATATATATATATATATATATATATATATATATATATATATGTATATATATATATGTATATATATATATATATATATATATATATATATATATATATATATATATATATATATATATACATATATATATAATGGGCAATGCTTACACATACACTGACATGATTGATACCTGACCCAGATAATGTGGGATATGGGATGTACATGTTTTGAATGTATATTTAATTTACTGTTCTATAAATACAGACATGGATCTTGTTTTCTGGAATTGATCACGAAAGAACCCCAGATAGAAATGATGAAAGCTGCATGAGAAGGAATCAACGAAAATAGCCCAAATGACACTCCAATTGGCAGGCGACTGACGATCATCCATGCCGTTCAATTTCAAGCAGTACTAATACCATAGCACGTGACGCCTCTCATTTTCAATTTTCATGGTTATTTAAAAAACTCATTCTGTATCAAATATGGCTTTGGGTGAAAACATTTTGGTTCTCTATGCGATAGACATGGTAGTCCCTTTGGTCTTCGCAAGCAATCTAATATATTGTTACTCTAACAGCAGAGCAGGAACCAAAGCAAAAGGAAAAAAGAAGTGTATCCGTATTAAGACCATTCCGCAAAAATTCTTCTCTTTGTTGAGTCTTCGATTATATATACATATATATATATATATATATATATATATATATATATATATATATATATATATATATATATATATATATATATATATATATTATATATATATATATATATATATATATATATATTTGTTTGATACCTTAAGAGTTTAAAATATTTAATGAAATTAGTTGTCTTAGGTCTTACCGAAGTTAAAGTCTACAAAGACGTAATTTCATTCGCGTTTAATATATATACATATTTCATACACACTCACGCAATCAAAAGCTGCTTTTTTTCCCCAATAATTTGGGCTAATAAATGTGTAGGCGTGTGCACTTCGGCGCTCAAGTTACATGTTTTGGCCATCCGAACTGACAAATTAAATCCCGGATATTGTTCATGTAAAATATTCCGCTGTAGACACAATAACAGAGGACTAGACAATTGAGATAAGGGCACGGAGGAAAACTGAGAGGGGTGATATAAGTACAGTTTTATCCGTCATTCATGAAGTTAATATGATATAAACGAATTTACAGGATGTGAACGCTCCGGTTGCCTTTAGTGATTAGTATGTCCGCCTCGGATGCTGGAGGGTAGCTGTTCGATCCCCAGCCATATTTTACCGAACACCTGGTGTTAGGAATGATTAGCCTTGTGTCAAGATTATGTTACTGGATGGGACATGATGTGGTATCATACCCAAGTGCTAGACATCAGTATAAACTGTCATTCGTCACTCATCATAACGATATGACCGAAGCTAATCCAAATCATACGCAAAGGATATATATTTTTTCTTTCTTTGCTTTTTTTTTCTATAATGTTATTTGTCGAAACAGACATCACTATGTTTGTACATACAGCATCATTATCACTTTTTGTTTGCTGGTAACCGTTAGTCAGAAGAGACGAGCTAAGTGCGTCCATGAGAGATGTCTCGTTGTTGGTTGTACAGCGTCTGTAGTAGCTATGCAGCCCAACATGGGAGTGGCAGTCCTTGCTGCATTTGAAGTTAAGTCTGGTATGTGTTGGAGCTGTTTCTTCTTCATCCGAGATCCATTTTAATCAGCTGGCAAGCTTAACTTGTCCTCGCCGGCATTTAGACCAGTGATCAGAGCATTTCGCCAGCTGGGCCTGTCTAGAGCAAGCTCTTCTCAGGTGTTGACATCGAATGTCAAGGGCTTTCATGTCGCTTTTGCGGACATCCATGATACGAAGAGCTAGCCTTTCGATTGACCTTTTGCCATAGAGGACGTTTAGACTACATGTCATTGGGTTCCGTAAGTAATTCATCCGACGTGCATGGCCCAGCCATCTGATGCGACATTGGAGGAGTAGTGTGACCATGCTGGGAATCTTGGCACGTTTAAGCACGTCATTGCTGGTTAATCGATCACTAATCGATCACTCCAAATGCGTCGGAGATATCGTATGTGAAAGACGCTCAGTCTTTTCTCTTTTGAGGCGTACAGAATCCAGGTTTCACTGGCATACAGGAGAGTGCTTAATACGCAGGCACGGTACACGGAGATCTTAGTATTTAGGGTCAGCATGCTGTTGTTACACACACTCTGCGGCAACATGGGGTGAGTTGTTGATGCCTTTGCACTCCGCTTGTTGAGCTCAGCATCGAGCGATTGGTTGCTGGTGATGTTAGAGCCGAGGTACGTGAACTGAATGACTACCTCAAGTTCGTAGCTGTTGATAAGGATGCTTGGGAGGGGTGTGTGTGTGCGACTCTGCATTATGAAAGCATTATGACTATATGCATACCTACCTACCTACGTACCTACGTACGTACGTATGTAAATACCTATCTGCCTACCTACCTACTTACCTACATACATACAAAGATACATACATACGTACGTACGTACGTACGTACGTACATACATACATACATACATACATACATACATACATACATACATACATACATACATACATACATACATACATACATACATACATACATACATACATACATACATACATACGACGTTTTGTTTCTACCTATAATAAATCTCTAATAGCCTTGCCTATGATATCAGGGAAGTGTGATATTTATTCAAAGATGATTACTTTTAATAGCATAGGTTCTTTCAGTGAGTTTTATTTAATTTCCTCATCAGTCGCTCAGTATCCATACTGCACATTCCATGGTCAGTACTATCATAGCTTTATAAAATTGATTGTGGTGGACATAAACACCATTCAGTGTCTATATGTCACCTCCACGCGTCATCATTTATTTCATATTAACCTTTAGTGATTGTGAATTTCTATGAGAGGTGATCCCAGGATAGCCATACGAGTGTGTTTGTTTTGTCCCTACATGCACGACTATGTTCTATGATTTACTGGCGGAGTCAAATTTGTTTCAGGCTCTGACAGTTTGTTTTCTTCCGAGCGTGCAGGCAAGCCGATCAGTACTGTAACCGGTCGATATAAGCTCAAATCCTACCAGAAGAAGAATATTAAATTCGATAATATTATAAGTTTCCATATATAATTTCACAACATAGTATCACGCTTTCTTTTGTAATATCCTTCATTTCTCTCAGAGGACTCAGAAGAGATCGTGTAAATTAGATACAAGCTAATTACTGTATCCCTATGCGAGTGTGTCTGTCATGCACGAATAACGATGCCCATGTTCCATACTTTAAGCAGATTATAATGGTTGGTACGTGCGCGCAAGGCTAAGGGTGCCTGGTCCGTAATAGAGTGTTTAAACAGAAGAATTTGCCAGGATGATAACTTTAATCAGATATATTGTAGGGTTTATGGACATTTTTCAGCACACGATAAGTTATACATGGCGGCCAGTATACATTGCGGAGGAATAAAATGGGAAAGAACCACCGACCCACGAGAAGCTACTGACAAGCTTTCTCACATACCCACATTGGCCGAATCTGAGACTCGAACCCATCCAGACATAGGTGAGATGGCAGTGATCGGTAACTGAGAGCGCTTTCGACCACTCGGCCACTTGATGAGATACTTTATCTCTGTCTGTCTGTCTGTCTGTCTGTCTGTCTCTCTCTCTCTCTCTCTCTCTCTCTCTCTCTCTCTCTCTCTCTCTCTCGATCTTAATTTTGATCCTAACCACCAAGTATACTAGTGTGCCGTCATTATTGACCTTTGGCTTACAAAATATTTTCTTCTTTAATATCCACATCTTTAAACATAGACCATTTGCCCTCAACTCCAAATGTGCGAGCGGAAGAATTGTCTTCGAATGTCCAAACCAACTAAAATATCACGGCAAAGTAAAGAGCCTCAATAAAAACCGAAATTCACAATAAACATGGCGATGTATTTTACCTGATAAATGTCTGCCACACGTTGGCATAGATCAATTACGGTTAACAGGTAGAATAATAGGCTTATGGCAGAAACAAATGCTCACAAATTCTTGCAACGGCACTCGCGGTTATATCAATACTTAACGAGCGCCTATCGTACACAGAATAGGACGGGCAATAGGCTGACATTAAGACCTTGCACCGTGGAAACAGACATATTTTATAAATGTCTATTTTAATATCTCAACGCTTGCAGATAAGCCGCTTAAAAGATTATTAAGAGATCAATGTATATTGATCTTGAGAACCTTTGGTTCATTTGTTTATACTATACTAAATATCACGACGTTATTACTATTTTGTGTTGCTTGTTATCCATGATTATATAGTAAGTATAATTAATTTGTTGATCTTGGTACACAATTAAGGATAGAGGCACACATCACTGTCTTTGAATTATTGTGAGTTTATTCATTGAAGTTATGGATTATATCATTGTGACACATCAAACCTGTTGGCACCCTATTGGTACATAGCACATTTAAAATTAAAATTCATTCGGAACACTAATGCAATTCTTTCGGAATACTCTATTCTTTCGAATTATAATATAATCTTTAAGACTATTCGCGATTTAATTCACAATGGTGGTAGTTTCAAAGTATTAATTTGTATTTTAGGAATTTTGTAAAATTTGTTTTCTTAATTTTATAAAACTTGCTGGTGTTGGCTCTTTTCTGTTTGTTTAAGAACGACCAGTCTTAACAGTAAATTGAAGACACAGGTCTATGGATGTTTTATTTTAGAGTATCTTAGTAAACAATAAATTGCTTTTGAAATTTAATTTCACATTGTCTCGGAATTGTTTTAGCGCTTGTATTGTAATTGGCATAATTTATAAATCATTAATAAAACCAGCAAGCTTTCATAATGTAATATACAGTGGAGAACTTTGCTTACAACCCTACGTATGAAAGGTTAGAATTTTCGATCAGGATGTATTCTTAGTGCTTGCAAGTTGCCACGCATTTTGGGCTTTCTGACGGAAAGGCGTCCTTAACAAAGCAAGGAAAATAATTGCATAAACGTGATTTGGGTTAGATTAGCAAGGCTTGTCAAGTTTGGATAGAACATAATTAAAATAGTTGCAGTTAAAGAATCCAGCTAGAATTAGAGTTAAGAACACTTGAGCTTCATACGGAAGTGGTGAAATTGTAGAGTTTGAGAGAGAGACAGACAGACAGACAGAGACAGAGAATGACAGACAGACAGACAGAAAAAAACAGAGATAATGCTATTTAGACAAAAATTAATGAAAATTGGCAAGTGGATAGCACACAGGTTAACATAAATATTAAGATAGTACCCCTTATATTCAGTATATAAAAAGAAGGATATAAATACGCGGAGTTTGCAAAATATATAAAGAAACCATATCATTCATTACAGATACAAAAACAGCAGTGTTGTTAAAGATTTCACTTCTAAAGTACATGATGAATGAAGCATATTTAGTATCTCCCTGAGAAAAAAAAAAGAAACAAAATCATCTAGCAGTTAGAGAGTTATTATTTTTTCAAGCAGAAACTGAACCTAATTATTGTACGTGTAAGTTCAACCTAAGCAACGGCGTCCAAAACCACACGGTTATACATTCATCCACTTAAACAGGATTTTATAAGATCGAAAGTAAGGACTCGATGAACATGAGAACATATTTGCCTGGCACACGGAATTTAAGACTCAGCTATATTTACAAACCAGTCGAATATATATGTGATAAATTCCGTATGTATACTTATATGTACGTATATTATAAACATATAGTATGTACGATTTATTAATGATATACAACGAAATGTTTAAATGATTTATTTACATGGCTTGCCAAGTTTCCTTTCAATGAAACATGTATACAAAGACTGGTATAAAATTGATACATATACTTGATTTATATCACATAATAATAAACGTATTTGCCCTGTTAACGGGGTTGAGATTGTCAATGGGCAAATCTGTACTGACTAAAGGAACGCATTACATCCATGCTGTGTGTGTACGCTTCAAAATGTAGTTCTGTGCCGTTTGTGGCTATTCACAATCACCATTGCATATTGATACGTTAAGTGTTTTCATTTATTAATTTTTATTTGGAATCGCAATAATTAATTCTATATGATAGACCCCTTATTATTTTAAACATGAAAGATGGTTTTTAATATAGAAAGAAGAGCCTTATATTTCATAATTAATATGGTTAAATTAGCAATAATGCCGTCCGTAAACTCTCTTTCTCTCTCTCTCTCTCTCTCTCTCTCTCTCTCTCTCTCTCTCTCTCTCTCTCTTCTCTCTCTCCTCTCTCTCTGGCAGGTTTTTACTTAACTTTTTGACATCATTAAGAGAAACCTTAGTATAACACAAGCAAAAAACCTAATTCACAATCTTCTACGCTCGTCTTTTCACTGGTTGCTGGAGCAAAGAGGTGGGAGACAGGCTGGAAGAGGATGGAAGAGAGATAGAGATGGTCTTTTGACACTTTCAAATTTAATTTATAATCAATTTGTAGAACATTATAAAAAGGTTTAAAACTAAAATCTACAGCAATGATAAAGCGTTAAATACAATACAGTATGTGTGTCTTCTAACCAAGTGATATTGCAACTTTTGTATCATTTATTATATAATCACTGTAGATAAATATCAAACAAATTGTATACAACCCGTTAGGATGAACCATAATCGTTTAGGTTGGCATAAGTTCAGTTTCAAGGTTTTTAATCCAGACCTAATTCCTTTTCTCTCTCACTCCAGATTTCTGCGTATCTCGTTGTCCATATGCATGAGAAGGGACGGGTGAACAGGAAGCAGAAATGATTGCAATGAAATCGAGTACTAAATTAAATTCATTTAGAAAACGAGGATTATTTTGCCTTTAATCGTTATTTTCATACGTCACTAATGATTAATGTGTGTATTTGCGTGTGTGTGCGTGTCTAGATCACATACAGCAATTGACATTATAATGCAATGCAATGATGAAAACGCTGGTGATGGGAACGTACAGTTTCGCCTTGTCAATAATTGAAATTATTAGAAGAAGAGGAAGTAGATTTGTGTTTTGGGATAATAAGACTTACAAATACAGATCGAATCGTAAAATATTGAACTCCAGATGTTCTATGTTATTTGATATTCAAATGTTTCAATTACTTAGGTATAAATTCTCCGATATTAGATTTTCTTTGATGAGGAGAAATTTCACACTATCCCTGTTTACAATACACACAATAGAAACTTTTAACGTTTCATTTAAATAGATGATATATATTAATAAACACGATTGTCTTGCGCAATCTGAGTGTTTCATTAAGAATTTTTCACGTTCCTTTAACTCGTAACACCAGTTTCATACGAAATAAGTACTTTACACTATACATTTCTACAAGAATATACAACCACATGTTTGCGATTCATTCACAAATCTTAGACGAAGAAATATCGTTATATTTTCGTCTTCTAGTTATTGGTTTACTAGAACCCTTCTCGATGATAATCCATATTATCTTGTCTTTATTAGACGATATATATGGTGATTGATTTTCCTAGCTACGATGACGTGCCTACCATTATAATACTAATATAATAAATGTTAACCACATTCGTACCAATCTAGTCTTCCGTTAAAATTATGCTTAGATCAGAACAGGTTTTAATTTATACCCAAATATTTTATTGTTTTATCCATCAGGATTGTTTGCATAGATAAATGTTCTGAGGATTCTTCCTTGTCTTACACCTAAACATAATAGTATTCAAGTAGTGAAATATCCATAGTTTAAATGTAAAGGAATGCTATAATTAAGACCATTTAAAATGGTATTTTTGTACAGTAACCAACGACTGACAGTTTGATGTATCCAGTGGAAGTAGGACATATTTGTAATCCAAGTTTCGAATGACATTATAATTTGGTCTCTTGATTTTAAAGACTCCAATGAACTATTCATTGAGATTTTATATTTTCCTCTTCACTTTATCTCCTAAAAACGGATGTCAGATTTGTTTTAGGTCAAAAGCCGATTAAGTTCGTTTCAAACAAAATAGCAATGAAGACGCATATTTAATTAGGTCTAAATAACTACATAATGTCAACTACGTTATGTCAACATGGCATACTTTAAAGACATGCAAATGTTAATATTGAAACAGCTTTTGTGTCAGAGTAGTAAATGCAGTACAAGTCGTATGAAAGGTTGCCACGAAAAATGGCTGACTGTATCTAATATGACTACAGGTAAATACAAAGGCATGTGACGTCACAAGACACCATTTCCATGCTAATACCGATACTATGGTTGGAACTGAAGTATTTTATTTGATGACGCAAAACAAAATCTATATCCTACAGTGAGAAAACGAGAAACCAGTTTTTGACTAATTATATTACGAACAAGCATTAAAGCTTTCAAAGCCAATAATTGGCGTTGATTACAGTCTCCTGTAGGCTTTTATTCTAATAAAAACAAGAAGCGGCTCATTAACCATGTTCCGTTTTCAAATGAGTATAAGACGGTATTTGCTGGAAACCGCTTCTTTCTAAGGACTCCGAACATTC
The DNA here is from genome assembly GCA_030141615.1 of Unio pictorum. Taxonomy (NCBI): domain Eukaryota; kingdom Metazoa; phylum Mollusca; class Bivalvia; order Unionida; family Unionidae; genus Unio; species Unio pictorum. The sequence goes on from JARLTB010000060.1 coordinate 2,384,291, forward strand.
CCTCTAGACAAGGAACTTGTTGCAGTGCATTTATGTTAACAAATAAGGTATGATTCCCTATGTAAGACCTGCATGACGACTCAAAGAGTAATGAAGGTTTTCATTAATTTTGGGATTTAATGACATAAAATATATAGCCAATGTCGCACATATCAGTTAAGGTCTCACAAGCGTATAATGTCCGTGCTTTTAGGTTTATAGGTTTAAATTTGGTTGCTAAATTGGGTTGTCCTATTGGTCATATATATATGGAATGTAATATCAGTCGCATACTTTGTTCAAACATACGTACGTACGTACACACACACACCTACCTACCTACACACACACACACACACACACACACACACACACACACACACACACACACACACACACATACATACATACATACATACATACATACATACATACATACATACATACATACATACATACATACATACAGTACTAATTTTCATTAAGAATTTTGTTTTAAGAACTCAGGGGTTTAAATATGGCAATTGTTAAGCTTGTTGATTTTGATTCTGAAAATCCAAGAATCCAGATGACATAAGTTTGTTTTTAGCAACGTTTAGGTCCTTTTGACCTTCAAATGGCGACCGTTTTTGATATTTTATCATGTGGAATATGTGCACGTAGTGAGTGATTCAAGCAACCATGCAAATCCTCTGGAAGTTCTATGTTAATTAATCACTACATAATGTATTGCAATCTTATTGATGTCTTCTTGCTCTTTTATAACAAATGGTACTTAGTACTCGTAAGTCGAGGGCATCGACATTTATTTCCCAATCTTGTCTCACGGTGGATTCTTTGACGATTCATATGAGCACCCATATCACAACGTATTGACCATGTGCCGATCATTTGGTATCTACAGCAGCACTGTAACACTCTTCAAGGAATAATTGCATGCTGTCTAACCAGCTTATGTCAATTCCTGCTTCCAGTATGGGAATAGCCTTACAGTGCCGTTTCTCTCTTTCACTTTGCAGTCTAAGGAGTTGAGTGTTACAAAACCTGAGAGAGAGAGAGAGAGAGAGAGAGAGAGAGAGAAGAGAGAGAGAGAGAGAGAGAGAGAGAGAGAGAGAAAGAGAGAGAGAGAGAGATGGGGGCGTAGTAAAAACAGTTTGGTGGTTGCATAAAACGACAGTTTAGTTTAGTGAAAATTATCCTTTAAAACTTGAAAACATGGAGACATTATTTTTTATTTAGAGAGAGAGAGAGAGAGAGAGAGAGAGAGAGAGAGATGGGGGCGTAGTAAAAACAGTTTGGTGGTTGCATAAAACGACAGTTTAGTTTAGTGAAAATTATCCTTTAAAACTTGAAAACATGGAGACATTATTTTTTATTTATAGAACTTCATGCTTTGACGTTGGAAGACTCATTACTAAAATTAGACGTAACTCCTTCGGTGCGGAACTGAAAACATGTTTAAAAAATATGTGGTTTTCCATATATATATATATATATATATATATATATATATATATATATATATATATATATATATATATATATATATACATATTTCACCATCATCATTTAGATATATAAAGTCATCGAATTTTTGCTATCATGCCATTTCCATAAGTTTACCATTAGAGCTGAATAAGTACCATGAGTTGGATAAATTCCTACAATGTACTGTTTTGCTGATGAAATTGTGTTAGAGGACAACAACTTGCAGAATGAACTTTGCAGATTATATTCTATTGTAACGGGTTACTCGATGCAGTGTAAACGCAATTATCTCATTCATTTGTTTCCAGTAAAATATTAATCTTCTGTATTATTTTGCTATTTACAGTTTGGAATCTTCTCAACGTAATACCCTATTTCTCGTGTGTAATCTTGCTTAAACAGAACCTTTAAATGCAAGATAAATGTAATAAAGCACTTATCCGATGCCGTTCTAGAAGCTTCTAGAAGCTCTCTTAGCAAAAACGACGATGCATCTATGGGCGAAGGCGCCAATTATTGATTTCCCCTTTTCATATCTTACATGACAAATGACATGCTTGCAATGAATTGCGCAATTGCTGGAAAAGGTCAAAAGGTTTTATAATAATTCTTCCCGGATATATTGAATGAGAAATTGCCAATTATAATTGATATCGTGGCGATTCAAGCTAAATATTTTGGCATAATCTCAAGAAGTACAGCATTGAAACAAATAAATCGCAATGTCATTTCGTACCAATCTAGCTTGTGTTTTACAAAGAACAGTAAATATTCATCAAGAATGATTCAGTGCATTAAATATCGATAGATAAATTAAACATGTGAATTGTTTTCAATGAGAACTTTGCATAAATAATACCATAGCCGTGATGTATTAAGTAGTGGTACAACAACATAAAGTATTAGAAATATGATACATGGGAATATTTCACTAATCGTTTGCTGTGCCATTCAATAAGGCAGTCAACACCATTCATGTCTCATGAATCATTTTAAAAAAATGTCAGCAAGTATGTTTACTAGGCATCTTGTTAATAACTTATTTAAATATTTAAATAATATATTGTTTCTACTATTGTGCAACCTGGCCTGGAGTATAAGAAGCTATTTATTGCAGAAATATTATGACGTTAGACGCTTTTTAAAACGTAATCAATAATTTATTTCCGTCGGCTAAAAAACCTTTCAGATATGTTTAATTAAATCCTTAATAGTCGTCAACGCTGTATCTTAAGTCCAGAATAATCAAGTATTACACATGAGTCTCAATCTTTATCCGAATGAAGTTGAATTTATTGTGCGGATGTGTCAATAGTCTAGAGAAGTCCGATGAGCCAACAGTTGTGATGCATCACAATGATATGATCCAAAATGTGTTTTAATTAATAACTAAAATTAATTAAAATAAATCGCTAACTAAAATGTAAGTTGTGAGTACATTATAAATCTAATGAATAATCGAAATAAATAAATTCCCTGAATACATCTTAAGGAAAAGCTACCTAGTCCTATGTTTAAAATATGAATAATTAACTCTTATTTAACACCGCTTATAATAAACTAATAAGCAAACTCTGGACTAGGATTAGGGCCCTTGCGAAACTGATCTACTGCAACAACTTAACGATCTGTAGAGGTAAAGTAATAGGAAATGGACACCGCAAATTAACAAATTTACTAAGGGAAATACAGAATAGTAATGATGCAACTGACTTTAGAACTGCCATGTTGCAACTGCAATGAAGTATGGACAATAAATCTGAACGCACAACATGTCAAGTAACTACTCTTCTACAAGTAACCAGTATATATAGGGGTATATCGGTACAAGTAGCTTTGGAACAAAGAGAATAAAGTAGCACCAAATGAAGACCACCCACAATGCAAAATGCAAAATGGAGTTGCATGTGTAACTGGCTAAGACGCTGTACTTGAGGAAATGAACATACATGCAATAGGGACTCTGTAAATGTGAGTGTAATAAAGGGTGGCGGGTGGGGGGCTTCATCTTTCATTGTTTACGAAATACACATGATCAAGAAAAGACAATATAACAAAGGAATGCAAAGACTCAAACACGCCTCCCTCGCCTTGGTGATGGTCGTGTATTATTGGAGCAAAAATGTAAACCTTCACATGCATTGCACAAGAACTGATAAAATGTGATCCTCCTGTAAGACAACAAAACCCCACATTTGATATATATACAGAGCCTTGTGACATCATATAGTGACTCATCATCAAATACTTTAGAATCAGGCTTATTACACAGCTTTGGAGTACTTTTGGGAAACTACGTACAATACAATTAGCAAATTAGCAGCATCTGTCTATCTTGCAGCTATACAAAGAAAATACAAGATACATATAGAATAAGGAAAATATAGTAGATTATGCACCATTGTAAATATATACGGGGCTGCATAAATAAATCAATGTGCAATTAACATTAAGCTGAACTGCAATTTTTGTACTCCATATTAATAAGATGCCTATTAAGGAAGTGTATACTTAAACCTCACGGAAGTTGCTTTCATTGATGTTCGCTAGTGATAACCATGAAGTTGAATAAATGATGTAGGCCAGATTGGCTGATGACTTCTATAAATACATTATTTTGTGCAGGCCTTGGTACGTTTCTGGGCCCCTGTTCGTTTCTGGTGTAGGATAGTGATGTTAACGAGCGTAGGCTCTTACAAAACGTAACAGGAAAACAGTGAAGACAACAAACTTTGTACAATTAATAAATAATGTATTTCCAAAGAATATCAAGTGACAAATGAGGATAAACAACGTAAGGTGTTACGTATCAAATCAAACAATGATCAAAAAAATAAAACATATACGTCGTAGTAGTGAAATGTTATGAATGAAACTAGACTTCGAATCTCGGTGAAATCCAAAATGGAAGAACATAGCGTCTGGTGTAACGTGCAAAAATGTTACGGTGTCAACAGACTTTTATTGTATCACATAAAATATCATTCAAGGTTTTAAATTCTGTATAAATTTTGGTAAGTTCCCTGATCCAATAATTTATTTAGAACACTAGTATTTCCAGAGAAAAAAAATCGCTTCAATTTAAAAAAAAATTTGTGCAAAATAAAATAATTAGCGCAAATTGGACACAACATAAATAACTTCTCGTCGCAAGTATTATGGCACGACTAACAATTCTTCTCAGTACATCAGTAATAAGTCTAACAAATTCTTCGATGGGGTCAACCTTCCTGAATGGGAAGAATTTTCAGTAAAACCATGATATAATCTTGGTATAGCATTAACTTAACCTAATAATTTTACCCTGAGAAAAAAATAAAATTGTTGTTTACTAAAATTGTCATTGATTGTGAATCAAGGTCAGAAACTAGATACAGTGCTTATAGTAATAAATGTTACCAATGACAATTAAAACAAATCAGGTCAAATTTAAACTTAATTCTAAACAAATCAATTATAGTAAACAATGTTAAATTACAATAGCATGAAATGGAATAAATAAATATTATCAGAAGTCAATTTTATATGTGATTTATAAAAAAAAAAATTAAAGAAATCATATGAATGATACAAGTTGTACATGAAACCAAATTACTTCCACCAAATGTAACCTTATGAAAGGATTTTGGCAAATTAGCATCTATAGGTTTAACCTATTAATGTCCTAGAAATAATACACAAGCACAACATAACTCAAATTACTTCTATTAAATTGTCTTTTCCCTCAATGTGCCTGATGAGCAGATTACATTGCTGTAACAACAAGCTCCACCTTAGTATTCTTTGATTGTTGTTCTTCATCTTGCTTAAAGTACGGAGACTCACTAAATAAATAATCGGAGAAGAGCTGAACTAATGTACAAGTCACAGCTTTGTAATGCCAATATCAAAGCCAAACATTCCTTCTTGATTGTTGGATAATGTCACAAATGATGATCATGACATAGTATTTTCTCAAATCAATACTCCTCCATCCCCAACATCACTTACATCAACATACAGTTTAAGTGATTAGCTAAAATGTGAAATTGAAAGAACTTGTGCGCTGTGGTTTTTAACTTATCAAAATTTTCCTGTATTGTTGAGTCCAATGAAATTTGATGTTCTTGCACAATAAATTTATCAGGGATTCAGCAATTATAGAAACATTAGAACAAATTACCGATAGTATCGAGCCAAATGTAAACAAGGCATCAGTTGCAGTTTACCAACATGCCTTGACGTTAGCATCTATATGTTTAACTTCTCCATGTCATAGAAATGTTACACAAGCACGACAGAACTCACCTTTGAAAAAATTCCAGGTGTCGTTGTAGATGATGACATCATGCTTTTAAGCATCACAATTATCTCGACCATAGGTAATTACATTCATTAGACGATGAAATGTACTTGGTGAACCTTTGAACCCAAATGATCTGACTTTATTTTGATAAAGTCTATCGGGAGTCACGAATGCCGAAATTTCCTTCGCTATCTCCTTCAGAGACATTTGCCAAAATCCTTTCAGAACGTCACATTTGGTGGCATACTTTTCAAATCCGACTTATCAATGGCAATGCAGCCATCGATTATTGGTAATGAAATTAATCTGTTTTAATCCCAATGCTCACATTGATATGATCAGTTCGCATAGAAAAGGTTCCATCTGGTTCCTGAACACGTAAACATGGTGAACGTCAATCTCTTTTACTGGGCTCTATGAAGACATTCTCCAACAAATACTGAATTTCCTGTTTCAAGTATTCCTGTTTGAAAGGGTTCATCCTACATGGTTGTTGTTTCACAGGCTTGGAACTTACAATTTCAACATCATGAAACATTGTGTGTGTTATTGTAAGAACAACTGTAAAAACGTGCTCATATTCATGTAATAATTGTTTAAGTTCATTCCTTTCTTTCTGTTGCAAATGTGAAAGCTTCAGGTCCGGTTCTATCAAAAGTTCTGAATTCCGAAGATTTGTTACTCCAAAATCAATAGAGTCTGATTGCATCCCTTCGCTTAAATGCTCATTCAGTGGGACAGGTATGATTCAGTTAATTGCATGATTAACCTGGTTATCTTCTCAACATACTCGTTAGCATAATATGTGGCAAAGTCGTTTTTGATTTCGCCTCCAATGATTATTATCATTTAATCTAAATCATTTACTTTTTTATCGACTATGTAAGGACCATAATGCTTGGCATAAAGAGAGATTTGTTGGTGTGGGTAAGAGAGCCAGTACTATATCACCTGGTTGAAAACCCCTTTTCTATACTATTGTATCATACCTTAATTTCATTTTGTTTAAATTTGTATAGTCCAGATTAGTTCTTGCAACAAGCTTTTGACAACTTGCACTTACAATTGGAAACAAAATCAAGAAGAGTCATTTCAGTATCTTCATTTGAAAGAAGTTTCTCTTTTAACAACTTCAGTTCAATGTTCCTCGCACAGTAAGTCGAAATGCTAGTTCAAAGGGAGAGAATCCTAACGATTATTGAACTGATTCCCTAACAGCACACGAAAGTAAATGAATGTTCTAATCACAATAGTTGCCTGTATTGAAGCAATATGAACGAATCATATTTTCAAAGTTTGGCGAACTATTTGTAAAGTAATTTGGCTCTTAGGGTGACAGGCCGAAGAGATGAATTTTTGGATGCCTAATTCGTATATATTTCGTTGGAATATTCCAGGCATAACATTTGATTCTTGATTGTACCGATTTGAGAGGCCAAACTGAGTTTTTAAAAAAATATAAATTGCCAATGGTAACCTTGTTGACGCACACATTATTGTCAATAAGCATTGGTTACCTGACCTGGTCTTAGGTAACGGACCAACTCAATCTAGCATTATTCTGCTAAATGTTTCGTCAAATGCAGGAATAGATTGAAGATTGAACCTTATGCCTCTTCTGATCGTACTTTCCTACCGTTTGCCAAGTATGACAAAATATGCAGTATTTACAAACATCGGATTGTATTTGTGGCCAATAGAAACAATTCAAGATCTTGTGATAAGTCGTATTAATCTCCAAATATCCAGCCAAAGCCATGTCATGGGCCAGACTAAGAGTGTCCTGTCTTTATGATTTTGGAACTGTATTTTGTTAGTCCAATTACCACTCGTCACCAGCGTTTATTTCATGAGGTCTCAAATTGTCGCATATAAATCCTATGTTTAATGAAATAACAGACTGGTATCTATATGGCTTAAGTTTCACTAATGGGTAATTCAAATAAACATGAGATATCATCTTTCTTTTCAATGACAAGTGATTGTTTATATGACAAACCGAAAAGAATAAAGACAATGAGCGGTTAAAAGTGGATCAATGGGATCAATATCTTGTGATTGATCGAAATGTGACCACGTAAAATCCCTGTTCAATACATGTGTGAGCTAACGGAATACTTACCTGATCAACATCTTTTTTCAAGAGCGTTCTTTGACATAGACCTAGTAAGTGCAGAAGCCTGGTATACATCAAACAATTTGTTTTCCATATTATCGACTTTCAGATGCAAACATGGCTTGTTAATTACAAGCGGATTATCCACATCATTATCTCCAGCTAGATAGTTGCCTTGTAGTAAATTAATACCCTCAATGAGTAAAGCAACGACCATTCCGACTGTCACGGGTCCTGTGACTAAGTTTGATGATTAATTTACACAATGTAGAGGAACATTAGCAAAGGCCCACACTAATCCCTGAATATAAATACTGTCATTAGAAGAAGACATCTCAGTAAGAGACAAAGTACTTGATAATGAGAGCCTCCTGTGCTCTATACAATTATAATAGTCATGGGATTGGCCGAATCATCCGAGAGTGTGTGATATAGAACCCTTCGATAGTATGGGTCATAATTCTTCTCCATAACACAAGCAGACCCATCAAATGCATGAGTGTGAACTTGATTTCTTATAAATAAGAACTTTAGGAATGGGTCGGTCTTGATTATAATGCTTATTTTCAATTTGTAGCATTCAGAAATAAAGTACCCTTTTGTCTTAAAATACGTAAACGACATTTGATCAACTTACAAGAAGCTTTATATAAACAAGTTGTTCAAGACTGAAATTTAGAAAGGCTTGCATTAGGCTGAAATACGTTTCTACCAGTAGACCGCTGAGTGGAAGATTTGCCTGCAAAAGAAACTTCATGGGCTAAGAAATAGTTGTCAGCAGTACAAACAGCATGTTCCAATGTTTCGACATTATATTCATCAAGATAAGTCTTAATGTCACTATGGACGCAGTGTTTGAAATGTTTAAGTAATACAAGTTGTCTGAAATTTTCCTAATATTGATCAACTTTCCTGGCCAAGCACCATCAATTAAATAACTGCACTTTGTATCATGCAGATTTGACATGCGTTTGTCCAGCTTAGTTTTTATAGTTCCTGAAGATTCGCCAGTAAGGCTCAGGGACACACTCATAACCCTTTCAGATACATTCCTTAACCAGACCATAGTAAGCATGTCAATAAATACATTTTGTAATCACAGAGTCAAATGCTTACATAGGCCATTTCACATTTTCAACAATGTTTTCAAACTGAGGAAAATATTTGTAAACTTCTTTATTTAATAAATCTCCTATAAAGAGTATTTTGATATCATCAGTAATAAAAATATGAACCATGTTAAGCAAGAGTCCACCGTATAACCGAACTTGGAAAATATAATTATTGTATTATTCGTTTCCTATTTTCTTCATTTTTTGTTACAAGAAACATAATTGCAATTTGCTCAACGTCCGTACGTTATGTCTTTTAATTTTCTCAATCTGATGAGGCAAAGGCATATTCTCAAAACTGGTCTTGATGTAACAATGATATAACTTCAAATGTCTCTACAAGATTCGACAATAATTCCAAAATAGTGACTTGTTCGAAAATAATATTAAGCACCCTTTAATACACCAAATATATATTTACTTTAAATCCTATCAAACTAAACAAGAACTCAACTGAATTTAAACTTTATGTTAAAAATATGAATTAAAAATTTCTATTCACTTTTACCTAACAGTTTTTTTTATCGTAAACCAAAGAGAAACGTTATTTTTAGCGTGCATTGTTTTTAAAGCTAAATTACACTTGTAAACGATAATTTGCCCTCATATTCATTGTTGTCTTCACCTTGATTTATGATAGGTACATACATTATTTCAGGATGGTAGATTACATTTGATCTTGCATTCGTATAAATTATTGGCATAGCCCTTTTCCCATTTAGCCGGTATATCTTTGTCGCGTATGAATTCTTCATAGTGCTATATTCATAGTGCTGTGTTAGAAAAGGAAGATGCGAACCAAGAAGTTTTTGTTTACCTGTATGCATGATATCTTTGACAATATTGTCGCTTCGATTTCTAAAGGCAAGCAGTTTAATTTTAAAATACACAAGGACAATTTTAATTCCAAGACAATTCCTTACCTAGAAAAAAAAAACTTGCATTACGGATAAATGCTTTTGTAATGCTGAAGTTTACAGTTTGTCTCACATGTTTCTCATATATTGCAAGCACCACATATAATAGACTGTATGGACATCCAATTAATGTTATCTATGAAAAACAAACTGTACTTTATTATAATGTGCCGATTTTGTTTGTTGGAGTTGGTGAAATCATTAATAAGCAAAAACTTTGTCACATTCTTTTGCCCACTAATCATTTATGTAAGACAGTTGTACTATTGCCACTACTTCTAGTCCATTGCCAGCTTACAATGATAATCGGGCCTTACCATAAGCCGATAAGTGGTCGAATCGACAAACGAACAACGGACGAACAACGTACTAACAACGGATGAACAACGTGCGAACAACTTGACAAGTGGTAATAAAGCATTTATGGTCAGTCTGTACCATCTTTCGATATTTGCTAGAAGAACCATTTCATTTCTGATAATACTTATTCTTTGTCTATCAAAGTTTGGTAAATAGCGAATTAGTTAATGTATGACATGTATTCCGTAAGAACGATGGTCGTACAAACGGATTGACACGATTATTTGAAAGAGAATCTATATATACTCATTTATCGTCTCCTTTGGATTCAGCTAAATGCTATTGATTCTAAACTTTATTGTCATTTTTTAAAAATCCGTTTTGGAAACGAATGATGTGACTGTCACTTTGCAAAAATGCAGACATATACATAATTAGCTGCAACCGCTTGCTTCCTAAACGTACGAGTGTTGAATAAAGAAGTAAGGAAAAATAAGATATTTCCGTATTAGAAATGTCTTTGACATGTTTTAATCTGGTGTTATTATTATGTTTCTACTTTCTCTCTATATATCTCCACATTTTTTCAAAGGCAGTACATTCTTTATGTTTTATGTTTCCTTTAATAAAACTGTTCTCGACGCACTAAAGGCTGTACACTTTCGTGAGTTCAGAACCAAAGAGGCATGTTGGATCTTAGTTGACTATATGGAAAGGAAATGGAAACGCTAAGATCTTATAATACATTGTAAGCGCTCTGCATGAATCTAATTTATACGTTTCAATCAGACAGCTTACACGTTACGAACCGCATTTTGTCCATATTAGCTCACACATGTATCACGTCCTTTTTATGTTCCTTTTGTAAATCGAACTGTTGAAATAAGTCTGATATTGTGTCTATGTCTATATATATTTGTGGGACAATGTCGACACAGATTTTACCTGGATTACATGTGGTGGGTATGTTTTATACACTACCGTGCAAGAAACCATTGACACGTGTTTGAAATACCGTCTTGATTTGAGCAAAGGTTCGGTAAGAAATTGTTTTGGAAACTTTCAGTGTCAAAAAACTAGTCACATCGAAAATCATGCAAGTTATGCACGTTTTAAATCTTTTGTATTATGTATTTTTTTCTAGATATGTTTTCCTTCAATGGTTGGTACGATTATGATCTTGTCAATAGTGAATTTTGGGATACACTACTGAAATGTTGTCGAACCAATGCTTTTATCAAACTATATCCGTTGCAAAGAGATACTCACTGGACACTCGATGTATAAATGATATTTGCAAAAGGTGTTTGCTTTACAAGTATCGAATTGCCATTAAAACCATCGTCTTCATCTGCTACAACTAGAAACTGAATAGCATCAAGATCTACATATAATAAATCAATGTGAAAGGCACTGATTCAGGTTCAGATTTTGCTGTAAGTCCTTTCTCACTCATACCCTTTTAATATATGTTCAGTAGCATGAATGTGAAATATGTAATATGACTGGCAAATCAGAATGGCACAAAAGGAATCGGTGCCTGCCAGATCTCCATTGTGTTGGTTAGCTTGAATTGCATGGGACTTTAAACAACATCGTGGCAACACAATACAAACTATTCCTCAAGCCAGATTATATCTACTTCATAATACTGAATTATGCATGCACACATTAAATAGTCGATATCAGAAAAGGTTCAGCAACCTATTTTAATATAATGATCAACATGCCTGAGGTTAATCTATTAAGGGGTATCTGAACATTGTTCGCCAGTTCAGAAAAATACCAATAATTTTCCATGTAATTTAATTGTTTCAAATCAGATCTGTTTTCATATATTTCTTAACTGTCAATAAAATTAGCTATGTAAAATATTGATTACAAACAAATATTAGTGAGGTAGGCCCAAAGTTCTACCCTCAATAGTGGACAAATGTCAATCTCACACATCACATTAAACATACATAGCATTTTATCAAGTGCAAAAGTCAGCATACAATACAAAATAAATATGACACATCATAAATATATATATATATATATATATATATATATATATATATATATATATATATATATATATTTCTTTCTTTCTTCATTCGAATGTTAATACGTACATAATTGCGTGCAAACTCATATGCCGGTTATATATATTGTTAAATTGTTTTACTGCAAAATGTTGCACAGACTACAGTAAACTGTTCTTGGCAGTTTTTGCAAAAGTAGTCTACCAGAATTAATTATCAAGGCCTAATTTGTCCAATCTAGCCATATAATGGCGGATTCTATTCAACTTGACATTTATTGGTAGTACTGTACATAGCAGGAGATTAGCTGTCAATGCATTATATTATGGTCTCAAGCGAATGCATTAACGGCAGCTATATATTGAGCCATAAGCTGACAATGAGGCCTACACTCTAAAGAAATAATGTGACTTGGCATTAATAAGAAGAAAATATATGTGGACCAAACCGAAATTAATGTTTATTGGAATCGATCTCTTTACCTGTTCTATAATTTGACAAAATTAATGGATGTACCCTGTGGTACATTTCACGAAACTACATAAACACATGCATTCGATTAGAAAGTGAATATTTGAAGCAAATGTCCCGAAACAATGATGACTATCTGATCTGAGTGTTCCCTTTATTACTAAGCTATACTAAAGTTCCTTAGGCTTATAGATTATGAACAGGAAATAATAAAAAAAGGAAAAATAAACTTCAAAATCAGAAGATTATTTCACGTTGTGATATTTAATAAACAGTTCTTGCACATGATATTTCATAATATTTGGCTCTTTATCTGTATTGTAGGAAAAAACAGCATTTTGAACGTTTACGTCGTGACCATTCAATTTGTGTACAGTTTCTGAAACGCACAATTGTCCTGATCTGAACTTGGACAGGAAAGAGTTTCATATATTCACACACACACACACACACACACACACACACACACACACACACACACAGAGTTTTTTTGGCACATTTGTGATATCATGGTCACACATACTTATAATGCCTGTATATCAACTGTTCGTTATTACAGTTGCATAGTGATTGACCATATACCCTTCCTGCTATTATGACACTGTTTGTTTTTTCGGGCCTAATTTCTAAATGGATTCTGAATTGCACCAAAAAATGTCTGTTTAAGTGTATAACAAGCGAAACTCGTTGCTTTTTATCTGACAGACATGCACAAAATATGCATAAATATGAACTAGAATGATGTTGAAGTTGAATTTCCTACTTTTAAAAGAACTTACGATATCGAGTTAACACATAAAAAAAAAAAACGTTTTTACTTGGTTTAGTTAGAAACTGGTTATTCGATAAAGAAACAATTAGAAAACTGGACCTTATTGTTGTCTCCATGCAGAACTGGTCAATAATGTATTGCTTTGTGAAATGCATCTGTCTAAAAGCGCGAAGCCCAACAAACTGCAGATCATGTTGGCTACATTAATGGAATAAGTAATGATGAAGATATATCGAACATAAATATGGGTTCCAATAAATTGGAAAGATTTGTTTCCCATCGTACTAGTCAGTAATCTTCATTAAATTCACCGCATTCATAAAGCCTGATAACGTATTGATTACCATACATGGCAATAAAGAAAAATAGTCCCTTCACACTCTCAATCAAATGGCAGCACATGAATTTTGTTCTGAATGTTGTATATCAAGAAGTAATTGTCGTTTATAGGTCTGTGAGGTTTCCTTCACCAATCGAGAATAAGGTTGTGTGACATAAAACCAAGCTTATAACATTTTGTTCTGCATTTGTTTCTCGAAACATGTGGAAAATGAAACCAATCTCGGTACAAACATAACAAATGGGGGAGAAATAATATGACAAAATCCCCCAATTACAGCTAATGGGGGCAAGGAAAACTTAGTATGCATTGGAAATTTATCTGATATCAACGGATGCATTCGCTTTTGCAGATACTTAAATGGAACTGACTCAATATGTCTGTTATGCAATAAAGAAATGGTCCCATTTCGGAACAGGAGTCGCGGTGGCTAGGGCGTGTAATGACTAAGGAAACAAGAGAACGATCGTGGGCCCGATTGCCGTTTACATTGACTCCCTTCATCTGATGTGGAGTGTCTCTGTGCAAGGCAGTTTACTCCCAATGCGACAGCATCATCTAGTTTGTCATGCGTTGATGAATAGCTAAAAACCAAAATGAACAAACTATTTTTGAGGTAGCATCTACGCAAGACTAGTGTAGCTAACAGATGCGAATCCGCGTTTGCTGCTTTCAAAAATGACCATGCACGTATATCTCTAGTTGAGCAATAAAAATGTATTTATTGCTACAGTTCGCTGATCAATATCTCTTGATATCTCCTTATTTACCATAACTGGGATTAAGTTCGTAACATTAAATAATATTTGATATTTCGTTAAAAAAAAAAAAAACACCGGCTCGATGATGGATCACATTAGCAGAATAATTATATGTCATTACGCCTATAATGATAGTTTAGTCAATATATAGCAATGTCCTGTTTATTTCTGCTGGTGGCATTCATTATATTTTACAGCATAGTGCAAGACAAGGAAGGCTGACTAAAGGTTTTGGACAGACAAAGATAATGTGATTATCACCCTTTATTATTTCGTTATTACATACATACATACATACATACATACATACATACATACATACATACATACATACATACATACATACATACATACATACATACATACATACATACATACGTAACTGTATGAGTCATAAACGTGTAATTCTTCCTTTAGGGCAGGGTTAGGTCGAATGTCGTCGTAAGGAGGGGTTCTAAAATTTCGAAAGGCTTCTGACTTTCCTCGAACGAACACAAATGCAAAGGTTAACATGTGACTGTACGTTTGAGTGTGTATATTTTATGGCTGGTGGGGTACGTAAACATCTCGTTTATTATTCCTTTTATATGTATATTAATTAGAGACACCATAAGTTAGTTTCATATATACGTTTATGTTATATGTTATACATTATAATTCTTATTTCATACCAATTACTAATACACATTAGGATACAACTTTAGTGTCAAGCTTGTCGTGTATATTCACTGTATTTGCCTTTTGTACTTACTGTCACTAACTAAACAATTAGCATTTACAATATGAAATGTCTAATTCTAAAATAAATTATGTCATTTATGTAGAGGAAACAATAGTGTTTAAGATAAACATGAATAATGGCGTGGGAAATATAGAACGCTACTCGAATGTGCATCGTGATTACTCTCTCTCTCTCTCTCTCTCTCTCTCTCTCTCTCTCTCTCTGTATATATATATCATCGATATTAAAACTACGAAGAGTAAACGCGATAAAAACATGAACAAATGGAGACAACTCTGAGCAGTAGAGCACGGTGAATATTAGAGTTATCTTTCCTATTATGCTAAAGAAGGTTGATTGCCATATCCTATTTAACATTAATGCAGTATTATACATCGATCTAAAGAATAGAAAAATAGTTACGTTTGTTACGATCTTCGTAAACATTGATCAGCAATACCTGAAAACCTTTTTCAACACCATGTAAATATAGAAATCCATAAATACATGTATATACATGCGACATGGTTTAGGTGTTTGGAAGCATCTACTACGATATCGTACAGCGATATTATATTATTTCAATTTGGATGAGGGACAACAGTTTAGCTGAGTACATATTTATGCCGAGAATTGTATCCTGATCTATTTTAGTGTTATTTCATGAGAAATGTTTGTGTTGTATATAGACTTTGCTTTGCTTGCGTGTTATGACTGGTCGGCCTAATGTCATTATGACTTGACTTGTGAGAAATCATTTTATATGTCTGCGCCATGATGCACCAGTGCTAGACATAACTATAAACTGTAACACCACAGACATTATAGAAATATGACGGATAAATTGTTGAAGCCGCGAAATTAAATTTTAAAATCCATGTATTTTCATCTAAATGCAAACTGACTGTGATTCTGTTTAAAAATGAAACTGCTCGAAATAAGAAGGGCACTGCATTGGATAACTTCACATAATCATTAGCAAAAAAACATATGTTGTATTTACAATGCACCAAACCACCGATCGGATTGTACGTAGATGTTTAACGTTCTCCCTTGTATGTCGATTTCTTAAATATTTTGTATTGTATCGTCAGTAAGTTAGTTACGTCAGCATCAATTATGATCAACTTATGTAAATTTATTATGTAAATTTAATTTATATTATGTGAACGACTTTTGTCCACCAAGTAAAGGGTCTTGGCCTACATGATTCACATGATGTATGGTAAACATGCTTACCTAAGTTTGAGTTCTCGATATAGCATTGAGTCTGACCTTAGAGGTTTCTAGAAACGAATGCTGTTTACTTTTGGACGGTCCTCAGATTGTATTAAGGTTGCTTATTTTTGAACTATCTTAACATCAATCCTTAAAGGAATCAATTTGTTTTGTGTTTGATTAACGTATAAGAGGATATAGTTATTTACATTATTCACTGGAATTACACAAGTGCATTTTAACTTTCGGAATAAGTTACTATTTTGGAATTATTGCTAATTCTTTTAGATACATTTTGGGTAATATTAGTCTGCTACATCGACACTGTTGGCACATGAGCTCGACAAAGACCAATAGCACATCAGCACATTCAATAGTGAAATTTATTCGGAACACTATACTTTTGGGCTGGTAATACAACTTTCAGGAATATGTGGGATTAATTTCGTTAAACTCTAAAGAATATATAAAATTGTTATTTTATTATGGGAGAAATTATTTTTGGAATAACGAAATGATAATTAGCGATTATATTAATTTGTCAAACGAGATAAATTTGAGGAGTATTAACAAGTTGGAAAGTTAAATTACCACACTGTGCGAGTAAATGCCAGGAAAAGAGAAACTGTATGTGTAATAGATAAAGACAATGTATTCCCAGAAATCCGAACATAAATATTATTTACATGAGTAAACAGAATATTAATGAGCAATATAAATAATTTGGATGGACTACACACCATCAGTCAAAAGTCTCAGAAAGTTTAAGATCAGACTACACACCAGCGCTTAAAACCAATAGAAAGTGTTCGGACAGACTAAACACTAGCGCTTAAAACCAATAGAAAGTGTTCGGAAAGACTACACACCATCAGTCAAAAGCAATAGGAAGTGTCAGTACAAATTACGCCGTCTACTAAAAGAAATGTAAAGAACGTGTTCTGACAGAATACACACAAGCAATTAAAATCTATAGAAACTGTTTCGACAAAGTACACACCTTCCCAAAAAAGTAGTAGAAAGTATTAGGACACCATCAATTAACACCAATAGAAAGCGTTAGGTCAGTCAACGCCATCAATCAAAAGCAAGATAAAGTGTTAGGACAGTCCACACCATCGATCACACGCCATCAAAAGTGTTAGCACAGTACACGCCATCAATTAAAATCAATAGAAAGTGTTCGGAAATTCCACACCATCAATCAAAGCATTGGAAAGTGTTAGGATAGTCCACACCATCGATCAAAAGCAAGATAAAGTGTTAGGACAGTTCACGTCATCATTTAAAAAAAAAAAGTTTTAGAAACTTCCACACCATCAATTAAAAGCAATAGAAAGTGTTAGGACAGTCTACATCATCGATCACACGCAGTACAAGGTGTTGGGACAGTCCACATCATCGATCATACGCAATACAAGGTGTTGGGACAGTCCAACATTATCGATCACACGCAGTACAAGGTATTGGGACAGTCCACATCATCGATCACACGCTATACAATGTGTTGGGACAGTCCACATCATCGATCACACGCAATACAAATTGTTAGGACAGTCCACACCATCTATCACACGCAAAAGAAAGTGTTAGGACAGTCAACGTCATCGATCAAAAGCAAGATAAACTGTTAGGACAGTAAACGCCATCAATTAATAGCAATATAAAGTATTAGAACAGTCCAAACCATCAATGAAAAGAAAGATAAAGTGTTGGGACAGTCCACATCATCGATCACACGCAATACAAATTGTTGGGACAGTCCACACCATCCATCACACGCAAAATAAAGTGTTATTACAGTAAACAGAATCAATCAAAAGCAATATAAAGTGTTCGGGCAGTTCACACCATCAATTAAAATCTACAGAAAATGTTAAGAAAGTCCACATTATCGATGACACGCAATACAAAGTGTTAGGACACTCCACTCCATCGATCACACGCACTACAAAGTGCTAGAACAGACCACATCATCGATCACACGCAATAGAAAGTGTTAGGACAGTCCACATCATCAATCAAAAGAAATATAATCTGTTAGGACAGTCCACATCATTGATCACACACAATATAACGTGTTAGGACCAGTCCCGGATTACCGATTAGGCAGAGTAGGCAGGGGCCCCCATGAGACCGTGACCGTGGGTCTGGGGCCCCAAAAGTTTGACTGCCTATGGGCCTCCACGGTGCTTAATCCGGCGCTGGTTAGGACAATCAACGCCATCAATCAAAAGCAATAGAAACTGTTCGGACAGTCCACTCCATCGATTACATGCGATAGAAAGTGTTAGGACAGTCCACACCATCAATCAAAAGCTATAGATAGTGTTAGGGCAGTCCACGCCATCAATCGCATGCAATAGAAAGTGTTAGGACAGTTCACGCCATCAAAAACACGCATTAGAAACTGTTAGGACATTCAACGGCATCGATCAAAGTCAATCAAAAGTATTTGAACATACTATACACCACCAATCCAGAAAACAATTACAACGCATAAACAACACGAAACGGATCTTGAACATAATAATGCGTTAAAGAATATCCAAAAACAGTGAAATTGCAATCATACATGTGAGTGACCCAAGATCTATAATTGTTGGACAAAGAAATCACGTTAGCGTCAAGATAACATTCGTGTTCTGAATAATAGAATTCGCTAGTCTTCATATAAGATAATCTAAGTAACAGACATTACACTATTGCCAAAACAAACGTTACAGGAGCTACGAGAATAGCTCTAAATTTTATGCAGTGTGTGTTGATAATTTTGTCTCTGCTTAGTTTATAATTTCAATATGGAAAATATCATACTTCAAAATCTTTATAGCTGCATTATTAATGGAAGAGTACAACGTATTGTGCTAAAGCCTGAACGTTACAGAAAATAATTCTGTGCGCACAAAAGAAACCTTTCCAAATTGACAGTTGTGCCAGGACAATAAAACATCGCTTTTTTCTTGCTGTAATCTCACTAATTAAATTATAAGAGTCATACATATATACATATATATATATACTTTAAATTTTCAAAATAAATGATAAAACGATAAATGATTTGAAGCAACTTTGAAGGCTCAAGCATTTTCGGAAAAGCTGGAGTTAATCTTTCTTATCTTGAGTTGAAAGTTTAAACAAAATATATGTTCTCTTTTTTCGAATCTTGAAAGATAGTTTACCGGATTAAAAATCATTGAGATACACTTATTTATAAAATTGTTCTTAAGTATTGGCGAAAAATGTAATATATTGTGGGAGACGATACTGAACCATTCGAATTGCAAAGAAACATCTCCAGACTTAATTGCAAGAACAATGTCTTTATAATTCAAGCTGGCAGAGTGCCCTGAACACAAGGTAATTATTTATAAAGCTAATTGTTGTCAGGTTCCCAGACCCAGATAGCTTTGAAACGATGGGGTAGGGACATGATCTGAGATGAGAAGGCAGGGTCACTAAGACTGGGGACAGTAGAGTTAGAGTAGGGTAGGGTTTAAGATCACTTTGGATGTGAAAAAAGACGTATATTTGTTTGGTGATAGAGTTATAGATCTGAAATGGTAAACTAAGGGATAAGAAAATATTTCGTTCGAGTAAGGGTTACAGCCTTTTGGTATTAGTGGTGTCAAAAGTGGGATCAGTTAAGAATATAAACATTATTTTTGGCAGACTAGATGAAGATAAAAAAAAAGTCTACTTAGTATAGATTCGTGCTTTGAAAACATGGAATTGATTCATTCAACATTACACCTTCAAACTGTTCTCGAGAAATAAACGATCACCTTGACAGCTGATATAACACATTTGAGAGCATGATCTAACACAGTTGAGAGCATGATATAACACATTTGAGAGTATATGCACAGCCAACATGTGTAATAAAACTGGAAAGTTGAAGACACTTCTAACACTGTTATAGGGACATGAATGAAATGATGTATTAAACAAAATCAATGGAGTACACCCGGTACAAATCTTGAATATCGAGCAACATTCACATTGTAACTGAAATAATAGCTTTTTTTAGCAAGCGCAATTGTGTGTCTGAGTAGTTGGCCTCAATAATTTCGATGTCAAGGAAGGTGATACAAAATATGCTTTAGTGCAACGGTGTCTTGACACCTATGCCGCGAGAAAGATGCACAGTGTATACAATTATGCAACTATTGCAAAAAGATAGGACAAATCGAAATAATCTGT